>WKFP01014221.1:86126-184608 GCA_011057875.1 Pterocles orientalis | reverse complement strand
CCCCCCCCACCTCTTTTACCAAACGTGTGTAGTAAACTAGTAAAACAACTTCTCCTTCAGCAGAAAAAAGTAAATTGTTAGTGACTCACTTGTTCTGTGACTGTGTCCAGGATGGCATTTTCTCATTATTTCCATTCCCAACAAAGGTAACTACAAACAGTTTCAGAAAAGGAAACAGCTAAGAAAGATTGCTCTTTTCAAAAATGTTTTAGACCAGTTTAAGTTGTATCCACAAGTAAAACAGAATACTTCCTCTGTATAGATTTATCATCATGCTTACATATGACTAAACTTCGTAGTAATGCCTATAATGTGATGTCTGGAGGGTAAAATTTTACATCACTTTTGTCTTTCCATTCTTATTGAAGGTATTCTGGGGCATGTATAGGCTTGGAAGAATGAAGGGGGAGAGAAGTCAGACATGCAGGTCCAGAAGTTTATTTTCAAAAACCCCAAAAATTCTCCCTCTTTGAAGGTCCAGGTTTATTTTAAGAACGCTGGACACAAGAAAAGCTCGGTTAAAATCCTTGTCTATATTAATTTGGAGAAGTTTTACAGCCAGTTAACTCTAGCATGCAAAGCAATATCTTATCCAGTAACGTAGGTGTGGTGGGTTGACTTTGGCCAGCTATCAACCACCCACCCAGCCAGCCTCTCACTCCTTCTGAGCAAGAAAGGGGAAGAAAATAAGGTGAAAAAGTTCATGGGTTGAGATATGGACAGGGAGACCGCTCACCAATTGTCACCATGGGCAAAACAAACTCAGCTTGGGAAAGATTAATTTACTTTGTTGCCAATTAAGAACAGAGTAGGATGATGAGAAACAGAGACAAAAATGAATACCACCTTCATTCTGTCCCTCCCTTCTTCCCAGCCTCAACTTCTCTGCTTTACTCGACTCCTCTAACTTGTCCCCTCCGTGTGGTGCAGGAGGCTGTGGAACGGGGGAAGCACTCGTTTTGTGACAGTTTGTCCTTGCTGCTCCTTTCTCCTCACACTTTGCCCTGGCTACAGGGCAGGGTAGAGTCCCTCCTCATGGGCTGCAGTCCCTCATGAGCTGCTTCAACCAAGACCTTCTCCATGGGCAGCCCCTGGTCTCTTCTCACTGCAGACCCTGCCACTACCAAAATTTGCCAGAAAAAGCATGGACAATGTAGCCTAGATATCAGTTCTTTGGCTGTCTATACATGCTGCATCAGCAACATGACTGGAAAAACTTTTGCTGTCTCTTTCTGTGATTTTTTAAAATTGAATTGCCTTCTCAGCTTTTCTTTTTAAAAACTTATCAAAATACACCAATATTGAAACTCAGCATAAAATTTAAAAAATTTAAATTGGGCATTTTAATAAATCTATACATTTTACTGTAGTTTGCTTTAAAAATTTCTAATGTACTAGTTATAAGTTCATTATTATATATGTATTTAGAACATATTTAGACACAGTGAAAATTGTCTTGTTGTTGTACCTTTGTAGGCACTGCCTGTGACCTGGTATGGTGATGGATGGGAGTAACACATTCTTCACCTCCTGTTGCCTGCTACATGACATGGACTGAAGTCACTGGAAAGAAAGAGAACTGCACGAGAAGGAAAGCAGTACCACATAGTTTAGATGTCTCTTTCTGCTGCCTGTGAATAACCCTTAGGTATCTCCAGAGACTATCAGGTATATCTCTGAAGTTAAACATCTACCTTTCAAAAATTTAAAGACCAAAAAGAAAGACATCAGCAATCTTCATCTAAGCCTGTGGGGCATTCTGTCTGCTGTTAATGGGTACTTGATGGAGTAGAATCTCTGAAATAATAATTTATTAATCAATAGCCTCATGCTTCCTTGAGCGTTCCCCCCTGGAAATGTGGGACCTGAGTTTGGGCAGCTTCTGCTTTATCACTTTAAGTTAGGCTGATGAATTCCTGGAGTACACGGCCATAGGATGTGGGGGAGAGAAAGACACGAGGGCGTCCACCTCTTACCTGATCTTGGAGGCAGCCAGGGCACAGGAATGAAGGTGGGCTTCCCAGCTAGTTATCCGAAATACACGTTCACTTGCCTGCAGTGATATCTAGCTAGGACAGAAGCTGTGTCAACCGACACCAGAATCTTCCTCTTACACTCTCAGCCCTAAAGAGCCGGCTGGACGTAGGCGGCCCTTGTTTTGTACAGTGTGACCTGCAGTTCATTGATTTCTGACTTCCCAGCGGTTCAGCTTCGGAAGAGGCAGAGCCTGTCTGTTGCAAGGAGATTAAGGATTTTTTTTAATGTGTTACTTCTCTCTCAGGCTGAATATTGGCTCATTTTCTGTAGGCAGTGCTCTCACCAGTAGGTTCTATGAAAAAGACTGTCACTAAGTTGAGTTCTTGCTATGTGTAACTTACTTTTTCCAGGTTTTCTGAATCTTACAATGAAATAGGCTTGAGGAAGCAACATTGGGCTTTGGGAAGAAGGTGTTTATCTCTTCCAAGCACAGCTGACCATGTGTGGACAGTTAGTTTAAACCTACAGGACACTAAGCTCAGCAGAGAAAGGATAAAAGAATGTAGCCATCTATTGACAGTCCTGAAGAAAGGGCAGAATAGATTTCTAAATAGAGATATGCTTCAGGTGTTTTAATTCTCAAGTAGGTTTATGGAGACTTTCAACAGAGTGCGCTCATACCTTTATGAGATAACTGAGTTTTATAGCAAAGGGAAATGGCATCTATCTCATCTTCTTGGCATCAATGAAGCTTTCGATGCAGTACAGTGTTTAAAAATTTGGGTTAAAATGAGGAAGACAGACTTTGTGAGAATGATAAAGTGGGGGAAAACTGGTTGAAGGAGAGGAATTTGTGTCAAAAAAAGAAGAGAGTACTAGTGAAATTCTTGAGGGTCAGATATGAAGAGAGACCTTATTTAGTATTTTTATGACCTTGATGGAAAAAAATAAATGGATTAGTAAGTTGATGCTTTTTTAAAAAAATGAAAACAAAAAAAAAGTTAGGAGCTGTTGTTAGTACAGAAGAAGATCAAAATATCATATTAGAGGGATGACCTTTCATCTACAACTCCATCCCGTATGCCTCAAAGTCTGGAGTAACAGAGCAGGAATTAAACTCAATAATATAAAAATATGTCCCAAAAACCCAAAAACATTAAGTGAAGAAAGCTTGGAGTCAATGATAGGATTACAAGGCATCAGCAAAGAGATGTAGCTGTTACAAGGTGACAGTAGTTCCTGGACACATCAAGGAAGAAACATCTGGATGTGTGGAGAGAAATTGTCATGCACAGATGATTTGTCATCTGTAATAATAAGTGTGCTTCCGTTCACTCATAGTCAAGCTGGGAAAACTGTAACGAGAATAGTGTAGGGCAGGATGTACCCTTTCTGAAAGAGAACACCAGAGGTCTGGCTTATTTAGCAAAATGAAGGCACAAAGGGCATGTGTTTGTTCTTTCCAAACACGTTAGTTGAGCTCTAGCACAGCTATAAGTGGTTGTTAAACAGGACAGGAATTCATTTAAGTAAAAAAAACAGAAGATATTTTCTTCCCATCTTAAGAACAAAATTTTGGAAAAGTAGCCAATAAGAGTAGCAGACATAAGATACTCAGCTTTATTTTTTTTTTTTTAAGTTGGAGTTTGACAAGTTTTTCAATTTGTTTAAGTAACGTGATTATCTCCAGTAGAAGGGGATGACGGAGGAAGTCCTGAGTTCCTAGATGAAATAAGGTACAGTAGTGATGGATATCACAGAAATATTTAAGATAGACTGATCATTTATCTCTTCCTCCCTATTAATCTTGAGGAATTTAGTGAGTTGACTGACTGCAACACTCTTTTTCAGGTGATACCTGATAATTGCTGCTGACCACCAAGGCACATCTCATATGGCTCTGCTGTTATTATTAGAAGATTTATCTGCTTTTTTCTGGAGTGTTTTTTCTGCTTTGCTCACGTAAGTTTCCGTGAAACATAAGCACCAGAAGTGAACTACCCAAAGAACAGCATGTGGCTATCTGCTGTCTGAGTATATCTGAGTATTTATGAGTCTGCATAATTGCACTGGAATTTATTTCTCTTCAGGAACTTGAGAACTTACAGAGCTATAAAAGATTTAATGCAACCAGAAATATTGTTATTGCTTTCTACAGGAGTGAGTGTATGCATTTTGTTATTTGCTTTCTTTTCCCACAGAAAGTGCTGTAAATGAGAAATAAATACTAAAATGCTGCACAGCACTACATCTCTCACACTAAGGAAATAATTTTAAAACTAGCTCTATCCTTTGGACAAGAAAGTGAAGAAACACTCAGAATAGCAAGCTGCTTTGGCTATTCAACAGTTCAGTAAAAAGGAATCCATCAAGGGTTTGCCTGTAAGAGTTCAACCACACTCTTCTGGAGTAAAACATAAAAATATCGGTTGTGTTCCACTAAATTTAAGGAAAATGTCACTTCACTGTCATTGTTATGCACAGATACACGAGGAAAGGTTATAGATTTTTATACTAAATATAGTAGGCAGTAACAACACATGTATTGAAAGTGTAAGTTTTGGAATCTGGAGATTTCGCCAAACGAAGTTCAAGTATATTTTCAGTAACCCATTGATGTTTTATTTTGTTTAGTCTCTCCCATTGAAGAAGATTTCACAAAGTAGGATTTAATATCAATCAAATAACATGCTTAGCACATGTTAAACATACTGAGTCAATTGACTGAAGGAAATTTTATTGTACAGCCCTAGAATATATAGGAGACCAAAACAACAAAAAAAAAGAAATAATAAGAAAATGTTTTGCGTAGAAGGAACATGGGAGAAAGAGTATGCCCTTGACAACATCTTATACACACAGTAAATGTTTCTTGCATTTTTTACTTTGTGTTACTGTCCATTGGGATTGGAAAACATAATTTTTTTTACAAAGTTGTCAAAACTTTTGTTACTATACATTAAACAATCTAAATGGAAGTTACAGTGAACTGAAACAAATTATTAAAGAGGAACAAGATTCAGTTCAACAAGGACAAAGGCAAAGTACTGTGTGAAACATAACCAGAAGTTTTGTGCAAGGCAAACGAACAGGTTCTTCTCCTGTGCCCAGTTCCCACTGTTCGGCACTGAACACTAGTTATGTTTTCTCATAGATGGATTTATATTCATTGGTCTATATGCTGCTACCCCGAAACAAAGAAGAGATGGGAGGCTGCTGTGGCTTGTTGTGGAAACAGCTGTCAGAGACAGCACCGAGAACTGAAACTCTTGCCGAAGCTCCCATGTGTTGATCAAATTCAGGTAAAAAATCAGCAATAAGAGTGATTGTGGGCAAAAATTAAGTTATCCGATTTTTTTTTTTAATGTATCAATTGGCCCACTGAAGACTTCATAAATGAGATAGTGCCTTGTGAGCTCATTGTTTTATCCTGTTCTGACAGTGATTGAACAGGGAGGTGTTTCCAACTCTAAGGCAAAATTTCAGCTGTGGACAGATACGTTTCCTAACACTGATGCAATTTTGAAGAGGCTGCATCCTAACAGAGTTAAAGAAAAAGATAACATAACGTGTCACATTTTCTGGGTTGAAAATCTTCCCTTTGGTATGCCCAGTTAGTTCATAAGAAATAGCTGGAGGGAAGTTAATGAAAGAAGAAACAGTGGGAAGAAAAAAAAACACAAAAGAAAGTATAAAATCTCCTCCGTGAGCATGGAACCATAGAAAGACCCATAACGTGCACATTCACAAGATGATGACAGCCTGAGAGCATGTATAAGGGTTGAAACAGACCATTTAGATACAGTGCCACTGAACTGGGATAGTGAGTCGAGATCTTGTGTCTCAGAGAGAGTATGGTTATCCTGAAAGCACTGCTTAAAGATTTATAGGGATTTTTCCTGTCAGAAGAAACTCTATACGATGGAAATATTTCTTTCAAACATCACCGTTGGCTGCTGAGAAGGTGTGGAACCACTTTGCTGAGTGTTGGCCTGGCAAGCCCTGGGTTTATGGACATGGTTAACGTGGTCTAGTGAGACAATATGTCACAAATATGAGATTTTGTTTCGGTATTTTTTTCTGATCTGGGCACCAGCGTGATGCCTACTAGTGTCCGGTGCCTTTCAGCCTGTACTCTGCACACAGGTTTCTGAGCTGTACCTGTTTCGTGAGGTCACCGAGAGTCATCAAAAACTTTTGGAATGAATTTGATATACTGGCTCTTGTGCAAGGGAAAAACAATAGTGTGTGTGGCACTAACCCCACCCCTCCTCCCCATCCCCTGCCAGCATTTTAACAGTTTATTTCAGGCTGAGAAAACACATTTTTTCAGAGAGGTTTTGACTAGGTCTGGCAAGTTATTACTGCGTATATTGCAGCAGGGTGTTACCAACCATGGATGAAAACTCTATAGGGTAAAAAGAAATTTTTAATTTCATGCATCATTTGTAACTTGCTATACTGATTTCACAAACTCAGAAGGTTGTTAGTAAAAGCTAATGAGAGAGACTAAGTGCCTCCCTTTACACTTCTTCAAACTTTTCTAGTATTGGATTCTAATTACTGACTTCTGTGGGGTTTTTTAGAGCAAAGAAGTTGACTTTTAATTTATAAGAAGAAAGAATAACCCTTAATTCTCTTAGTTCAAAACTGTAGAAATGTTTATGGTACATCAGATGGATCCCTGTCTGTTCCTGACTTAATTTTCCTCCTTCACCTGCTTTTTCATCTGTTATTTAGTAGCTTAGAAATGTGCTAATATTTTGTTAGATGCTTTCTTGGTTTCCCCATGTTCACAATTCCTGTGTTTACATTTACATGTATGTTTGTGTTCTCTGATCTTCATGAGGAATTCACAGTAATAACCTGTAATAAGACTTAGCTTTAGAAAGGTCAAACATGAAAAAAAAAAGATTTAGCAGACAAAGAGGGCCACAAATTTTCTTCAGTTCTTCCCTATTGAGAGATGAGAGCGGTCTGTTATCACTTCTGATGCAAGTGGTTGTTGCTGATTGAGGATTATTTCACAGGAAAGAAATATCTCCTGCACATCAACTAATCACAGAAAAATAGGCCTTCTGATGAAAAAAAAAAAAAAAAAAAGAGCTTTGAGTGAGGACATGAGAGATTTGATCCACAGAACGTGTTAGTCCAAAGAGAATCTCTTATTAAAGTCATTACTGGCTCGCAAACCACTGGCTAACGAACAGAAGGTAAAAGATCAGGATAAAGAGTCAAAAGAAGGAAAAAGTTAGGTCCTACTCTGAAACAAAATATTCATCAATGAGTTGCTGAGAAATCTGAACAGTGTATCTTGAAATGCAAGGACCCACAGGATACTCATCGTCCGCTTTTTCAGTAGTAACGACCCCCATGGACACAGACAGTGCTCGGGGCTTCACAGAGCCAGGGAGGGAAGGAGGCACGTGAAAGAACTCTGATTAAGGTGCAGGAAATTAATAATTAGTATAAGGAGTATGGACTTCATTTACATGTGAAGTTCTTATGTCTTTCATATACATTTTGAAAACCTATAAAGTAGGTCGGGGTGTTCCATAGCTGCTGTGTTCATACCCCTGCTGCTACATCGGCAGAATAAGTCTCAACTCTTGGACCAAAGCTGTTTTGGCTGGCGAACTCACTGGTGGGAGAATGTACATTTATCTTTCCAAATAACATTTATTTCCTTCTTCCACTTTCCTTCTCCTTTTTTTTTAATTACTATCTGAAACACAATGTTAATTTTGTTATTCACTTCCTTCTATAAAAATGGATTGCAAATAACTGTCTCCTTCCTCTTGAAAGCTAAAGCATGAAATTTTCAACATCAAGAAAGGCAATTGGTTTAGTGTCCATACTCATAAAGTGTTCCTTAATAAGCATTCAAAATCACTAGGCAAAAATCTTGTCTCTTTTAGACTGGGTAGATACAATCCTGTTTATCTTACAAAAAAGCTTTTTAACATTATAGTTTTCTCTTTCAAAGATCCTCTATATTCTTCGATATATGGAACATACAAAAACCAAAACCTCTATAGATGACTTTATTCTAGGATAAGTATTTCTGAAAATAGAAATAAATAGATAAACCTCTTGCAGTAGCTTGTAGTGGATGTTTCTTTTAGGGACAAGAACAGCAAACAGGACAGTTTCTGGCTGCAGTTAAGACATATAATTCAAGCCCCTTGTGGGCAAAATTTTATACCCCTGAAAAACAAGCTGAGTGGCTGCAGTTTAACCACCTCTTAAAATGTTTTCAAATTTCAGAGCACACGGGGGTGCGTTTCCGAAACAGACACTGGCAGCTGAGAACCAAATCCTATTATTGCTCAATAGGACTTTTAGACAGAATTGCCGTAAACTGACTGAACACTTACTCCGCAGTAATATTGGTTACAGATGAGGAAAAAAGTTGGCAAAACTATTTTATTTTTTTAGTGAAAGAGGCACATGCCCCAGAAGAGAGCCAGTCGATTCAGTCCATCTCATTTTGAAAGCCACTCAGGCATTCCTTCCTTAACATACTTTGAAGCCAAAATACTAAATTAGAAGGGGTTATCTTTAGCCCAAGCAAGGGCTTAATTTTGCTTTGGGGGAAGAAAGCAGGACTTCTAAATTCAGTGGGAAAAGAGGAAGGATAATAATGGTTTGTGGAGAGGACAAGCAACAAATATATACTTCGTATTTTTCCCAAATCTGATGCATAAGACACCGGAGTGTAATTTAAACTTGCAGCACCGAGCAGTCAGCAGAGTGGTTTTTCACCTTCTATAGCAGACTGTTGTACCAAGTCTTCACATCTTGTCCCAGGTTTAGTATATCATAGGGAGCACTAGTGTAATAATTTAGAGTGCTTTCAAAACTCTAAGGCTTATTATTTTATTTTCAGAAGCTTATAACTTAAGCACCATACTGAAGAAAATTTATGGATGTTGCATCTTTTTAGGGAGAAAGGGAAAATTTTCCTGATTGTTGGGAGCTAGAGATGGGTCATGCTGCCACTTCAGAGAGAAACTCTCTAATCAGGCATCTTGATCGATATAATCTGCCTCACACGGGCAGGTGGTTTGACACACTGAAACCTGGAGAAACACTGCTTGTGTCTTCATCAGAGACCACCTCACTAACAGGACAGACAACAAACCCCAAAGCCCTCGCTAGAGAACAAGATGGATCACCAAATCACCTCTGTGTTTCTCATTTTAAAGGCTCTTCTTAAATTATAAATTGAAATTTTGACTTTTTCTGGATAGCTTTCATTGCAGAAGGTTTGGAATTTACTGTGCAGAAATCAGGGATCAGGATTTCCAAATATGACACAAGCCTCTTTCAATGCTTTTGACCAGAGCAAGTGCTCTGCTTTGTTTCATGCGCAATATTTCCAAAAAACGGGTCATTTGATGGTGGAAACCCAAATGCAGGCATTCAGTCTGACAAATTACCTCTGGTAACATTTACTGGGTCTCTCATTATCTCTCTGGCCTTCCAATGTTCATATTCTTTGCAACATTTTCAGTATGACTGTCATTGCTTCACTAAAGCAATTTAACTTTCCCCTAGAAACAGATATTCATTTCTCTGTTCATTGTTTCAGGACAGGAACTGTGTCCTTCCTAAAATGAAATACAAGCTTCCAAAAAATTGTCCTCTCACCCTTGAAAGAAGCTGTAGTTTCATCCATTTCTAATGAGAAAAGTACACTTAATGGCATAAAAATTATTATCAAAAATCTCATCCTTAAATATTTCTTGCTCTTCAAGGAGCTCAGCATTAGCTGTACCAACCACCTGGAAAGAAATAGGATACGGCTGGATAGTTTTAGCACGCATTTTCAGCAGTTCTGTACAAAACCAGTGGGACACGGCAGAGTTCCGTACCTATGAAAAGAGAGATATGTAGAACTAAGAAACCATTTGAACATGGAAAACCAGCAAACACGGGCATAGTCAAATTTATTTTGCAAGAAGCATCCCACCCCTAAGAAGAATGTAATGGTTTCAGTGCTTAGGTGTAAGAAAAAGAGCTGTGTATTTGGCCTGTTAGCCCTGGCATCTTATATTTAAATATTTGTTCTCGTCAAATGCGTGTCATGCCACGATATCAAAAGAGGGCAAATGTCTACACAGAGATTTTCATCTTCCAACAAGTACAGGGAAGTCAGTGAAATGTCAGCCTGGCTTTAACCTTGATTATTTATTACATATTTCTATTATTTCTAGTGAACCCAGCAATAAATTAAGTAGAATTCACAAGTCCTTAGCTACCAGTAGTAGTCTTAAATAAGGCATTGAACTACTGCAGTTGGTCTGGGATTTTTCTGCTCCTAACAGAAATATTAAAATACTTCTATTCAAACACATTACCTACCCCTTTTTTTTGTCATTGTATTTTTCTTAAATCTGTTTAACCTTTTACATAATTTGCAAACACCAAATCTCAGTTTTATGCCATTTTCTATTATGGGAGACATGTATTTTACCACAGGTTTTTATAGTCCTTACTGAAGACAAAACCATCTGTTGGAAAGTCCATCAGAGCTAAACCACAGGGAGAATGAAGGACAGGTTAAGCTGTAAATGTAAATGTCAGATTTTTTTTTTTTCCTCCAAACCTGCAGATAGCTACAAAAACTCCTTACTCAGACTTGCACAGAAGGGACCCTCAGGACAACTGTATACTACAAAAAGACAAAAGCAGATGTTTGTATGTCACATTCCTTGAGAAGTTATATCGCTTTGCCCAAGATAAGCATCAGAAAAAATGAGAGGAGATACTCCTAAATACTAAAGATGCTAAAATAATAAAGTGGAATGTGAACGCTTCGTGCATAATTTCGTCGGCTGGTATGTGCAGCCTGCTGCTTGGAGTATCGAGTTCAGGCATCTGCCATGCTACAGGCTTGCTGCTCCTTGTGAGGAGAGGGAACAAATTCTGGTGGGGCCAGAAAAAGGGATGGGACAATATCTGGACTCAGAAATTCAGAAGTTCTCAGTCTACTGGCATAGAAGGAGTTTCTGTGAACACAGCACTCCAGTCAATGGAGAAAACCCACCACAATATGACACAGAAGGCATTTGTGTACATAAAACTGACTAGCTTAGTTTTTAAGACAAGCCCTAATTAAACTTCTGCTGTTCTCTAGATTAAAATAATCTTTATTTGGATAAATCTATTTTCTGGTTTTGATACAGTCAAATAACTGATGAACTGATGAGTAAATGGATTAAACTGAATCGCAAGAAGGTATTTTTATTCTGGAATGAAGTGTTGCTATCTAATTTTATTCAAGGACAGCTATTAAGTTTAAAATTCCCACCCTATTTTACCCAAATTAGTGCTCTAGTTAAGAAAACTGTCAGGAAATGAGGCAAAATACTTTTGGTATTGCAAGCTATTTGCAATGGTCTTGAAATGAGCTTAAAATGGGTACATTCAAGTTCATTTGCATTTTAGATGAAGGGTTTTGTTGATCTTTATGTTTGCTGGATAGGTTTCCCTGGGCCTGGTTACTGATGGACACGGTGCCAAAAACAGTAAAACCAGCAGAAGCCCCTGAAGTACCAATGAGCTTTTAATGCTCATTCCTGATGGCACTGATTGTCCCAAAAAAGAAATGAATAAAACTAGTTTATAGTCAAGGGAAACCTCATCTAACACTTTCTAATGTTCAGTCTGGAGAAGAGGAGGCTGAGAGGAGACCTCATCACTCTCTACAGCTGCTGAAAGGAGGGTGCAGTGAGGGGGGTGCTGGGCTCTGCTCTAAAGTAACAAGTGATAGGACAAGAGGAAATGGCCTCAAGTTGTGCCAGGGGAGGTTTAGGCTGGAGATTAGAAAAAAATTTTTTATGGAAAGAGTGATCAGGCATTGGAACAGGCTGCCCAGGGCAGTGGTGGAGTCACCATCCCTGGAGGTGTTCAGGGAACGTGTAGATGTGGTGCTTAGGGACATGGTTTAGTGGGTTAGGTGGTGTGGGCTGACGGTTGGACTTGATGATCCTTGAGGTCTTTTCCAATCTTAATGATTCCATGATTCTGTGAAAGAGTTCCCACCTGATTCGGTGTTATCTGTACACTTGAGAAGTGTGTACTCCCTTATCTCCTACAGGTTATGATAAAGGTGTTAACTAGGAGAGGTCCCAGTGCAGTTGTCCAGTTGTTACCAATGTCCTGGTACAGTACGACCCATTAACCATGACCCTCTGGGTCTTACCACCCAACCATTTCTTTTACTTGTTTTGCGCTCATCCAGAGCATAATGTCCTTAACTTGGATACATGAATATTGTGGGATGCAGTGTTGAAAACCTTACTAAAGTCAAAGTAAATGACACTGCTCTTCCCCCACGCCAGTTGTCTGATCAGGGAAATATAATTTTGATGGTATAGTTACTTAGACTAATTTTTGAGTACAAATTTCCCTCAAACGTATCTAACAATTTAAAGTACCGTTTCCTTCGCATTACTAACTGCAAAATGAAGAAGGTTAACTAAGAAATTCTTACGTACTTAATAAAATACGTACCTGGCTCAGCCTTTTTTGTGAGATGGCGGGATGTAGCAGTGAAATGCATATTGGGAAATTTCAAGCGAGGGGTAAATGAGATGTATTTTTTTCTGGTGTTGCTCTTTCTGCTTCTTTTTTTTTTTTTTGTCCACAGCAAAAATAATATATTTTTGAGTGTTTTGTAGTTTTACTCCTACTTGCCTTCTGCTCAGTAAAAAGTAGAACAATTATGTAATTCACATAAGAAAAAAAAAGCTAAGGTAAAACTTAATTTGTGGATTGCTACTGAACTTATTAAAATTTTTACCTAAAACATCTGGAAAGCTAATGTCTTCTAAGATATAATTCACTTTTCTCTGTGATATGTAATTTCCCAAATCACTAAATGCAGAATTTTTCATGGTCAGAAATAGGAAGCTTTTATTAATCTCTGTTAAGACGTCATCAACAATGGCATTTAAAATGTTTTCTTAGAAACAAGTGTGATACCTTTCCCTCATTTATAATGCTTTTTTAGAATTAATTACATTATGAGGCACTTTTCAGGGTTGGTACTTAGAATGGTGGACTCTTCCACCCCCTTAGATATTAACTTTAGCATTCGTTTTAGAGATGTTGGCATTAGGAAAATAAATCTCCATCCAAACAATGAAGAAGTTAGTTCCTTATCAAATAGTTTCATATGAATTATGTTTAGAAAACTGTGAAGTACTGCAGTTTGTATATGTGACCATGTATGTATGGCAGGACTTTCAATGTTATCTAAAACTCTCAGAGAGAGATCGACTCAGGTTTTCAAAAGCTGTATAAAGTTGTTCGATGTCAACCTATTGTGAAATCAATGAGAAGCACCTAATCTGTACAGATATTTTTAGCTTCATCTTTTAAATACCTAAATATCTTTGAAAATATGACTCCTTAACCTCTTTAGTAAGATAAACTTGGCTTAGAGCTGGGGTAACGAAGTGAAAATTTATTGCCTGTAATATTAGAGAGGTCAGGCTAGATGATCATTCTGACTTTAAAAATTCATCAGTCCCTGAATGAGGAAGCTGACGTAACTCACAGTCTCTGACTTCAGGCTTTCCTCTTCATTCACACATTTTTCTGTGTCCCTCATACTGGGACATGCTTCTCTGGTTTTTGACTATATAAATCACAGGACAAGAGCCATCAGAGATGGTAAAGATCTACTCAATCATGTACCCACTTCCTGCCAAATAGAATACAGTTCAAAAATAGATGATATTTCAGATATTATTCTGATAGCTGAATAATACCACATTTACTCTTAGCCCAAGGGCCCGTGTCTTTTAGTAAGCAATTTCTAGCTTCTCTCACAATCTATTTTAATCATCAATATTATTCTTGTCCTGGAGGGATGCCCTCCAAACCTCCTTCAGGTTGGCACTCTTGGCCGTAACAATTCCAATCCCATTAAACCAGCCCTTTGAAATGGAGAAGTTACCTCAGTGCAGTTCTGGAGGTTTATTGCAGCAGTCACATCCACAGAGATTTATAAAGTCACTTGTTTTTTATCTCCAGCACCTCCTGGACTTTTAGCTCTTCAATTAATAATATTTTCATTACAGAAGCTACACTTGAATAAAAAACAAAGGTGTCATTCTCCCACAAATAATCTGTTTGCACTGTCCTGTTATACTGAAGTGCTACATTCTGAGACCAGACAAATATTTTGGAGCAGTGTGTCTTCATGCACCATCAATGGGAAGGGTGCTGAAAAGCAATAACTACAGAAAAAGCCTTGTGAAAAAATTGTCCACTGAAAAACATTCCCCGAATCTTCCGTATTAGAAAGCAGAAATCCAGAAAGGACAGACAAACCCAGAAACTAACTAAGAAGTTACAGACTAAGGCATAATAAGCATGATGAAGCTGTTGGATTTTTACAGATAGGAAAACTTCTACCAGCCCTGCTACTACAAAAGGAGAGTAGTAGCAAAGGTCTTCCGTTCAAATATCAAGAGGAAATACTCGTACAGAAGTCTTCCCCTTCTGACAAGAACTCAGGGAATGGCTTTACGAGAAAAAAGTTAATTTGATGTTAGGAAGATCGTGATCCACTGATATAGTGTCCAAGAAGCACAGCTATTGTGTGTGTACATACACACACACTGTACGATACACATACACACATCTCAGCACATGTATATAAAGTTATTCTGTTACTGGAAAGTTTGTGAGCATTCAGTATCAATAGGAAGGTCCAAGAGGTCAAATTAACCTGAACTGCCGCGTTCTGTGTTGGCTGACCTCTGCAGGGACACCCTGAGTGAGCAGGGGGTGCCTGGGGCACAGGTGGTCACATCTACACCGGTTGGGTGGCTCCTCTGTCCTTGTCGGGAAGATTCCCCAGAACTGCCTCCCCAAAAAACCCCGGCACTTTCTGGGTCTGTGTGTCCAGGGTAGATCAACCAGGAAAACTGGGTCTACCCTCCACCTCTGCAACAGGGCAGGAGGAAGCCTTAAGATGCAGATTTTCCTTTGAAACTAAATTTTAAAGAAAACCATGGAATGAAATCAATGTAACAGAAATGTTTGTGTTACTCAGGGATACACAGCTCACCTTTCTTCAAGAAAAAGAACAGCCTAGGGAGGTGGGCAAGTCTTAGGCAGCTATGCATCAGGATAAATGTTTAGCACTCAGAGGAGCTCCAGGATAGATCCCAGGACCAAAGAAACTGATTTTACAAATGTAGGGAAACTGATAAACACATTGTTATTTTGCAGAAGACTAATGATGGCACTGAACAAATGTCAGAATTCACTGGCTGACCTGTTACTGGTCTCAAATACATTAAAAAATGCACAGTCCTTCAGTCCGTAGGAAAAGAAGCTTCTCCGCACAACAGACAGCTTCTCCACTGATTCAGTACAGAAAATTTAATATTTAAATTATTTTTTCTCTTACATGATTAGCTTTTGTGTTAATGTTCAGCATCACTGATTGTAGACATCGTGTCTTATTCTCTGAGTTCTTACTGACTTAATGCTGCAAAACGTTTGGACAGAAAGCAATAAATCATGTTTTCTGTCATATTGAAGAATAAATGAACCTATTTTACTGTACAACCCACAACCCTAAGGATTAACTTGTCCCATTCACTTAACCCAAAATAACATTCTGACCCTTTCCCAGGCAAACTGAATGAAGAAAAAAACTCCCAGCTACCTAACACAAAGAGAAACAAACCAGCAAGAATTTTTTTTTTCTTATAGAACTCATGCTGTTCACATCTGGCTCAGTTCCTATACACTTGTTTATTACCCAAATAAAACCTCATGTTTTATTTTACTTTTTTTTTACAATTTTACAGCCTCCCACTCCCGCCTATTTAATTTATTTAAGGCTGGGAGGGAACTGACTGACACTGATGGGCTGCAGTTTTGTTCTAAATAACGTAATCCAGCCGTGCTGCACAGCACCAGCCTTAACGTCTCTCCTCACAAAACCATTGCAGATTAATTCTTAATTTTAGTTGCCTTGACTGTATTAAATTTCTTTCAAAATAATTTCAAGGGTCAGTGATCTACTGATTCTAGTCACCAAAACCACTTGAGCTTTCCACTCAGATGGGGATGATATAATTAACAGTTGCATTAATGAGGTTGAAATTTCTTTTCGTTTGTAGTGGGCTTCCCTGGTTTTACAGACAGAAAAACAGACAGGTCCAAACTTCTGTAGCTTCTGGCGTGTGTATATTTCCTTATGAATTTCAGTCCACTCTGCCGTAAGGAATAGCTCAGCGTCTCGAGAGAAAGGACAGACTTTAGGTGCCCCACCTTCTAGAGAAAAATTTGAAGCCAACAGTAGCTCTATGTGCATTTGGTGGTTGGTTTTTTTGGAAGGAGGCCATGTAGATAAGAACCTCCCAGCAACCAGTAAATGGAGCAACAAACAAGAGAAACTATTGCAAAATCACTGTACGAAGGAGAGGAGCCGAAGAAGATAAATCTTAAAATCCTCTGTGTGAGTTATGTTTACTTGTTTTTTTGGGAGAAGAGCTCTGACCACCCTAATAAGCAAAAGCAAAGCAGAGGGACTAGGTATGGCTTTTCCTTCCTGGGCACTATTGAATAAGACAAGCAAGCAGCCAGGAGTGTGTGTTTGTTTAACCCGAAAAGCATTTCCCTGAGGGTGGCGTCTGACCCCTTGTGTTATTGCTGGGGCTAGGAAGAAGCCTGGAAGTGTCGTGTCCCCCGGCACAAACAGGAGGAAACACTCGCTGTGCTATTGACAGAGCTACTGTTCTGCTGGGACAGAAACAGATCTGCAGACTTTCAGAGCTGAGACTGATACAACAGCTCCCCTTGGCTAAAAACAATCCTGGTAGGTTTCTTTACAATGAAGGTGACCCCTTCTCAAACAGAGACCAGCAGTCTGATCTAAAGAAATGGAAAAAAAAGTGAAAGTGTGCTGAAACGGGTATAGGAATGATGAAACCTGAAGGTTTGTGCTAGTGAATCCACTGGCCTTTACCAGTCCATATTATCACTCAATTTTTGAAAAGTCTCTTGAAATTCTGGGGTGGAACAAGCCGTATTACTCCTTGTTAAGCGACATGGAAACACAGTGTGTGCGTGCGTGGCGTGTGTCTTTGCATGCTTGGTGTGTGTGTGTGTATATATATATATATATATGTCACTCAGCATGGAGACGTGTCCAGATTTACAAGGCAAAATGACAGATTGTAAAGAGTTGACTGAAAGGCTGTTGACTGAAGTAAATGGCTCTGGAAATTTCTCTAGCTGCCAGCATGAGATAATCACCTTCTCCTCATTTCTTTTTTGTATCCTATTTGTATCTTTTCATCAGGAAAAATGTAGTCAGCTGTACAGAGGGGATGTAACATCCTCAAAATAATCCACCGAATGCTGATACCCACTGAAAACTCCAGGTTATGCTGCTGATGATCTTAACATAAAGCGAGTAATTTGTATTCTGATCCTACAGAAAGATGGACTAGTGTGGACTCCTGACAAGCTGGATCTGCTGCTAAAACAAGCCCTCAAGGAGTAGCACCACCCCAATTATACTTAATGAGTCACTTACACTTCTTGATCATTTTAGCCAATGTTCTCTTTCCTGGAGGTTTAAATTCTGCTTCTCCTACTTTGATCTTATACATGGAATAACCTCTTCTTATACCTGGTACTTTTAAGTTGGAGGAGCTCATTTAAATGCACCAGGGGGTTTTTTTGTTGTTTTTTTTTGGGGGGGGGGGGTTAATTATTATTATTATTTTGTTTAGTTGATTGGTTTTGATTTTGGTTTTGCTTTGGTTTGGTTTTGGGGTTTGGTTTTGGGGTTTTTTTGTTAATATTAAAAGCAACCCCTCCAAATCGATGTGCTTTTATTTTCTTGGGACCAAGGAGTTTCTGACCCACATGCAACAATTTAACATTCACACTTAAGGAAAAAAAAAATCAGCAACTTGGGGAGAAAATTACTTTTGTGTGACATGATAGTCATTGCTTCGTGCATTATTATTCTAGGAAGTATTTTCTAACTGTAAAAAGTAGGGAGAGAACATAGATAACAATAGTCATTCAGCCTTGTCCTGTCAAAAGCAATTTTGTATTTCTTGATGTATGGTTGTTGTGTATAGAGTAGTGTACTTTGTTTTAAGGTCAAAATTGGTCTGATTTAAGCTAGAGGAATGAAAAATTCCATTAAACGAATTTAGTTTTCCCTAAGATAACTTCTCTGTGGTCTAGGATGTACAATATTTCTTTATTAGAAAAATAACATATGTTTTTTATTATTTTAGTGTAAAATATAATTGTGTCAGTAGGTAGGTGAGAAACAGCAGGTGTAGGTATTTTGGGTCTATTGTTTTGTTGTTGCTGGACAATTATGACAGGACAGGTTGTGTGTAGGCACTGGGAAGGGAATTCCTTGCTGGATTACATTAATCTCTGTTTCTTTGACTCCTTGTGAGGGAAAACAGTTGTTTAGTTCCCACTTTATAGATGGCTAGAGCAAAACCTGCATATTTTGCCATTGCAGCAAAACCCTCAGCCCTGCAGCAGGCAGTGAATCCGCACTGCTCGCGTGGAGTCGTGCCTCTGACAGGGTGACTGGAAGAAGAGGGAGCTGCATTGAGTACCCAGAACCACTAATTTCACTGATGTATGCTAGAACCTGGCCCTCCTAGGGCATAAAAACTCCAAGCTTAAGCAAGACCTGGGCTTCACCAGCCGAATCTGTCTCGTGAAGCTGCATGTGTATATATATTGTTTTCAAAAGCCTGACAGGAGCCAGTTGTTTGGTTTTGCTTTTTTTCCCTTTTTTTTTTTCTGTACTTAGAAGAGAAGAGAGTGCTGTCTCCTTTTCTTCCAGTAGTCAGAGCACTTGTTTTGAAACTGTAGCATCAGTTCTCCCCTCCATCTGTTGAAATCAAATCTCACTTTTTTTTCTAGCCCAGAGAATACTTTAATGACCTAGTGGTGGGCTGTTCTGGGCAAGGAAAATGTTAAGACTACATCTAGGTTTTATAACTTAGCTCATCCATTTGAGTCCAAATCCCCATTTCCCAACTGCTCATATTCACTAAATAAACTCACTGAACAAATGTCTTTTTTTTTTTCCTTTCCATTTTGCTGTGAATCATCTTGTGCTCTCCAAAACAAAGCCCATCAGTCCATCTGAACATTGTTTGTTCCAGTGCCCACTCCCAGCAGATGGGAAAGGCGAGACTGTACCCAAGGAAATACTCTCACCCTCTGCTGTAGTCCTTCAGTGCAACCACAGCGAGCTTTGTACCCTCAGTGTCCTCTGCTCCTGCTCTACATACACCTGTAACGTCATACTGTTAAAAGCACTACTCCAGTGAAGTGCAACACTGCCCTCACTCATTTCTGGTTCCTAGAATGGAATCCCTCATCCTGCACTTTGCACAGACACTCACGCACTCTCACAGAGGCACATGCACTCACACACAATTTTTTCTGGAGTTGCAGGAAGACTACAAGGGGACTAGAGGAACCCCAAAGCTAAGTACAATGTGGCGTTGAATTTGCTGGTCTTTTCTGAAGGCTGGCGACCTTTGACAGTGTGAATGGAAACCATCCATACCCATGTGGTCTGGGTTCCGGGGATGCTGTCTGGAGAGGGCACATTTAGGGTTGCCTGTGTAACCTTATTCTCACAAAGTTGTTGCACTCCAAAACAGACGAGTATGAACCAGTATGAATGTCTCCTGGGAAGACAAAATTAAGGGATTCAGGTGTGATGGTTCAGCAAAAGTCTTTCCTTGCCTGGTACCACTGAGTGATGGGAAAAAAGCAAAATGAGGAATTTGAAAGATTAAGTAAACACTTGTGAATACATTAATCAGTAAACTCTCTCAGCCACAGAGCTGGAAAAACGCACAGTTTGTCACGGGACTTAAGACGAAATAGGCACTGTTGAAACCGAGGTTTTGGAAGCACCTGCAGAACCAGTATTTGACAGTCGGGAGACTCTGATGTTGAAAAAGTGTGAACCGTGCTGTCGTCAGGAGGCAGAAGGGTGAGTCTGGCTTTTCAACTTCAGCCTGTAAAGTGGTGTTCAGCAGACTTACGGATCTCGTTCCTTTGTTGCTCCATCTTTTTGTAGCTTTCCTGAAGGAACTGCTGTATCTGTTGTAAAAATCCTGTCCGCAGTTGTCATACATCCCTATGTTCCTTATTTCTTTCTTGATTGTTGGTAGCTCCTGGTCACAGCTTATATGAGTTGACAGTTTGGTGGTGCTTTCCATTATATCTTTTTTCCTCGTCTTTTTTTGTACATCAGGTAACAGGTTTATTACTTACTGTCAGCACAGCTAAGTGAAACAGGGATCTTTCAAATATGTTGCCTGTGGGTGTAATCTCTGATTGTGCAGTTCCAGAAGAGTTTTTTCTGTATGTGTATTTCGGGATATTTGAAGTATGTTTTTTTTCTTCCTTATTTATTAACTTAACGAATGATGACTTTGGTATCAGTGTGGTGCAATAAGAGCATCAGAGACACATCTGTTCAACTGTACTGAGACATAATTAAGGCATGTCTGAAATTATATGCTTCTTCCTCTTCAAATCTTAAAAACATCAGAATTTAAGGAATCACGACAATGAATACTTCTTTCTTATAAAGTCCTAGAAAAGTGTAGTCGGAACTTTTAAAGCACTTAGTTTGGCATAAAATTTACAGTAATGTTAGTAGCTTAGAGATACAGACAAAAAGAACACCAGTGCACAGATGATTAAGGCCGAGTTGGGGAATCAGTATGACTTTTAAGTTACATCATTTTGAAGGACATTTTAAAAACTCAAAGCTCTTTTTTTGCATGTCTCTGAGGGTCCTATGGTGACTCCTGTAGGAGAAACAATAAAGAACCCATACATCTGGAAGCAAAAGCTTATATGACTTGGTTCCTCTAAGAGAAACTAGAAGCACAAAGAGAATTCTTTGAGAAATTAACTGATCCCAGTAGTGATTTAACAATTAATTTTAATACTTCTTTAAAACTTTCCCCTTTTAAAGTTATTAATCTTTTCACTTTACATATGTTCTGTTAATACTTTGTTCTCACTGTGAAGGTCTGCTTTGGTCTTCTCTATTTTAGGAGTCTTTTCTGGTTTCAGCAGTCACAGCAAGCAGGTGGTATCTGTGTGACAGTTTAACCAGACTCAAAACTCTGATGCAAGTCTATATTTTCTGGAAAAACTTAAGGACTGGAGACCTGAGCAAGAGAGGCTTGACAAGATCAGATACAGGCAAGTGACTTGTCTCTACTTGTCTTAGTGGAGACACTGGAGTGTTGGGATGCAGGGATACAGGCTCTGTAGGGATTACAGGCAGGGGAGACAGGAGGGGGTGTTGTGCTCTGTGTCAAAGACCAGCTGGAGTGCATGGAGCTCCACCTGGGGTTAGACAAGGAGCCAACAGAGAGCCTGTAGGTCAGGGTCAAAGGGAGGGCTGGGACAGGGGACATTGTAGTGGGGGTCTGCTACAGGCCACCAGATCAGGGAGAGCAAGTGGATGAGGCCCTCTATAGACAGATAGGAGCAGCCTCACGCTCACAAGCCCTGGTCCTCGTGGGGGATTTCAACCATCCCGATATCTGTTGGAAGAACAACACAGCACAGCATAGGCAGGCCAGGAAGTTCCTGGAATGTGTTGATGACAACTTCCTTCTCCAAGTGATAGAGGAGCCAACCAGGAGAGGGGCTATGCTGGACATTGTTCTCACCAACAAGGAAGGGCTGGTGGGGAATGTAAAGCTCAAGGGCAGCCTGGGATGCAGCGACCATGAGATGGTGGAGTTCAAGGTCCTCAGGGCAGTGAGGAGGGCGCACAGCAAACTCACTACCCTGGACTTTAGGAGAGCGGACTTTGGCCTCTTCAGGGACCTGCTTGGAAGAGTCCCATGGGATAAAGCCCTGGAGGGAAGAGGGGCCCAAGAAAGCTGGCTGATATTCAAGGATCACTTCCTCCAGGCTCAGGGGCGATGCATCCCAACAAAGAGGAAGGCAGGCAAAAATGCCAGGAGGCTGCATGGATGGACAAGGAAGTCCTGAGCAAACTCAAACAAGAAAAGGAAGCCTACAGAGGGTGGAAGCAAGGACAGGTAGCCTGGGGACAATACAGAGACACTGTCCGCGAAGCCAGAGATCAGGTTAGGAAAGCTAAAGCCCAAACAGAATTAAATATGGTGAAGGACATTAAGGGTAACAGGAAGAACTTCTACAGATATGTCAGTGATAAAAGGAGGACTAGGGAAAATGTGGGCCCCCTCCGGAAGACACCGGGAGATCTGATGACCCAGGATATAGAGAAGGCTGAGGTACTTAACGAGTTCTTTACCTCAGTCTTCACTGGCAAGAGCTCAAGCCACACTGCCCAAGTTGCAGAAGGCAAAGGCAGTGACTGAGAGAAGAATGAACCACCAGCTGTAGAAGAAGATCATGTTTGGGACTGTTTAAAGAACATGAAGATGCACAAGTCCATGGGAACTGATGAGATACATCTGCGGGTCCTGAAGGAGCTGGCAGATGAAGTTGCCAAAACACTATCCATCATATTCGAGAGGTCGTGGCAGTCTGGTGTAGTTCCCGCAGACTGGAAAAGGGGAAACATAACCCCCATTTTTAAAAAAGGAAATAAAGAAGACCTGGGAAACTACAGGCCAGTCAGTCTCACCTCTGTGCCTGGCAAGATCATGGAGCAAATCCTCCTGGAATCTATGCTAAGGCAGGTGCTTGGTGAAGACGAACAAGGCTTTACCAAGGGAAAGTTGTGCCTGACGAATTTGGTGGCTTTCTACGACAGAGCCACGGTGCTGGTGGATAGAGGAAGGGCAACTGACATCATCTACCTGGAGTTATGCAAAGCCTTTGACACTGTCCCACATGACATCCTTGTCTCTAAGTTGGAGGGACATGGATTTGACGGAAGGACCACTCGCTGGATAAGGAATTGGCTGGACGGCCGCACTCAGAGAGTGGTGGTCAATGGCTCAATGTCCGTGTGGAGACTGGTGACAAGTGGTGTTCCACAGGGGTCGGTACTGGGACCAGTGCTGTTTAACTTTGTCGGAGACATGGACAGTGGGATGGAGTGCACCCTCAGCAAGTTTGCTGATGACACCAAGCTGTGTGGTGTGGCGACACGCTGGAGGGAAGGGATGCCATCCAGAGGGACCTTGACAGGCTGGAGAGGTGGGCCCATGCAAACCTCATTAAATTTAACAAGGCCAAGTGCAAGGTCCTGCACGTGGGTCGAGGCAATCCCAAGCACAAATACAGGCTGGGCAGAGAATGGATAGAGAGCAGCTCTGAGGAGAAGGACTTGGGGGTATTGGTGGATGAGAAGCTGAACATGAACCGGCAGTGTGCGCTTGCAGCCCAGAAAGCCAACCGTGTCCTGGGCTGCATCAAGAGAAGCATTAGCAGCAGGTCAAGGGAGGTGATTCTCCCCCTCTACTCTGCTCTCGTGAGACCCCACCTGGAGTACTGTGTTCAGATGTGGGGCCCCCAACATAAAAAAGACATGGACCTGTTGGAGAGAGTCCAGAGGAGAGCCACAAAATTAATCAGAGGGCTGGAGCACCTCCCCTATGAGGACAGGCTGAGAGAGTTGGGGTTGTTCAGCCTGGAGAAGAGAAGGCTCCGAGGAGGCTTAATAGCAGCCTTCCAGTACCTGAAGGGGGCTACAGGAGAGATGGGGAGGCACTCTGCATCAGGGATTGCAGTGAGAGGACAAGGGGTAACGGGTATAAGCTGAAAGAGGGCAGATTTAGACTAGACATTAGTAAGAAGTTTTTCACTGTGAGGGTGGTGAGGCACTGGAACAGGTTGCCCAGAGAAGCTGTGGATGCCCCATCCCTGGAGGTGTTCAAGGCCAGGCTGGATGAGGCTTTGGGCAACCTGGGCTAGTGGAGGGTGTCCCTGCCCATGGCAGGGGGGTGGAACTCTATGATCTTTAAGGTCCTTTCCAACCCAAACCGTTCTGTGATTCTACGATAAGTAGAGACACGCCACTTGCCTATATCTGATCTTGTCTCAGTAAAGTGGCAGACCATCATTCACATTTTTCCTCAGTTTCCATTTGCAGTGGCAGAGTTCCTTTCCAGTGACTGAAATAGAGAGAAGTTGCTTCAGCTTCTGCTGCCACTGCTCTTTTCACAAGGTGAGAGGCTGAGTTAAGTCTTCCCACAGCTCTTTCTGCCCCAGCAGCTCCCAGGGCATCTTTTGAACCTGGAGTCAGCGTTGGAAAAGAAATGAAAGTGCAAGAAAGCAGCATCAGTTTAAGCCAAGCAAATATGTTCTGTGCAATGATATAGCAGCCACATAAATTTCAGAGAGCTTTTTAAAAATTTAGGGACTCACTTTTTTTTTCTAATGTGCTTGATTTTCCCTTCTTACTGGGAAAGCAGAATTCCCATTTGTATATTGCAGTGGTAAAACGGGATTGTTAACACTGGAGTGCTCTGTCCTCTGAGTAAAACTTAGCACGTGGATAGGAATCTAACCCCAGTGCTCAGTCTGTGCCAACAGAGCTGGCAGTGCTTCTGAACGGAGCCACAAGCCACCAAAGAACACTGGATAGCAGACAGCAGTTAGCTAACACAGGCTGTGGTACTTGCAAGGACCACACTGAACAAATTCACCCTTTTAATTTGTTAAATGTTCGCTATAGGTCATGTAAACATTATCTGGAGACACATCAGCTCTTTTTTTGTATTGATTCCTCATTTCTGTTTTAGTGTGTAGTAACAGCATTCTTTTAGTTCAATAAAAATCTGTACAATTCCTCTCTGCTTGCTTTTCTCGCAGACAAGCTCACTGGTATGGAAGCCAGCATAGAGAAGACAGGGGAATTCAGCTGATGGATTGCATGGTCTTCTGTGTGTGATTGAGAGGAGTGTGATTCAAAGAAAATGGTGAGTCTTGGAAGGACTACTGTACTCTCGCCTACAAATATTATTGCTTGAGAGTGATTCTCTTATTGATTCTAGAGCAAAGCAGTATATGTTTGAATAGTTGGTATACAGCCCACAACATGTTTTAGTATTAGACTTACAGTTTAAATTATTAAAAAAGAACGAAGGAAACAGAACATAAGTGTTTTTCAGTTGCATTAAGACCATTTCTAGACGTGAAGCTTTTATTTTACAGGCTGCGGCCAAAGTTTAAGCAAAATGAAGCTTCCTTCTCACAATAGCCATTCGCAATTTAGCGTAGGAGGATATAAAGCCCTGGTTATGTAGACCTGTTTGCTCTATTAAACCTCTCTTTTTCAAAACCTGTTCTATATTGCATGAACAGAGAATTGTGTGCTCACCCTTAGAAATGTGTGTCTGCAGTATGATTTTACATTCTGAACAGGAAAATTTTATCAAGTTATTTGGGTCATTGCAATCATATCACTAGGAGTAAATAAATGTTATCTAGAATGACAACTATTCTATTACAATTCACATAGCAAAAGAAGTAGTTGTTAGATATTTGAAAGGAAGATTATTAATAAAGTTCCACTTACAATAAAAGGAAAAAAAGAAAAAAGGAAGTCTTTCATCATGAGTATGTCTGCTGTCTGGTTGCTGCCTGCTGCCCCATCACTCAAAGTGTTCAAGGTCAGGTTGGACAGGGCTTTCAGCAACCTGATCTGGTGAAAGATGTCCCTGCCCATGGCAGGGGGGTTGGACTGACTGGTCTTTAAAGGTCCCTTCCAACTCAGACCATTCTGTGATTCTGTGATTTTATTTGAATGAGTGAAACTACTTTCCAATAAATCAGAGTTAGCTGCGTTGCTTGAAACTTCCAAGACAGCAATCCTTTATATATTGAATGCATTATTAAGAGAAATTATTAGAAATTAAATTCAGACTGACTTTAAACCAATGTTTCCATGTAGCACTTAATGAAGCTCAGACGTGAAAAGCCAAGCATACCTTTAGCTCACGCTCCTTTTGATCCTTCAGCAAGCCCTGTTTCCTCCACGGTGCCTACACAACGTGCCTACTGCTAACCACTTGGCAGGCAGCGACTCACACATTCTGTGTGGAACATATTTCTGTGTTATTGTAGTTCTTTCTTCCTTCTTTCTTGACCTTATCCATCTGCATGTTTTGCCTATCAGTTTTGTCACTAGCATAGACCCAGATCTTTTAAATGCTTAAACACATGGGCAAATTCCATGTGTTGTGTACACCTTTTTCTGGGTTCCAGCTAGTGAGAATTCTATTTAAAAATAGTCTTTGCTGCTTAGCTTACTTGTTAAGAGTGCCTTGTAATCTTATGACAAAGACTGTGTCACGAAAGGCATTTTACAAATACAAGGCATTCAGAGAGGAATCAGGTTTCTCAGCAGAGTTTTGGGGTGATTTCCACTGGACAGGTTTTCCTCACTGAATCCCATAGAGAAGTTTGACCCTTCTCCTCTTCATATGAAACCTCTTAAGCTTCTATACCCTGTTCTCAAGTTATAATTAAATACTGCAGCATGGTGATTAGTCTGCATCTTTGCCATTTTCTGCTTAGAAATAACTTAAAAAAAAAAAAAGGGAGTTAAAATATCCAGCAACCTTATAAAATGAATGGCTGATGCACTGGTAACCAAGGTATACCTTCTCTTTCGGTACATAATTTTCTCTTTCTTGTCCCTGAATGGTCATATATAAACCTTCTTTCCTGAAACTTTTAGTACAAAATTTTCCAGCAAAAAATTGTGTATTCTTGAACTAAATTTTAAATGTCTTTTTAATGTTATTTGATTTTGATAAAGGTAAGTAAGGAGTAAAAATGTAGACTTGTAGTATCAATCCAGTTTCAGCTGAGGATCATCACATTTCAGTAATAATCCTAGAAATGCATTGAAAGAAATAATCTTCTGTGTTTGTGCCAGGACAGAAGATGCAGAAGTTGAGTGATTCTGTGATTTAAAAAATTCCAAAAGAAAAAAGGCCTATGTTGTACTGTCCAACTAACAGTTCATTGGGAATTCCTGTCAATCCTTCTTTCCTACAGCCTCTGCTCTAAAGTAACAAGTGATGGGACAAGAGGAAATGGCCTCAAGTTGCACCAGGGGAGGTTTAGGCTGGATATCAGAAAAAATTTCTTGACTGAAAGAGTGATGAGGCATTGGAACAAGCTGCCCAGGGAAGTGGTGGAGTCACCATCCCTGGAGGGGGTCAGGAAATGTGTAGATGTGGTGCTTGGGGACATGGTTTAGTGGGTTAGGTGGTGTGGGCTGATGGTTGGACTTGGTGATCCTTGAGGTCTTTTCCAACCTTAATGATTCTATGATTCTATGATTCCAACTGACTGGCTTGGACTGTAGCACTTGGAGACTGAAATCTCTATCTGAAATACCAAAGGAACGTTATTAAGAAAGGCTAGTGCACAGGGAACATGTTCATAAAGAGATATCTAATGAGGTACAGCAGGATGTCTAAGGGGATACAGACCGTACTTCTGTCCTAATGGCTTGAAAAAGTATACAAACATGCTTAATATATGCACATTTTGGAGTACATACATATATACACACATAAGCGGTTGACAGCAGTACAAGTAGATTGAATCTGGAATTACAGGGTGAAAAATGAAAAGTCAGGGAAAATTAGCTTACAAGATTTACTCAAGAGAATTAAATGTCTGCGAAGCAGTAATTTAGTGAGAGTTGTCAGGGATGAGCAGAGCGAGGATGTGCAATAGCACATTACTGTGTTTATCGTCTGATGCCGTGGCAGAGTTCTGCTCTGGTAAACACAGCGGAGGCTGATCCCATAAACTAAGGAATACCAGAACAGGTTTTGTATAATTACAGTTACGTTGCATTGACAGACTGCTGTACACTCTTCAACACAAGTTTAGCAAAATAAACCAAATGAGATCATGAAAGAGTGATAAAATGACCTCATAGCTGCATGAATTTACTTAAAAAGGAAAATCTCAGAGCAAGGAGGTTTAGTTTCTAGATGAAATATTTAAAGTTTCTTTGGTACACAAACACGAAAAAAAAAGAGTTCAATGTCCTGTAGGAAGAAGTGAAATCTAAAATAGTTAAGAAAAAGTAATATTTCATACAGTGCTCATTAATTTGGTGGAGGGTATAATTTTGCATTGAGAGCACACCGGATTGTACAGAAGAGTATTTCCCTCCTGCAGCTTGGCCCAAATTATTATCTGTGTTATCTAAGATAACAGAAAAGCCTTTTTCACTTCACAGAGAGTCCTCTGCCTTCAAAGCTGACGTGATCTACAGCTGAACATCAGGAACACTGTGTACAGATAGCATGTGTCTTACTGGGCTCGAGATAAGGACTTCAGAGTTATAATTCTGTCTTACCCACTGTAGATCAGCCCACTGAACAGCTCTGCCTGTATGGAGTCTGGATCAGGTCCTGTAGCAGTACAGCAATTGCTTTTGACTTCTTTAGGGTATGTCAAAGAGATACAAT
Source organism: Pterocles orientalis (assembly GCA_011057875.1). NCBI lineage: Eukaryota > Metazoa > Chordata > Aves > Pterocliformes > Pteroclidae > Pterocles > Pterocles orientalis. The sequence goes on along the minus strand of WKFP01014221.1, from coordinate 156,175 downwards.
ACCATTATTAATATTAAGAAAAAGCTTTCATCAGTGTTATTCATAAAATACTTTTATGTGATAAGTTCAATTATTTTTCCTCTTCTAAAAAAGTAAAATACATTAAAAACAATAATCAAAGATTCTCTCGGGATCCAGAAATTTGAAACCGTAAATTTTACTAATTCGATGAAAAGTGACCGAGAGATTACTCCTGACCATCCTGAGATTGTTAAGGATTGTTCCTGAAGGTGTGAGGTATTATGTGGTTTTGGTAACTCTGTTTAAGAGCTCTAATTGCGAGCATGGATGGACATTCAGACACTGTGACAGGCGCAAGTGTAGGCTTGTGATAGCCACGGGAAGTGTCTCCATTTCTGTATCACAATAACGAATGAGCACAGTGGTTCCATCTTTTTCTGTCTCTGCAGTGCAAGCTACGGTGGTACTTTAGGAATCACAAAAAATTAAAGGAGATAGGCATATCTAGTGTTACCTCCTCAGTCTAAAGAACATTATTCACAGAAGTCATTATTCCTATTATGGGTTTAACAAAAAGCATCTTGTTTGAAAATCAGAAGTACAGAGCAGAGGGAAAAAAAAATATATCTTGTTATGCTCTATTGTGTTGGACCTGGCCATCCTGCAAGCTCTCATCCCATTCTCACCAGGGATGCCTGGATTTTGAAAGGCTCTGGTTTGAAAAACAGGCACTTAACTCTGTTCCTGTGCTTCTTGCAATTTTTCTCCTTGATCTGATTCTGTAATATTTTTTTTTCCTTAATGGGTTCACTTTAGCGATGGGTGAGTAAAAGATTGTATAAGTTCAGGTTATCAACACCAGCCACTTAAGCTGTATGCATTAGTCTTGGCTGTACTAAGGGAGTCGGCTCTGCTCTCTTTTCAGGAGCTTTGCGGAGCTGGAGTGGGTTACAGACGCTCGGTTTTATTGATAACAGTGGAAGCTTTAATAATTTCGTTAAACCCATCTGGCGATAGTTTTGAATGAAGACATGAGCCCCCTGTGTTCATCTTCCTAACGCGCAGTGTGAAGCTCTGGCTGTTTCTTCAGTAGAACTAATATTTCTTTAATTATAAAGAGCTTCACCGGGATATCAGACAACGAGATGCAAGAGCCCCTTTCCACAGGATCCTTCTTCCTTCAGGATGAAAGCAGCTACAAGCTCCGCTCTTCCCCACAGACAAAACACCGCTGCACTGTGCTGTACCGTTAAAGGCGCAAGCAGGCGTGGGGGGAGCCAGCCCTGCCGAGCGAGTCGAGGTGAGAGGGATGGGGAGGAAGAAGCAAACTTCCAAGCTAAGAAAAAAAAAAAGGATGGCCTGCAGCACAGGGCAATAACAAATTAAAATGTTACTTAGCAAGTGTTTTGTTCTCCTTAACAAATCTTAGCAAAGAAGGAGCTCTTAGGGCAAAAAGCTGAAAATAAGCCATAATTACTTGTCTTGCTTCCACTGATTTTGCACCGATTTCAGTACGACTTTGGTCTCCACACCAGCTCACTTCAGTGTGCAAAGCAAATTCAGAGGAGATGAAGGCTGATGCTGCCTATATGTGTTGTGGACTTTTGTCAGGTCACTTTAGATATGGAAATCTGCCGTATTCTCTAAGTGTCTCTATACTGACGGACATATGTATGGCTGAGCTGTGCCTGAGCAATATTCTGACATAAACTGGTGCAGCTCCAATTAATTCAAACAGAAACCATGCTCTTATAATTCTCATTTTACAACCTTGTACCTCACTGACTCGATTAGTTATGATGATTTATATCAATGCTGACGGTTGATTCTTGTTTTGCTAATTATTCAAAACAGCATGTTCTGATTATTGAGAGTTGTCGGGAGCAACCAAAATGCTTAAGCAAAACTCCAAACTTGGATGTAATTTATTTTCTTTCTCTGGGATACCTGATTAACTCATTAAACATTTTGCAATTTTTATGGTTCTGCAGTTAGGACTTGAAATAAAAACAAAATCCAGAGCTGTGCATTAATTCTTCCTTTCTATCAATGTAAAATTTAGAAATAAGATATACAATACTGGGTATAAAATGAGCAATTTAAGGCTGTTTAATAAACAGAAGTAGGTGAAAAATTGTGCAATGTCTCTGTTGGACTGTTCCCAATTTTACTTACTTCCATTTCCAAGTGTGTGTCTATTGCTTATTCAGATGCAGGCTAATTTATGTTTACAAAGAAATTTCAACTTTCAGATATTTAATGGATGGTCTTCCAATAGTGTGGGCCATGGAGAATGTAAAGATTGCCCCTAATGACTTTCTAAGCTTTGGTTTGATTTACCTTCTGACTTGCTTTTAGCTTCCTCTTTCTGTGTTTTGCAATTGATGCTTGCAGGAACAAGGACTGTTTCTCCAACCTAACGTATGCAGCAGCTGCTGCCTTGTAAAAGCCCACAGGCGACTGGGGGCACAGGGCTTCTGTGGCCACAGGATGTGCCCCTTGCGTTCTGTGAGGCTGAAATGGGGGAAACATCCCGGGTTTCCTAATTTCAAAGTTCATGTTTGGTCATTTCCAAGCATTTCAGAGTTAGAGCCTGCTTTTGCTTTCCAGCCTTAAAAGTGCCAGAGTGGAGAAGGAGCAGAAAAAACAAACGAGTTTTAGTGAAGGTGTGAAAGATCTTACATATGGAAAATGAGTTTTCGTCCTGGAAAAGATGACTACATGGAGGACGTGAGAAAAGTATATAAAATCATTGGTGGTGTAGTGGAACCGGATGAGGAATGATTGTTCAAAGGCTTACTCACTCTGGAACTAAGTGGCGTAAAAATAAATCATTGGTCGGTTAAAAACAACAAAAAAAGACATTTCTCATAGCCCAAAGCTGTGGAACTTGCTGTTAAACGTTTGCCTGGGTTCCCAAATTGATTGACTTGTACAGGTTTGGATGGGGTTTTCTTTTCTGATTTTGTCAGAAAACTCTACTTCTAGGTCAGGAAGTCCCTTCATCTGAAACCCAGGGGCTAGGAGAATACTAGAATATGTTCGGCTTGTTCATACACTTTTCCTTATTGTTGCTTTTATGTTCCTTCAGTATTTTTGGCCTAAGAAAATAGAAATCCAGAAATGCTCAGGTTTTTGCATATGTTTCTAAAATGTTCATGAGTGTGGTGGCAGAAAACAGAGAGACCAGGTAATTTTCTTTTTTTTTTCAGAGAATGTTGGCTGTTACCATTACAGAAAGCATATGAAATCCTACCTTGTAAATATGAGACAAAGGAAAAAACCAGGAGTCTCTCATGGAGCATTTTTCCAATGTTTTGAAATTCAAGGTTACAGAAGGTTTGTGGTGGCAAATTCTCTTACTTGATTTTTAGGTGCTAGACAAATTAATGAGCTGTAATATAATTTGCATTTGTGCAAACTCAGGTAAAAACGCCGTGGCTGAAATTGTAAGAGGCAGACTGGCTGTGTACCCAAAATCACTGACCGGTACAGAAGATACTTCACCGTGGGAAGTATCCAAACCAGGCCGTCACAAGTCTGTCTTACCAAAGCTTTTGTGACCGGAAAAGTTACCGAAACAATTCCAGTCTCTGGAATCGTCACGTGTGCCTGTAGCGGTGTGGTCAGCAGCTGTGAGGTCTGTGGTACGGTGTGGTCCGTGTGCGAGGAGGACGCCTGGAAGGCACCACTACTAAGGAGCCTTGTGCCGCTGTCACCAAACAAGTGACTCCCAAGGCCGGTGGCTGTTAATCACTGCCACGTCCCTGGTGGGTAGTACAGGCTGCATCTAACGGTGTGTGACACGCCAGCTCGAGGACAGCGCCTGGCTGTATGGTGAGACTGCAGCGGCAGATTCCAGTGCAAGCTGCACGAAGATACGTGGGTTCTACTGCAGGAAACCACACACACTCATGTAGGAAGAGATGAAACGGTATTTTGAGCTTTTTGACAACATAACTTGAGAGTGTGCCTTCACGGAAGCCACAGGAGTGTGTGCGATAGGGAAGAGTGCTAAAGATGGCATGGAGCTAGCTAGCACAGGTCCCTGCCAGTGTGCCTTGGAGACACAAAGAACAGGGTAAGTTAACTCGGTATAAGATGGGTGCTGATACTGCTGTAACTTGCATTTATCTCTTATAAATTTGCTTAAAATCATGTGAATTATTTCAGTATACATGTATTGGAACTGTAACAACCTATTTCATGACAGATTGTCATAATAAGTAGCTTCTGTTTATTTCTTTTCTGTCTGAATGTATAGATATATTCTTCATATACAGTCAAGGAAACACCTTGCAAAAAAAAAAAAAGAGTATCTATCTTTTATCTGTGTAGCTATACAGGAAAGTTTCAGCCAGATCATCTGAATTTCATTTACTGCACCCCAGCACGGGGCAGTACAGCAGCCACGGGTTAAGAAGACGAGAATTTCTGTTCCTGTGTTCAAACAAAGTGTTTTGTCTTCACGTAGTTTTGCATTTTCAAAGGTCATTAGTGAGAGCTTCAGACTTTATGCAGCGTTTGCACACCTAAAGCCGGTGAAATATGTCCTCGGCTGTGTATTTGGGTGCCTGAGTACCTTTGAAAATCTGGTCCACAAGCTTCACCTACTAATTGTGTTAAGAGAATTTAAAAATCTGGAACAAGAACAGGATTTTGAGCAAGAACTTCCAGCTGTCGTGTTTTGTGCTGTGGGTAAACAAACAGATGTACACTTGTAATAAAATTTGTGTTATTTTTCAGATAATCAGGCCTAAATCTTTAAGATTTGGAGACTACTTGGTTCTCTAACTGCTGTCACAAATACTGTGACTAAAGCCACACACATATTAAGGGAAAAACAAATGGAAGCTGCCATAAATTTTGGGCTGCTCAAGGCCTCCGTCTCCCAGATACATTTCTCGGTGTAACCAGGAGACAGCAGGTGAGGTGCCGATGAAATTGCACGGGGGTTTCCTGAAAGAACTTTAGCAAAGCCTAAACTCGTCTCCCAGCCTGTTAACAAGCCGCCCAAACCTCTGGGGTTCTCTCTTCAGACGTTTCGATAGCCTGTCTGACGTTCAGTCCCACACATCCGTCTCCTTGTTCCTTTGGGTTGCAGGCTGCTGATCGTACCCTGGCGTTTGTCGTGGGCACGTGGAGCCCCCGTTCACTAACCTACAAGGTCAAAGCTCGTCTTCACACGATGCAGAAGTTTAACAGGCCCTCAAATTGTTTTCTGTAAATAACTTCTTAACCCTGCCACCCCCAGAACATTTTCAATTCTTGACTCCAGTGTTGCCCAGAGAGAGAGGAAGAGTGTCCGTTCTAACCCTGATACTGAATATTCACCCTCTTCTGACTGTTCCTTACAGAATCCACCCAACACTGATGCCTCCTGTGTTAGGGCGGAGAGATAAAGTCAAGGAGATTTTCCTGAGGCATGAAACAAGACTACTGCAGAAAATACGGATCTGCTGCAGACAAACACAATTCCATTAAAAGCGATGTGTCTGAAGCGGATATAAATAAACAAAACATCAGTTGTGTTGAAGAATTGTTATATAAAGCAGGAAAAGACGGGGAGTCATTCAGAATGGAAAAGCTCTCTCCAATTTCTCAGAAATATGTTGTTTGTTTTGCTGTTAATAACTTCTGTCTCTGATTGTTTTGAAAATACAGGAAAACACTTCAGCTAAAGCTACTGACTCGTAAAATAGAACCGTACATAGCTTACAAGTCCTCGGTTTTCTGTTCACAGCTGTTATTGTGGATGTTGGGCTGGATATCACAAACAGCAGAAACAGCAGTTTGTGCCTTCACAAGCAGCCCTGGAATATGGGCATCGGGGGGTGTTGGGGGTCAACAGCCACCTACAAGCTGAAACTGAGCAACTGCGGAGATGTTAGCATGGTCTGCGATGGGCCAGAGTAATTTTATCCCTCCAATTTACCCTGGGTATCTCGAAAATAGATCTGGCTCCCGTTCTTTTAAAACCAGACGAGTTGCAGAGAACATCAGTGGAGATGGAAACCAGCATGGGGCAGGCTTACATCAAATAGCTTTACAGGAGGCAGACTCACATTAAACAGCTCTACAGAAGGATGCACTAGATGTTACCAAAACCAACTTGTGCTGTAATTCTTTATATCTGCTTCAAAATGGTCTGTATCAGAATGATATTTTTTTTCACAGATTGTAGAGAATGAAGATGTACCATATCCTTTAAAGATCAAGGGTATACTTTTTTAAGTTTAAGAATTAATGATTCACATAAAATATTGTAACCAAAAAGCACACTTTAGATTAATGCAGTGTTACAGTGATCAACACTGAATTATTGTATTCTGGCCAGCAGTGCACATGCTGCAATTGTCGGTAGAATGAGTATTAAATCCATAGAGCGCTTAGCTTTCCGATTGCTCACTCCCCATTGTATGTGTAAAGACTTTTTTAAAAAATATTGATATTAGAAAAGCCTAAGAGCAATCTTCCAGTACTTTAAGCTTCAACTTTTCAAGTGTTCTTTGTCTTGATGGGCTCAGTTTCAAACCTCCATTCGTTTCCAACACCATTTAATTGCTAGGTCTCAGACACTGTATCTGTCTGCAGCAGCAAATTAGGCACTTAAACATTTAACTACAAATATTTTCCCCTGCAGTTCACTGCATGCACTAGGATCACATTTTCTTTTGTCAGAAAATGATTAATTCTAGAGGCATGACTGAGATCCAGCTAGAAGTTTTTCCCTTAAATGTTCACTTTTAAAGACAGCAGCAGGCAATTGCATTAAAATCAGCAGTAAAAACGACCAAAAAAAGGACATTAAGACTGAAAAAAAACAGGCTTTATTTGTGTTCTGTGTTACCTAGGAGTGAATGTGGAATTGCATTTTTAACATTAATTTGCCAGAACAGTTTTGAAGAGAAAACGCTTTTCACTGGCCCAGTTCCACTGACGGATGTGGATACAGGGCTCAGCTCCGGGTTTCTGTCCACTCACCCAGAGGAGCCTGGGGACATTTCTGACGCTGTGGTGCCAGCCCCTGGGTAAAACAATTATGGATTCAGTGACCCCAGACCTCACGACCTTCACCTTTCCCTGTTTCCTCGCAGGAATTCTGCACTTTGCACAACTAGTCCAAAGTCTTGGCCCTGGACACCAAAGTATCTCCACTGCTTCTCTCTGCAAAGGGCTGTCGTGCAGACAGGTGCCTGTGCTTTCGCTGGGGTGCACAACTTGGGGTGCTTTTTGTCTGTATGAGTGAAGGTTTTCAATACTCTTTTTTTCTTGGAAGTACCACTTGCAGAAGAATGCATTTGGCACAGCAGAGGTGATGAAGCTTTTGCTTTCTCTACAGGAAAGAAAGGGGTTTTGAAGATGTCACCAACTGTTCAAGGAGGATGTGCTGACCCAGGCTTCACTGAATGACCTCTCCTGTTAGGTGCATCAGTCACTAATTTAGAGAGTGAGAAGACTGAGGTGGAAAAAGCACAGAGCAGAGATTACCACATGTAAATCATTGCTGGGTCCTCTGAAAGGTCAGTCTGTCCTCACTTCACTGTAACCAGCTTATCCCGTTTGCAACACCTATCACTGCCCTATGATTTACTTTTTGTAAAGGAAAACTCTAGAATATATATAGTTCCAAATAAATAACTCATGTCTATATATAATGAAGCTTTCATGCACGTACACATGCACAAACACGCATATATAAAGGTACATATGTGTGTATGTAAATGTATATATAAAAACCACCTATAAAGGGTGAATAATTTTACGTATCTGTAGTACAGGTATACATTATACAAAAGTGAACATATAGATTTATATATACATATATATATGCATTGTGTATATAATTATTATTGCTATTTTTATTATTGTAGGCATGTAATTTGCAAAATGCCTTCCTGAGTTTTCACATTGCTTTCATCTTATCACCTGGTGAGACACTGCTTTTGATGTTGGCATACTTACTATTTTTCAATTTGGTGTTTGGATTTAAAAGCAATGTTCCTGAGCATGCTGAAGGCATTTGCACTGCCCTTTTAAAACAATTATATTGTTTCTAAAATCTTTATTCACTGAGCATTTTTTTTGCCAGTAGAGGAAAATCTTTGCTGACCTTACACTGAGCAAGGCCAGGGTTATCTCTTGTTAAGCCATGAACTCTTAATTTGAATTTGTAATGTTTTTTGCAGAGACACTTTAAAAGAGAAATTATCTTTTCCTGCATGCTGTACTGTAATTCCAATGAAGCTAAATTGCACAGGGAAACGTCTTGGGCTGTAGGAAATAAGCAATGATGTTGGGATTTGCATACCCAGAGCAGAACAAACCCCTGGAGAGGTGCAGACTATACTGACAGCATGCTAACTGCAGTGCAGTGACGGATGACGGGTGATTGCCCATGGGAGAAAGAAGAGAATGAAAGACGTGTACATACACAGGCACAGAGCTGTACCGTACAGCAGCACCTGAGGAGGGAGAGTGGAGGATGTGTCTTGTCCTGTTGCTTCCTCCTCTCATTCCCTCTCTCTGCTAGTCTGGGAAACCTAGGCAGCAGTGGCATGAAATGGCCTCTGTGGGTTCTGGCTGTCTTTGGGAAAAGAGGTGATGGCTTAGCCAGGACTTGTTTTTATTTCTTAGAACTTGAAGGTGTAATAGTCGGTTAGAAAATCAGCATTGTCTCAAACTTGTCATCAAGGACATGACACCCCCACTTAGACTACAGCGTCCCTTCTCATGGATTTGATGCATCCTGGGAGCAAGACCCGTGTCTCGGCAGGCCTGTTGCAGCAATCTAATATCACAAGAACATTTCCAGGGTAAAGCAAAACACAACTGCCTCCTTCCGGGACAAAGGCGCAGCTGGCATGCAAAGAACTAATTTCCCCAGCAAAGCACCTGGTCCTGGTACAGAACAGATTGATGGGGGACGGAGTGAAACGGTCTCGTTCCACGGCCCTGCCCTGTCCAGGACTATCCGTACCTCTGTAAGGACGGGAAGAACGAGCCGCGGGAGTAACGGCTATCCAACCAGAAAGATGGCAGACACCATGCCAAGCACTGTGGTGAAATCTTTACCCTGAGGAGAACTTTGCTCATTATAATGTCATTATAATACCAAAGAACCATCACAAGTCCTTAGTGGCCCGTGACAGCAGGTTGATTTGAATTATTAACTTAAGGCTTAGGTTCTGGTTGGAAATACAAAGTCTGAATGTTTCAAGACGAAATACGTGCTTGATGGGGAAAAAAAGGAAAGTGAACTGGATATCTGTGTACTTGCACGTGGAATGGAACCCTGGATGTTTGGGGGTTTTTTAAAGTTTACTGTTTCTACCTTTGTAAATACTTTGAATTGGGAATTGGGGGAAAGAATATGGCAGATTGACTCTATAAGTGTGATTGTATTCTGTGGTCATCTTGGCTGACTGAGGATGACTAGACATATTAGGGATTTTCTGTAACATTAGTGGAAATTATGTATATTGAAAAATGGACAAAATTTCCCATAAAGCAGACATGAGAACCAAAAAAGAAATTTATTCACTCTTTTGATTGTCCATCCCAGGTTCTCAAAAACTCCACTTTGGACAATCAACATAATTACTTCTGTACATTGAAGGCAGACATCCCCTTTGTAGATTTGTGATAGTCAAATGTCTCAATAAGATAGATTTTATTTAAAAAGCTGAATAGGGACTTTTTATTTTTAATAATACTACTTCATTGGATGCTGCAGAAGAAAATTTTGCCATTTATTTTAAAGGACATCAAATATTGTTTGCTAGATGTTTTTATTTCACTCCATTAGAAGAAATTTTAGCATACAGTGAAGGTCTGTGACTGATCAGGTACTAATCCAACAATTCATTGTGTACCTGAGGGGTAGGCAAACCGTAGTCCTGGCAACTGGGAAAGCTCCCTTAGTAATTTCCTTGGAGTGGGCTAAGCCAGAGATTTGTGCCCCAACTGCTGATGCAGTCACATTGCAAAGCCCCATGTGCTGGTCTGGTGAGCTGCCTAGATGAACCCAGGAAGAAGGATTTACGCGTTCCGTTATTCACAAGTCAGCACTGAGACAGTTCTCACCTCCATGAGTCATTCCCACCTGGACGTCACAACCTATCTCCAGGAATATGTGCAAAAGGTCATAACTTTTTAAAAAATCTGAGCCTTGTGATGCTCCTTCTATTTTGTAATTGAGAAATAGTTTTAAAATTGGTGGCATACCTTGGACTGCAGGTTTTAAAAATGACTTGCTTGCGTGTGACGGCCTCAGGTACCACCTCCAGCAGACATCTCCTGACCACCAGGCAATGTCAAAGAGAGAAATTAGTCTTGGGTTTTTTTAGATAACTAATTGTTGTTATTGTTTAATACGTCAGCATAAATGCTGACGATGTTTTCCTCTCAAGGATGACTTTAAAATGCTTTTTTGCATAAGAGTGAGGTTCTACTCATCTACAAACAAAAGCTATAATGCAAAGAGGGTTGGAAGAAATAACTGGTTCAGCCTGATGGAAGCTGAATGAACTCAACCTTTTCTCAGCACCTATTTTCCTCCTAGCCTGCAAGGAGGAAAAGAAAAGAGAAACAGTTGTCAACCAGGATGAAGATATCACACATGGGAACAGCACAGCTTCCTGGCTTCTGCTGTTTTCAACTTCTGGCAGAAAATACATTCATCAGCACAGAGATATCAGAGCTTCAAACGTAATTCAGACAGCTGAATGCTAGAAAAATGCGTAGCTTGGTAGAGGTCTAGTAGTTCCAGATTTTTTTTTCAGCAAAATAATTGTACTTGACCTGAAGAACTAGCTGAGCAAATACTTCGATAGAGAAGCCCCTAATTTTCAGTCACATTCTCAGTAACAACTCTCTGCATGCTTGCAGTCCTGTAGCTCTTACGGATAGCTAGGCAATTTATGTCCTCATCAAAAGGAAAAACAAACCCAAACCCTACACACTTCTTCCAGTAGCATTTCTCAAATGCAGAGAAGAAGAATTTTTTTTAAAGTAAAACACAAATAATATTAATACAAAATACAATGTACATGCAGACTAACACTGGATCTTTCTTACTGTTCAATTAATTTAATAGTGCACGGTATGATCGACATACTGTTAAGCAAAGATTCCTGTTATATCTTCATAATTTTATTACAAATTAGTTATTTTTACTTAGCTGGAACATTACAAGGTAGAATCAAACTTGTTTAGCACTTGGAAGTGTTCTCAACCTGATTTCTGCCAAGCAGGGACTAGTGACAAGACCAAAGCTTCAGTTATTAGCAGGACATCCATTAATTTGCTGTACTTATTGACTGTCGCATTACCGTTAAATCACAAAAAACTCATTTTAACCATATGAGTCAGGGAGACGGCGAGCCAACAGGAACTTTGACAAACTTGTCCAATTGCATGTTGTTTGTTCACAGGTAGTTGCAGAGAACGGCATTTGTGGGAAATATGATCTGCACCAAACTCTGAAACAATCTGCACAGAAACAAGGAGTGATGGACAGTGCTGAATCGAAGTACCACCAGCGGTCGGTGGTAAACGTACTGAGCTCCTGCTAGGGACGCATTGATTTAGGGTGCTCGTCTCACATGGTAGGTTTATCTCTCCAAAAGCTGTGGCAAATGTCAAACCTAAGTCCAATTTTACAATTTGTTTATATGAGAGAACGAAATTCTAGAGTGAAGAAAGTCATTTATACTTGAGAGGTGATGGTATTTTTTATGGCAGAGTAAATGCAGTTTTGAGTACGAGACTGACAAACTTGTTCCTGGAATAGCTGAGATACCGGTAATTAGTTGTATAAACCAAAGACGAAGCAGCAGTATGGCTTTTCAAGACTACTGTTAATCAGCTTTTTCAGTAATTCTGAAAATGAATGGTATCAAATTTATGTGTTGTGCTTTTTCAGGCCAAAAATATGAATTAGGAATTTTGTAGTCAGATGCCTTTCTGTGTGTCATTTGTGGCAGCTTGCTCGCTCACACTACAGAGTGCTTTAATCTTCATCGTAGACAAGCTACAGAACGATTTTGAGTTTGCTGTTGACCACTGTGGACAGCACAAAAAGCTTGAAAAAGAAATAGCACAGCAAGAGCATGGAGCCAGTTTTTGAAGAGGACTGGCTGCCAACGTGCGATTGTTGACACTGATACGCACACGGAAGATGATGATGAAGTATTCTGAAAATCTGTCCACTTGACATCAGTCTGAAACCAAGCGAAGCAGCACTAAAGAAATGAAACTCTTTGTTATTCAAATAACACATCTTTATAACCTCACTTTTCCCGGGAGCAGTATTTCCTTGCTGATCCTCATGCAAAGGTTTGGTTTTTTTTTTTCTACAAACTGCATAGATCAAGCTGAATGTTAGATAAATGATAAATCAAGTTACTCGGGGTTGTGTGTGTTGTTTACCCGATTGACCAAATTGTTCCTGCTGCACTGTCCTTCTGCATTTCAACTGCTATTAATACCCACAGCATGACTTGAGAATTAATTGCCTATTTAGTGCTGTTGTTCTGAGGAACAGTTGAAAACTTATGCTAATAAATTACTTGATTAGTGTCATTTGACACAATGTGAATAATTTGTCAGTGGCAAGTGTCTTTCCTCTTGCGAGAGCGAAGGTTAAGCAGAGACAAAATAGAAAAGCAAATATGTGAGCATCAGCATCATTATTCCTGGAACAGAACATGAATAAATTTCTCTTTTTCTTATGTCACAGAGGTTCTTGTTTACTATTTGATGTCTTTTTAAATTGTCTTGACCGCTAAACAAGTAACAAAAATATGAAGGGTTTTAAAAGCTGTAGAGTCTGAAAAAAAATAAAAACCTATTTCCATATTTTAGGTTAAAGCAATTGTCCTTATACAATACAGGCAAAAGATTTCACATTTCACCAAGGCTTTTTTTTTCCCTCTAGGATGAAGATAAAAAGTAAAAGGTTTAAAAAGTAAAGTTTCAAAGTAAAATCTCTTTTTTGAAAGCCTTTCCCTTTTTTTTTTCATTCTATATGGAAACTTGCTACTTCCAACAGTTGGCCTAGTATAAAATCAGTAGGCTACGAATTTTTCCATCTGAACAGAATCCATTTAAAGGGCAAATTTTACAGAGTGTCTGTCCTGTTGGAGCACTGGGACAGAACAGACTGTGCAGTGAAGGGATGCGGCAAGCCCCGTAGAGATGAATGTACTGTATTCTGTATCTTACCAAGATATTTTACTACATAAACACACTTTATCCAGTTGACCTCAATATGTGAATTTAAACCAATGGAGCCTTCTGAAGGCGACATATTTTCTTAAGTATGACAATTAGATAATATGGGTTTTCCCTTGTATGTGCACTTCAGAGAAATGCTTTTCATTTGCCTTTTGCCATGCAATTAATTTGATTTCATGATTTAAGGCTGAATATATAATACAATAGCGTTTACCTTCTGTAAATCTGCCAAATCACAGCAACAGTTCTGTTTCAACTTGTTCCAACAAGACGGTTGTGTGCTAATATACGATATGGAAACCAAGCTGAAATATTTCCTTTAAAAATAACTCATGTCTCCATTAACAGTTGTTTGTGTTTCTATAAAATTTGTCAGTCTTGAACGATGGTTCCACTACTGTATCTACTGTGCAAACGCAGGACAAAAAAAGAGTGCCCAAGAGTTTGTGGTTGGATTTTGTCACAAGAGATAGACGTGTGCAGGGTTACCGGTGATCATACAGAAAGAACGCCGTGAATTACAGACTGGGGGATATGACAGATAGTCATTGCTGCACATTTCCAGATTTATTATTGTTGCTTCCTGAAACCAGAGTTTTGCAGAAAGACATTGTGGTGTTGATTTTCCAGACGCTGAGTGTCAGCACAAGGGAGAGAAGAGTGACCAAAAGCAAATACACAAAAAATGTCACCATGGGGTAGTCAGGAGTGAAACTGCTGTTTCCCATTTACTGCAGGAAAAGTTTAAAAGGGAAGCAGAACTGAAGACAAGTAGTAGAAGCTTGATATTGCAGTAAAAGGAAAAAAAGTGATGAAAACATCCAGAGATATGAATCATTTGGTCAAAGAGACAAGTCAGAGAACTGATGTGTCAGAAAAAATTCTGAGTGGTTAGCAGTAAAACAACCCCAAGCTTGTTCACATAAAAGCTTTTTGCAATAAATGGAACACAAAACGACAGCTGGGAAAGAATTTTAGCTGTATAGATGGTAAGGAGAATATGTCTTAGATGTCTTTTGCTGGATAATTTTGCAAATACGATATCTCTCAGTGTTGCTCAGTTTCTTGTATTTTTTTGCAGGTGTTTCAGATGGTTTTACTCACAGCTACATTTGAGAACAGGCAATTGTGATAAATCACTGCAAAGCATCCTCAGACCTCTGTAACAGAGAAAACAGAAGATAACAACACAGAGGTTTCACCTGAGTTTCAGGCTTACAAAATCAGAATGTTTGCTGCTTTATTAACGGAAGTTTGTTTTGCAGAATAAGTTTCTACTTTTTTAAACACTGCTGCTGAAAACCATATTCACCAGCAGGCTGGGCCATACTTCGAGTGCTCTTGAATGACATTGTCACTCAAGACATGTCCAGTTCTACTGCGTGCACGGTACTTTATGTGTCGTAGATTTTGTCTGCCTTAGAGATAACAGCATCATTTAAAAAAAAAAAGATAACATGTCTTAGCAAGAGTTCAGTAGCCAGGAGAAGAGCTGATGTCGGTCTTTTCACCAATGGTTTGGAAGAGTCTAGCAGAAATTAGTAAAGAAAATTACCTGAGAGACCATCAGTCTGAAGGACCAGGAACAGGGGAAGAGTTGAGCTCAGAGCAGTAAACAAACAGGGCTGTGGGCCATGTGAACAGGGAATTTGATGAAGATTTAGCAAGTAAAGACACGCAATACAAAAAGAAATAGGAAAACGATTGCTTAGCCTGACAGGAAATATGTAGTCATCTTGAAGCTGGATGTCTGCATATTTTTGTGCTGGATTCTAGTTCAGACATGCGAAACAGAGAGAGTCAGGATGTGCACAGCAGGAAGAATATATGAGATGTTAAAATTTACATTTTCCTTCATTTAGACTTCATTGTTCCAGACAAGTGAATTCTTGACGTGCTTGGTGGACCAAAACAGCCAGCAACCCAAACACCTACGGAGAGACCTGGAGGTGTCCAGATGGAGTGATATGTTCTGCACACTCACTGAAAACCTGCACGTACCGCGAAGAATAGAAGAGTTTAAATAATAGATTGATTAAGGAGAAAGGATGACTAAGGTGGTGTGCTCTACCTGCAATGGAAAGAGATTTGCTTTGCAAATATGCTCAGAGACCAAGGGCATTGGCAAGAAGAAATACATAAGAATAAGATATGAAGAAAATGGGGAATAAGAGCTACACTTAAAATTTAGTTCCAAAAATCAGAGAAATCTGGATACAGAAATTATTATTTTTTGTTCATACTTATCCTTACTAGTCATCCACTAGTGCCAGCTGGTGAAACATCAAGCAGTAAGCAATATCATTTCACACTACCCTAGCATCGACGTGGTGGTCATTTGCACCATCTGTCACACAAATGTTATTGGGCAGAGAAAACTCTTCCTGAGAGCAATGTTGAAATAGCACTGAGAGTCAGACAAACAGTTCCCATGGCAAAAATCAAGGAAATCGGAGATACTGCTGCAGATGAAACAGATGAAGGAAACAGAATTAAACATAATACTTCTGGGTCTTAAAAGACTCTCTCTCTGTTGCAGCCCTATTCCTGCCATTCGTATTGAGTTAAAATGATGAAATCTAGAACAAGGGTACAACAGACCGGTGTGTTTTTGAGATAGAAAGAATTCAGAGCACATGCATTATTACACGATATCATGATGCAGAGGAAAATACACATTACACATTGTTGTGTGCTTTGGACATCGCCACATCAGTGGATGAGCTATAACAGCCAGCAAACGTGCCTCCTAGTGAGACCACTGACTGTGTTCAGAGCTTTCGAGTCTGTGATTTCTTTTACGCTGAATCTGCCTGCACTGTGAAGTCACTCAACCTAGCTCTAAAAAGCAGGCAGGCTAACCATGCTAATGAGGAGCTCAGATTGAGGGAATTATCGAGTCTTCCCAGCAAGGTGAATTAGTGCACGTTCATGCAGCTGCAAGAGCTCTGTGCAGCTGCTGTTGGGTTGCTTCTGGTACCTGAACTAAATAATTCAAACTGACTAAGGTAAGCATGCTACAACGCCATCCGGAGTGTGGATACAGCCGACCTCTACAGCAGTGATGATATCTGCAGTTCAGTGCAATGACCATGAAATCTCTGGAGCTCTCTGACTGGAATAATTGTCCTCTCTTAGAAATTTTTTCTGCATTTGCAATTCAGTGTTCACTAAAATCAGCATCAGTGCATCGTTCCCAGAGCCAATGCTTTATTTAAAAAGCAGAATAAAAGGTACTTGCCTGTGATATCATCACAGTTTAAGCATTTGTGTCTCTGGTTGTTTTAAGTGGCAATCGATGTAAAAGTAGATGTTTCTAGAGATTTTTCTCCTGCTGTTCTGGCCTGTTCTAATTAAGCATGTTTGATTTTTAGATTTGGGAGATTATCTCTGGTATTAGGCCACTACTTGCAAGGGTTTGCAAATAAAGAAGCTAAGGGGGTTTTTTGTCTTTTTTTAAGTGATACATTAGCTCTCATATTGCAGTGTACAGAGATATTTTCCTAAATCCCGTAACACCTCTACTGTATCCAAACAGTTCCTGTAAGGCTTAAATAACTTTCTTTTCATCTGAAAACAGATGGAAGTACAGCAATATATTTTGCCTGTACAGGTTGGACTGTTCTTGCAACACGAAGAAACATCAAAGAAACAAACATCACTAAGCGTCATCACATGTTACTGTCCCAGGGGATTCAGTCTGAGAAGGCTGCTTGTTTGCCAGTGTAATTAGACAGCATTTCCTGCAGCAGAAAGACGCTTAGCCTTAAGGAGCTGGGGACGCAATTTCTCTGAACGACTGCCTTATGGTTGGAATTTACCTCAGGAGGAAAAAGAATGCCTTTGTTTTAGTGCTCAGTGGGGCAAGCAGAACAGGGATTTCCATCTTATGCTTATTCAATGCACTTTTTGAAGAAAGCTTGTACTTTGCAAATCTTGTATGATCCTTGTGAGGATTTTGTCAATGTGCTAGTTGGCAGGGAAACGTGGACTGCGTCATCAGTGCTGGTGAAGATAGTGTCTGTTATTAGCTTCCAGCTAACATAATTTGAGTTAATACTCACTTTATTTTGTATGCAATTGGTAAGATTGCGTGTGCTTACGTGTGTGAAAATTTTCTTGTACGCATTACTTCTATTATCCCAAAGTCAATGTTGGTGCATTCTCCAAAGGACATATAATGAACAAACCACCCAGGCTAAATATAATGACTGCTCAAAATTATGTACAACAGAAAGGCCCTGAATTATTCATCAAAGAAAGCTCCTCGATTTTGAAAAATATCAATTCTGGTGACGTAAAATATTTCATTTTTGAATACTCAAAGAATTTGAATACTCAGCATTGACAGCTATTTGTGTCAGTAAGCATAGAAGGATTCACTGCTTTGTTTAAAAATTCAGGGTAGCCCAACTTCTCCCAAAAGTGTTAGTGAGTGGAAACACCTTGACTGAGAGGGCAGCGATTTCTCTGGGTAGGTTTGTCCATGGAGTTCTTTGAGGTCTAGCTTTAAGAGCAGTCTTTTTCTGTCAATGGCACTGGTGCAAACAGCAGGGTCATGCCAATGAAACTTGCAGACGACACAAACCTGAGAGACAAAATCAGCACAGAAGAGGTCTGGAATGTTTTACAAGATGAGGGCAGAGAGCTGCAGCTGGAAGGGGGACGGCAGAGCTGCAGGTTCCCTGGGACAGCTTTTAGAATACGAGAGGCACCTAAGAGCTGAGTATCCTCCTGGAGGAGTGGGGGGACAGCAACAAAACCCGTGTGAAAACAGACAAACCCCATTTGTCAACTTTTTAATGGAATTTGCTCATTTATGAAGGAGACTGCGTAATATTTCTGCTTAGGATGGCAGGACACTTTCTGTGTTCCCACGTTTGTTAAGTGTTGTTCTTGATAACAAAAACAGAAGTTTCATGCCGTCAAGCCCAAATACAGGATCCGTTGAACTAAAACTCCCAATAATTGCACTGAGAAAAGCGGATTTTAATGTAACGATAAAACAGTAAGTCTAAAATCTAGTCATGTTTTCTTCTTTGAAGAGATTTTTAATTTCTAACAAAATTCCATTGCTAATTTTTAATTTACATACCAATATTTGGAACCAAAGTGCAAAAGCACATTACCATGTGGAATAGTTCTTAAGTGGGGAAAATTACTCCTTTATCAGGTCATCATAGTACTGCTTGGGCATGAATTGTGTTTCTCCAAGAGATCAACAAAATCCAACATACCTGTGGTACTAAGGATGATGCTACAATAGGAAAAGCTGTTTCTTAGATAGAGGTCATGATTCAGAACTAAATTAAATATTTTTGGGTCGAAAGAGAGGAGAAACATACATTTTAAAGTTATTTGACTTAGGCTGAAGGTGGAAAAAAAACAACAAACAATAGAATTAAGAAAATATTGTTTCCTAAGTGAAGTGACATAGATGAAACCATTGCCATAAAAAAAATCCAAACAAAAAAATATGAGTTTTGTGTGTAGCTGCATATGTCTTATTTAAGGCAAAAGTTGTGAAAGCTGCTTCAGTTCTTGAAATACCTGCTTCACTTCTCTCCTGTGACGTGTCACTTGGCATGAATAATGAACGCTTCTCACTAGCTCTGCATTTCTGATCAGAGGTCAATGAGCAGGTGAAGAATAAAAGGTCAGCAAAATACAGAGCATCTTACTGCAGACAGTTAGAGAAACCCAAGGAAATTCCAGGGATCACAGCAGCCTTTGTGATTACGAAGAACTTTCTTCTTGCACACCCTTTGCTCTATTAATTCTTCTGTGATACCACTGATACAGTCTTTAAAGCATAATTTTGCGCTAGAGATAAATGCCTTTGAGATTATTTTTAAAGCTAAGTATATATGAAGTAAAGATTCCAGAAAATTTAGAACTTGAAAATTTATTTTAAAATTGGAAACCTAGTAAAAAATAACAGCCAACTCAACAGGAAAGTTGCTCCAGTATTCTTTGAAAGTGTGATAGTGAATAAACAATTTATGATGAGCACTACATGCTGCTGTGGCAGAAGTAATCACTGCTCTAATTTACAACTTTGCTGAAATTTTCTTGTTGTTCTTAATTACTTACAGTATTTTATATGACTTGGCTACTCAGATGGTTTTAAGTTGATTTATGTTGAAAATATTCGTTACTGGTATCTTAAACCCAACATTTTCAGCTTAGAAGAAACCACGAAACCACCATCACTCTAGCTGCAGATGATGTTATGCTGGGTACTTTGCAACTTAGTAGGTCTATATGAAAAGTTGCAAAAGCAATTTAGCCGACTGTCAGTTCAGGTTCATATCAGAACATAACGTGTTCCAACAACTAATTCTAAAATGCCTCCAAAAATATTGTTTATAGTAAATTTTTTAACAACATTGTAATATAGGCTAGTTATAGTCACAATATATAGCACTTGCCTGGATACCTCCAACACATACGTGCACATATACACAAAATAGCTGGCTTCAGTTCTATTTTTCCTGCTGTTGGATTTTATATTGCTATCCAGTGCTGCTTTGCTGTTCAATAAAATGATCCAAAACAGTTTTAATTTTCATTGCGTTGTTTTCTAAGGCCTGAAATGAGTGTTGCACTGTGAATTTGTTATTTTAACTAGGTTATATGCACATTTCTCAGCTTCATGCAAGACATTTGCTTAACATACTAACACTGGCAGTGGCGAAAGAACTTCCAATAGAGTGTCTGAACAGAGTGAAAGGACCTGCTCTCTTCGATATCTGCAAAATGATCTACCCACTCAGCAGAGAGAGATTAAAATAATTGCTTCAAATAATGTGAGCTTTTATAATGGGCTGTTCTTCCCACTGTGATGTGAAGCTTTGAAGAGGGTTTCCACAGAGATATGAAGCTTTTTCTTTTGAAAGGAGTTGCTCAGACTTTCAAACATTTTTCACATTAATGGGAAAAAAAAATAATTGCAGAAATTATAAGATTGCTCCAAAGGCAAAATTCAAGACTGGAACATGTACATCAGACAAAATCAGGAGAAACAAAATTTCCACCTCAGCAGACTGTATAGATGTCTTTGTTATGTCTTCTGTAGAAATACAAAATCTCTTAGCTGAGCTTACTGTAGACTCTACAGTGTCATAGATTTTCCTCCAAGTAAACTATAATTTCCAAGATTTGTAGGAAAAAAACCATGAAATATTATTAGAGTCTGGAGGAGGCTAGGTGCTGCTGGTTGAAGCTGGTTTTACTTTAGTAATGAAGGTAAGTTCCTCCAGTTGTGAGAAAAGTTACACAATTTTCCTGATAAAACTATGTTGATGAGTTTGAACTGTCGCCAGCCAAAGCTCTCTTTGAGTTTTACCTCCTGCTCCTCACTGACAGAGGTGTAAGGACTGGTTCCTGCCACAGCCCGTCTCCTGACCTGCTGCCCCGCACACCCAGCGAAAGCCAATGGAGAGAAATTGGGATCCATCGCTGCGGAAAGACAGCTGAGAAATGTGATTCCTGCCATTCAAAAAAATAATAATGATTTAAACAGCTGGCCACTTTCCTCCATTCCCATCAGGGAACTAGTGAGGGCCAGCTGCTTTCAGAGGGATGGAAACTCAAGACCCGACGGTGACACAGCAGAGGCTGTGACCTCATTCAGCCTTTGGGTGAACGTCACGCAGAAATCTGTCGAAAGCGTACGTCTGTCTGTCCCTGCACAGCTTCTCTTCTACCACCGATTGAGCTCAAGGTAGCTTTGGTGGTCACCTTCAGCTGTCCCTACAGAGCTCTCTCTGGTCAACATGGGTGATTCTCATGGTCTGGAAACCTTCTCTGTCTGGTTCAAAAAGTTTAAGGCAATAAAAAGTCTGTTTCCATGTGGGTGTTTTTTTCCTGTGACTGCTTTGAGTATTTCCTCACATGCAATAATGAGAGCTGAGGAAACTGTAGTTGAGTTTCAAGGCAATTATAGCTGGATTTCACGACATTTTGAAAATGTTTTAGTTAGAAACAAAGAGTCAAAACATACAGGTTATTTTGTGGAAAAAAAATCACCTCCTTCATCTGGGAGACGATTCTGACCTAGAACAGTTTTTTGTTGAGGTTTTCTTGGTTTCTTTTTTTAGAAGAGAGTACTTTGTATTTTTATATATTTTTATATAGTGAAAAAATTGATGCAGAATGAAATAAATTTGAGAACTGAAGCGGGAAATGTTCTGTCCCAGTTCATGCTGAAACTCAAAAAGAGCTCTTGGTGCCAGACTTCTGATCTGTCAAGCTTAGAAGCATGGGCATAACGCTGTTTTTCCCAATTAGGTCTGTAAACACACGGCATCTCTAAAATGTTGGAGACACAATAATGGGATGCAATCATTGCTACTGCTTTAAAAACAAGGGCAGTTAGAGTCGTGACAAATTACTTTCAGAGAAGGACAGAAAGGAGACAACTTGATTCTCATTGATGCCTTCTATCTGCAACTTCAATTTTTTTGACATCAATTCCACTCTGTCTTACCTCCTGAAGACAGAAAATATAAAATCTTCTGGTACCCCACTCCATGCCACCATCTTTTCTGCAGACCTTGTGAGCTTTTGTTACTATGCTAGCATCTGACACCACACCTTTGTGTGGTTGTGTGGGCCCGGTACCCAAGCAGGAGCAGGAGCATTGTCACTGCATGGGACGCACAGGAACACAGAAGCACGGGAAACGTGCAGCTCACGTGTTCCCTCACAGAACTGGAACCCTACCCATCAGGTGACATGGGCGTGTGTGCACAGTGCTTACGTAAAGGACATGTTTGTGATCATAAACCAAGGTAGACCAGAGATCACAAAACAATAAAACTGATGCGACCCCCCTTGATGTCTACCCTTGCTTCAAAGGCAACGATATATTTGGTCTACCAACTGCAGAAAAGTTCAGAACCTCTCTCCTCCACAGCTCCGTAGGGTTAAACACTTGTAGGTGAATTGCTTTGTAGAATCAGAGGTTATGGATAGATAAGGTGAGCCATACTGGGCACTTCAGAGGAAGTAAAAGGGACACATGGAGAAGACAATCTGGGTGTTTAGGTAAGAATGTGTCTTCTACTCATAACAGGAGAGAAAAAGATGGAATGGTGGTAAAATGAAATATGAATAGCACTTGTCCAAAATGGAGTTTTCCTTTAGGTAGGAAGTTCCAATATTTCAAAATTTTGGTCCACGAATTTTTAACGGATTTTTGGTGGATTTTTTCTGTTTTAAATATGCATTATGTCAAAAAAAGAAAAAAAAAAGGCATAAAGCTGAAAACTTTGACCCCATTTTTAATTATTAAAGTCAAAAAAATGCTTAATGGATTAAAAAAAAGGATACATCTCGACTTTCCCTATTGACAATTTGTTTCTATTTCTAAAAAACTTGTTTTGCTTTTGACAAAGATGCTTTTATAATGGACACCTGCTTTGATGGAAAAAAATCAGTATACCCTACTGGAGGGCTTTGAGTTGCAAGGAGGAGCATTATAGAATGTAAAAAATACCAAAAAAAGAAGCAAAGGGAAAAGCTGGAACTTGATACAGGATGAGTATGAGATGTGAGAAAGAAAAAATGGTGTGGGAGCTAGATATACTGGTACAGCTGGAAAGAGTTTGTTCAGTTTGAAACTCAAGAGATTGGCATGTTCAGCTGGCCATTGTGCTGCTGAAAACTGAAAGCTGAAATTGTACAGCTCAAACACTCCTTTCGGATACAAATGCAACACTTCAATACCTCTGTGTGTGGAAAATGTATTTGTTTCTGTACTTATTTACATATATAAATATAGGCTCGTGTATATCTTTGAGTGATACATACGTATTAGATGTGATTCAACCACTGCAAGAGCTTTGAGGAACGTTTGATGGATAAAGCAGACAACTCAAACAGTCCACAGAACGGCGGCTACTCTGTCTGTGTTTTTAAAAATATCCATGTGATAGTGGACTCAGGAAAGCCAAAGTCACTGTTTTTTTCTGTAAAAAAAGAAAATTTAGACTCAGGAATTGTGATATATTACAAATTGCAAAAATAATGATATTTATAATACGCTGAATATTTAGATAAATTTTCACTTTGTTGTAAAATTGAAAGCTCATCTTTATGTTAAAACCCAGTAAATCGTGAATTGGCTGGACAGAAAACACTGCCACAGCATGGATGGTTGCTTGAAACCACGTCGGCTAGTTATGCAGGGCCACACGCCAAGTGACAATGACTGCATCCTGGCTACATCCTCTCCTGTTGCCCTCTGCCAGAGCTAGTGGGGGACCGAGCAGCTGCCCGGACTGGCTGTGGCGAGGAGCCTTTCCAAGCCAGATGCCTTTTTGTCAAGTAGGGTTTCATGTACCTTCTCCTTTTCTGTTTTGGAGCAAAGCAAGATGCCAGACTAGTTCTGAGATTGTAACTCATTGTTTTACCCTTTTTTTCACGTAACAAACAGCTTCTCTATAGTATTACCTTGATGCTTGTCTCTCTTTCATTCCTCAACTTTACTGAGAGACTACCATCAGTTTGTGTGCCAAGGAAGACAAACACAAGCGGGTTAAGAGGGATAAAAGTCAATTCTGAAATGCCCAGGCCCCTGTGGCTAGCAGTTTTAAGCAGAAAAACAAAGTTACAGGAAGATGGCTGAAAAACTGAGGGAGGAAAAGGCTGAAATTGAAGATCTGGGCTCTATTTCGAGATGTGAGCTGTTGACCTGGGCTGTGTTTCGAGATGTGAGCTGTTGATCCTTGTCTTCTGAAAAAAGAGCTCTGTCGTGCTAGGAAGGTTTTATCATTATTATTATAATTTTTAACTCTTTTAATGCACATTATTCAATGATAAGGAAATTCAGGAGTCTTTACAGAGACAGCTCTACCGCCTTAAGCAGTGGAGCTAGAGTCTGGATCTGGAAATCAAGGAAGACTTGCGACTCATTTCAGCAGAGGAGGCAGGCTGTAGAGGGGCTTGACATTATCAAATAGTCGAACTGTTCCACGTGTTCTGGTTGTGTTCGTAAACAACATTGGAAACAAACACCATTAACGTGTCTAAGGAAAGCTGGGTACTGCAGCTTCACAGGGAACAAAAATGTTAAATGGGGTTTTATTGACTGTTTCTTACAATATGTCAATAATTTGACTTTTTCCACGTACAGCAAAAGAAATGCGTAGGAACAGCAATGAGACTGTTGCTTTAAAAAGAAATAGAGTAATATTATACTGTACTGAGTTTACAGAATAACGTACGACAGTGTCTTTGTGTGATTCAATTAACTTGTGCTCTTGGCTTCAGTCGCTTGTTTGTTCCACCTGCATTTCAACACCAAAAAAAGCTGAGCTGCTGATTTTGTTTATTCTTTCATACCTCACAGTAAGTTGCCTTATGTACAGTGGAAAGTGCTGACAGTTCCAAAAGAAAATCAACAATTGGCAGACAAATAGGATTTCACAGATAGCTGGTCAGGTTGTTTCTATAATGGAATATTTACAGAGCTGTGCCAAGAAATTAATGGCAAATGGAGCTCAAAAATCCTACGTGATATGCTTCGTTGCTTCACTGTAGCTATTAGAATATTTTATTACTATTTTACCTCTTCAATGCACTGACTTATTTGTCACAACGTTTCAGCCAAATTGCTTCTTTTTTTTTGGAGAATCATTCAATTAAAAATAATTGGGGGGGGAGCATAACTGCTCTTTGGACTAAAGATGCATAGAATACTAGGATTTGTCTATTTTGAACAACTTTTCAGTTAGTTCTAGATATGCAATGTTGACACACACCTCTCAGCATGTCAGTTTAGTAGCTAAACATGTCTAATACCCCAAACCAGTAGTCTAATATTTAACACTGAGAGAAAATCGTTTTTCATTAATCAGAGAGAAAAACTGGGGGTGAAACAGACTATTTCGTAGGAAATGCCGTTAGTGCCAATAGGAAAGAGTGGTTTACAGTTGTTGCCTCTAGTGCTCCCTGCAGATGTGTAGAGAACTGCTGTTCTCCAGTGTAGTGCCGAGGATATGAAGGGTGAACAAGGATAAGAGTTTTTCCATTTCCACAAAATTACAGGTACTGAATCAGAATTTTTTTTATGACTTCAGTATGTTCTCCTTGAGAAACAGTGGTTTAAGGAATGAGGTAGTTGTACTCGCTAGTTAATTTTAGGAAAAAGCACTTTGAAAAGCCTAGGAGAATCTCTCATCTGATTATTTTTTCATTTGAAGAGCAGCAAACCAAAGTCACTTGTACAAATATTTGGCAGCGTTATCAGCTAAGATCATTAGGAGCTTTACATTTCCAATGAATTCTGGAGGCCTGGCAAGCTGTCAATGTGACTTTTCGAACTCACAAGCCTAATGCAGATTATGTAAGACAAGATACAGACAGGAGCCTAGATAATCCCATCTGTTTGACACAATTTACTCATACAGTAGTCAACTACAGTGTACAAGACACAGTTACTGTTTGGGACGCGTTTAGTATGCTTCGGGTGCTTTAGTGAGAAACTGCAACCTTCAAGTAATGACAGATATGATGCAATCTGGGATGCAGCAGTTGCTAATGAGTGTTAATACAGCACAGGAAAAGCGATTGTTTTTCTTGGCCTGTCAGGCTGGCTTTGATCAGGGAAATGCAGCAGAAATACTCAATTAAACAATTCGTCTAGAAAAATGGCCTGTGCACCTTGTTCTCTGGGTATTTTCAGTTTGCAACTGGAACTGTGTAATTTCCTGCCAGACTTACCAACTCCTGTTAAGTTTTAGCTTTTGTCTTGCTTTCTTTAAGTATTTTTTTTTTTTTGCAGGCTTTTTAACAAACTGAATTAATGTGTCATCGCATTCGTTGCTGAGTGAATAACGTTGCCACACTGCAAGGACCGCAGCAGAAGGTAAGGAGACTGCAGGGATCTGCCTATTTTCAGTCGAATTAGTCTTGTCTGTACAGTGTGCACTTGTCTTTCAGTTTTCTGTGTTTTTTTGAGCCGTGGATGAAGTGCCTTGTTTTATTTAGGATATAGCAAAGATGACATATAAATCTCCTTTTCTCTCATTAAACCTTCACTGTGCAGCTGGATCGCACTTCTTACAAAGTGAAGAGCTCTTTTCTGAGGGTCTGAGGCACGACCGCCCTCAGGAGACCCGACTCCCAGTCCAGACGCAGAAGCTGCTGTCAGGCACTTCAAGCAGCCCTTTGCCAGCCCCTGCTTGCCAGCTCACCTGGGAAAAGATTTGAGAGTCCAAGTCCAGAGCAATAACACTTCAGCAATTCCAGTTACTGGGACTTGTGAGTCTATGGGGAACATGTCATCCCCTCAGGAGTTTGTGACACACGTAACTCACAGCAGTGTCTCAGTTACAGGAAGGTTTCGGGCCAGAGACAAAACTCAGATCCTTCCTCTTTTTCCACATAGGTGACATTTAGCACATTTATCTCCGAATGTTAACTAGAGATAGAGACAAGGAGCTGCCGTTTGGGCTGCATGATCTCTCTGCAGTTTGGCCTTGCTTTGCAAATGCCCTTGTTAGGGGAAACACAGCAAGTGAGCAACGAGCGCAGATATTTCTCCTCCACCTTGGGGTGAAGCCCCTCTAGGCTTGAACTTCGTTCATTGACAGACTGACACTGAACTTGCCTACTTGACTTGTGAACCAAAGACCTGAGTTTGTAAAAGTGCGTGCTTTAAACACGTCGTACAAATATCTGATTGCTTTGCTTCTCACTTGTCACCCCTGGAACAAATAACCAGTGCATGCTGGAGCGGGAGGAATGAGGACAAATGTGGAAGTGCATCCCTGTATGTTTGCAATGGGTAGCACATGTCTCTCTTGAACTGGATTTCTTTTGTTAGTCTCTGATTTGTTTTCTTCCTCAGTATTTATCTTCTCATATCTGTCCTATTTTTAACTGCAGTAATATTTATTTGCAATCATTTCTATGGAGAAGTATGATTTTTGCAAGACAACAGATAGCAGCTTTCAAAAAGGAAATAGCTTCCATTTGGGGTAGGCTGAAAAAAACCTGTGCCAGATAGCATGGCTATTCATTTCTGAGCCTGAAATTTGTAAGATATGTGTACATAACTCGTTTATTTCCTAAACAATGTCTTTGTCAAAACCACACAAACTGTGGGGACATTTAGATGTCTTTTGTTCAGCTTTGCTAGGTTTGCTGAGCATGATGGGGTGAAGGATGCTAATTTTAGCTGAGACCAGCTGATGTACACTGTTTGTTGTTGCTGGAGAAATTTGGTCATGTGCCTAAGCCCTTTCAAAGTGCAAAGCATAATAAGTGATGGGAAAAACCCTCTTGTTCCTCGTGAATTTGTGGCAGTAGATCTCAGATTAGCATGTGTCTTCCTGCTAAATATTTTTCTGATTGATTCCTCTACTTACCAGTCTTCTCAGGCAAGGAAAAAAAGACTTTAAAAATTAATAAATTTTCTCATGTGTATATTGAGTAGGTCCCCCCATACTGAACTTCTATGGAGCACACCCTGTTCAAAACACTGCAATGTGTACGTACCATTGTGCGTATGGGACAGGCAAAACTAACTGAAGTTTCTCACCTCTTTTGCTTCTCTTGTAATTTAAGAGTGACAAATAGAACTCAGATTTTTGGACATCAGTTGTTCATACCATTTGCTAGCCAGTGTGGTATAAAATTGAAAAATTTTTCAGTTACAAAAAGGCTCAGTTACCTGTAGGAGAGGACAGTACTAACTTGGAGTGAATCCCTTAGACAGGAGTGTGTCCTAAAGGGCTGTAAAAATTGGAGACTCGATGTCTTGCTGTGAAAAGGTGCCAAGACATTTTCTCTGAAAATTGTGTCAGTACAAATCCCAGATTCTTCTTTTATACATATATATATTTTTTATATATATATATATAAAAGCTGTCCTTCCTTAAACTTTTCAAACACAGCTGTCTGTCATGAGATTCATTTGCTGCTAAGTTGGGAATCACTTTGAGCCTGAACAGATACCCAGGATGTTCTTTCTCTCAAATGGTCTCTGTAGAGTCTTTCACTGTAGATTAAAGTTTCTGAATTTTTATACAGGCTTTAAAAGAGAGTATTGAAAGGAAATGCTCTGTTTCCTAGAGCTATCATGGGCTGTTGCATTTAGAGGGATTTTACAAAGTAGTTTCTTTACAGTTTTGTCAGTGTTATTACCCGAAGGACCTGTTGGGGTTAGGTTGATGTACCTCATTCTTTCCCATCTGTCCACACTATTAAGCAGGGATAATATCCCCATATTCTTTGTAAATATGAAAAGAGCTCCCAATGCTAGAAAGAGTGCTGCGGAGACCAAGCAGAGCAGGTATGGTTGACCAAAAATGAAGGGATTCCTGACCTCATTAGGTATAGAAGTGAAAATTTTGATTTAAAGTGTCATCCTCATTTTTCTTCTGAACTGATAACTTCAGGCAAGCAACCTGAACAAAGAGAATTGGACAAAACACTTATTTTAGTTTTTTCAAGAATCCCAAGTCCTTGTGCTCCTAATTCTTAGTTCATTCATGGTCTCATCAGCCTGGTTACCAAGAGACTGATTTTCTATTCCAGTCCCAAGAAATAAACCCTTATTCTTGTCATTTTCTTTCATGTTCTTTGAATGTTACCATTCCAAAATGTTAATCTAGTAGTACCTTATGTATTTTCTTATTGCTTCATACAATTGATTTCTGTAAAAAATTTTTGTGGGAAATCCATAGAGTATGTACTGGCAGCTTCTTAAATCACATATCTGCCTTCAGCCTTCAGTTTCCAACAGAAAATCGCTGAGGAAGTTATACAGAATTTAAAGCGAAAGTCTATGTTAATGCAAATTTAAAATGGAATTCCAATTCCTGAGCACACACAAATTAATTCAAAGATTCATGCTCACAGACTGCACTGCGCAAACTTTTACTACTGTACTCCCTGACTATTAGTATTAAATTTTAGAAATTAACCTGAATTGAATCAGTGCTACAAAGCCCTGTCTACAATCTGTGGTAGCTGGAGCTTTCTGTAGTTTTCTGATTTTCTTTTGGTGGAATTTTTTGGTTTGGTTTGGTTTTGGGTTTGTTTTTTGTTTGGTTCAGCAAGTTTTTTATGGTCTAAAAAATCATTGCTGATTCTTGTGTATCAAAAGAGGAACAAACAAATAAACATTTAGGGAAAACATCTCAGCTTCCATCTGGACACATCTCCTCCCACTTTCCCAGTCTCCAGTCCCCTCAGTGCAGGTTGTGCTCGGTCCCTTCAATGGGGCAACAGGTGGTGCAGGAGATGAGGGTCAGTACTTTGTGGTTCCTATTCAGCTTCTCCATCCCAGGTTCCTGCAGCTGCAGTGCCTTTGTAGTCGCGCCTCCTTCTTGGTCTCTTCTCTGTCCTCTCTCAGGTGTCTCTTTTGCTCCTGCCTTGTTGAGGGCACTTGTCTTTGATGTTTTTCCTGCTCTACCATCGCTCCTGTCTTCACGTATTTCTTGCTCCTCTCCTGCCCTGCCCTGTTGTCGTCTCTTGTGTCTCTACCATTGCCCAGCATTCCTTCGTTGGTGTGTTTTTCTTTGTGCTTACTTAAATATCTTCACAGAGGTACCATAAACTCATCATATTGAGAGAAGATTCTGCACTTAACTTTTCTACAAAGAGAACAGAAGCTACCAAGAAGGGTTTTTTTCCTTGGGTTTTGGCACAGGGTGCATCTCTGCTCTCTGTTGTGGAGAGGCAGGGAGTGGCCGTGTCTGGCACAGGGCAGCGGCTGGCCCCCTCCTACACAGGTTCCCCCTGCGCCTCCTCCACTACCAAAACCCTCACAGTTATGTCCAATACAGTAATGGACTCCTAAATTTCTTGTTTGGTTCGACTATAAACTTGTCAAGATTTTTCCTGTGAAAGACCTTTAGAGTGCCAAGAGGTGTACACTGCAAATAACGTATTTCCTGTTGTTATTCTGCACCCTTGTATGCCTGAGGCTGTTCTGCTTCTGTCAGTGACCCATTTAATAACCCATTGACCATTTCTTACAGTCCTCATCCAGACAAAACTTTTTTTGGCTAATAACATGCTGATGTTTCCAAAGTGACACAGAAATCTGTCCTTATAAACAAATTACAAAGGCTTCACCATGCTTGTGACATTTGCTGGCAAAAATGTGTTCTGCTGGGAAAACCCAGTCTGTTAAAAGTGAGACATCCGTCAGTTTCAATACAGAAATAAATTCAGAATTTCCTTCAATTATGAGTTTCACTTATACCTTGGCAGTCTTTCCCTAAACAAAAGCAACAAACATTTCCAGAGAGGAAATGCCCACACCAGACTTTCACTGCAGTATTCCTTCCACACTTATGTAATCCAGACATAAACATCTTTTTGATGTTTTCTATAATAGTTCACATAACTGTGTAATCATTAATGTTTTATTAAAAGCTAGGGAAGATATATTAATTTAGGTATGTTTCTTACTTCACTGAGCATAAATGCATCTCATTAGATATGAGCAAGACTGACTACACTGTATATTCAGGTTTTTCACAGCTTTAAAAAACCTTTACAAATCTGGTTTTCAGAAGTTCCCTGCCCTTCTCAGCAAGTGACTCTACTAGTTTGTAGGGCAGCAACCAAAGATGATGTTGTAATGAAAGCTTCTAACATGTGAAGGAAACTTTAAGTACTATGATGCAAGTCATCATTTAGCAGTCGCTCATGTCTGAACAGATGGTGGAATCAATTAAAATGAATATGTAAACATATTTTCAGAGATCACAGCACCCTAAAGGAGAGTGCTAGAATGTATTTATCTTGAACAGTTTTTGATGTCTTAAAATAAGACAGAGATAAGATTACCTAGTTAAAGATTTTTCATTTATAATTGTCATTTTATATCTCAAAATCCAAAGTTTAGATCCTTAAAATCTCTTCATAGATGCACAGGTTCCAGAATTTCCAAAGAGCCAAATTTTAATGCCAAAAGGACCCTTTTAGCCAATATTTCTGAAATGGGGCATGTTTCTCTCTGACTAAATTTGACCACTGTTTGATATTTAGTTTACACTGAGGGTCCAGTGACATCCACAGCTTGGTGATTTAGATGTGTTTCCTTGTTCAAAAGGCGTGACAAACACTACCTCTCTACATCCCTAGCCAAAATTTGAGACGATGCATGCTCTTCTTGCAACCTACCATCCACCTACCGTCCACCTGGAGAGCTCACCCGGAAAACAGGAGATTTGTCTTCCCCTCTCCTGCACTTTCCTTCTCTTTCCAAACTTTCCTCCCCATCACCATCTTCTATGCCCTTCTCTTTTCTAAATTCTGATTTTAAAATCAGTTGTGGGCCCTTTAGGACTGCCTGAAATCAGGAAACTGTATTTTCCTTGTGATGATAGACTTTAAATTTTGCACTTCATCATTTTGGATCAAAGCAAGACCGTGGCCCTACTAAGAACATTCACTCGTCTGAATCCACCTTATTCTAGTTGGATTCTTTTTTTCCTTTTGCCCATAAACCTTTTGCTAGGGAAACGTAACAAAACCCTACAGTTTTGCTTGCCAGTGGCTCATCTGAATTTCCATACCTCATCTGGTCCCAGATCTGCCTAAACGCAACACACTATTGCTACTTTTCGCAGTTCAGAACAGGAACAGCCTGTGACCCTTGGGATTAGAGAAATGTGGTCACAACAAAACTGTTGTTTGATACTCCTCCCAGTTTCGTATCTTCAGCAAACTTGCTGAGGGTGCACTTCATATTGATGAATATATTGAACAGCACAGGCCCCAGTACCGAACCCTGGGGGACTCCACTAGATACAGGCCTCCAACTAGACTCCATCCCATTCACCACAACTCTCTGGCTCCTTTTCTCCAGCCAGTTCACAATCCATCTCACTACCCGATCATCCAGCTCGCACTTCCTCAGTTTAGCCGCAAGGATACTGTGGGAGACGGTGTCAAATGCTTTTCTGAAATCGAGATAGACCGCATCTACTGCTCATCTCATTTCTGACAGAAACTAGTCACAAAATGGACACCTTTTTTGCAGAAGACGTACCTCAGCAATAGAAACTTTTACCTTTGGTTTCTTAAAAGACTTCTTATACTGTGCTTCTTTGAGAAAACAGCAAATCAACTAGTCTTTCAAGGTTCGTGTCCCATTTTAAAAAACCACTCATAATTTTTCTAGTGCTTCCAACCACCTCATGAATTTTTATGCTGTAGTCTTCAATATTTGCACGCACCTTTACGTAGCATAAACTAAAAAAAAAACCCCTCGCTTTCTGTCCCATGTTTCCACCACGCAGTGACTGTGAATAAACAAAAGATGGGACACATTTCAGTACTGAATTAAAGCCAGTTGATTATGGCACCATGATTTGTTTGTATGCAACTACCGTAGGATCAGCATATCATAGGATACACAAAAAATCTAACTCTGAAAGAAGGAGAATCAAACAGTGGAAGTCTGTACCATACTAGTACTTGGCCAGCATTTCATGTGAAATAACCAAGTCCGGGTAAAAATTTCCTTCTTTTGAGACTTATCACACAAATTGCATGCAAATAATACTTTGATGTGCATTTTTTTTGCAACAGAAACTGAAAAGCATGCTAATAAAAATATTTTTTTAAATTATACATCAAACCTAAATCTTGTTCAGTGTCCTGTCCCTCACAATCAACAGGAGCAGATTCTTAAAGGAAAAAAGAAACAAGGTAATTATCCTTCAGCTTTCCCAATTCACTCACTTCATGTCATTAATAATTCTGTGGGGCACCCATCATATCTGTTGTCAGTAGTCTGTCTCCAAACCTATAGAAGCTACTCCATTTCTGTCAACAGTCTACCTATCTTTTGAACCAAAATTTTTCATTTTAGTGTAAGGTTCTTTTAGGTGGGATGGACATGGCTGTAGGCAATATGTAAAAATGTGCATTCCAACCAATTTGCCTGTTTTGTTCTTTTTTCTATTACTGAGCATAGCTAACATTCATTTCACCTTTTTCCTTCTGAAAAATCAGTCTGATATTTTCAAAGAGCTACCTACAAGAAGTTTAAGAGCTCTTTCATTCATCATAATAAGGTCAAGTTTGTTATTATGAGTATCTCTCTGGGTGATTCTCTTTTAAATTAATTACCTTGCATTGTCTCATTTGAGTGGATGTGACATTTTATCTTCGAGATTCTTGAGGCTTCATACAAATATTATAAGGTCCTTTTGTAGTACTTCACATTCAGCTTTGACTCTTCTGTATGATTTTGTATTCTCAGCAACCTCTATCACATTATTGATCATAAAATTTTCAGATTTGTGAACTTATTTAACAACAGAGACCCAAAAAGTTTCCTCTGAGAAGTCCCTGTAAGTGTGAAAACTGACTGTTTATTCCTGCGGTTTTTATTCTTACCATGGGAAAATCTTACCTGGTATCTCCGACATCTTAGTTTATTTAGGAGTTCTTGTGTAGAATACACCGAAAACCCAAGAATGACCAGTTAACCAAATTGCCTTTTATTTTCTCACAAGTTTATTGCTGTCTCGGAGAGCTCTGGTGGATATATCAGACGTGGCTTTCCTCTACAAAAGCTGTGTTGATTCTTTGCAGCGTGCAGTATTTACCCATAGGTGACCTTTTCCTTTTGCTTCTACCATTTTCCCCGCTGTGGAGCTCAGCCCGATCTATAGTTATCCAGACCATTATCTAGATTTCTTCCACAAGCTGGCATTGCCACTGTCAACTTGTATTCCTCTAGTACCAACTCCAGTTTAAGCAGTGCTTTAAACTTACCTATAAAGGGCTGTTCCAGAGAGGGAATAACCTCACCTACTCTGTGATGAAAACCAATACGCAGAACTTATCTATTTCTTTTTCTGATAAAACTTTAGTTTTCTTACATATTCTCCATATATTGTTTGCATCTGCCTTATATATTATGCCTTATATAACTTCCCTGTCAGCTTTTCATCAAACAATGAAGCAAGGGAAACAAAATGAACACATTCCTTTCTCCACTACATCATGTACTTATGATTCTGAAAGTAGCATGAAATCCATCGCTAATCCTATTAAAATTTTCATCTTATAACTCAGAATGTGAATGTGTCTGATGGTGGACTTTTTTGGCAAATAAAGCATTTCATTAAATGAAACAAGTGATATGTTTAATCAGTTCAGATCTACTGTGGAAACCAAACCTGATCAATAGGATTTTTTAAATTGGAATAATTTATTGTGCAAGGGTAAAAATAACTGTATGATGAATTTGGGTCCATTTTTTAAGTGGATTTCAAAGGTAAGAACAGTATAAATTTTGTAACACAGTGATCATCATGCAAAAGGATGAGCACACTACAACTCTCAGAGCATTCTTGAATTAACCTCAGAAATGTTATCTCGCTTTCTGTATGGCAGGTGAGTTTATGAATATTTTGAAAGTGAACTGGTATGATTTATGAGGATTACTGCTTTATTATTTTCACAAATGCCATCATCTGACTGTTCCTGGGATTTATTAGAAAATGTAGGGATTATCTGGGAATTATTTAGATTCCAGCAAGCGTGTTCTGATCACAGGCCCTTGTGCTAGACTGCACCTTCATATTATATGCTCTGGATAAAGCATAAAGACCTTTGTGCTTACTTTGACATTTATCTTTTTTCTTGCTTATTAGGGCTTTGTGCAGAAGTCGGCTGTGAGAACCAAACTCTGGCTAGAAGCAGCAACCGAAACGCACAAGGTGAGCAATAGTGAGGGGCATCGTCTCGTGTGCCAGCCAGGAGGGAAATGGGGAAGGAACACTTGGCACCCCAAATGTCTCAGGTATGTGATGTCATGTTATATCCTATACCACAAAGAGCATAAACAGTGTAACTGAACGAAAACTTTCCATAAACCACTGAGAAACCACTCAAAGCATCCCATAGATAATCTTGCAGGTAGAGTAGTTTGGCAAAGAGTTCCTCTGCAGGTAGTTTGGAGGGAGGGACTGTAAGCGTTCAGCCCACAGTTTGTGTTTTGAGATGTCTCTGTTTCATACTCTTCTTTTGTGAGCTCTGTTTAAGCCAAAGACTAGACTGATGGTAAGATTTAAGTGTAAAATCTCGTTCCGGGGAAGTGAGCTTCAACTGAGCAGCACCACTGCACCGAGGGCAGTGTGAGCCCAGAGTCTCGTGATACTTGAACACGCTCAGCTGGCCCACGGCATTGTGCCAGTATATGGTGGATTTGCATCCAGAAAGATTCAGGTTGGATATTAGCATAACTATGAAATAATAGGGCTGCTGAAGAATGGAAGGAAATTGACCATCAGGACTATTTTATCTCCTTCGTTAGAGATTTATAAGGACTGGCTTCACAAACATGTGTCAGGAATGGCAAAGACATAGCTGATCTTGCCTTGTGCCAGAGCACTCAGTGACCTCTTAAAATCCCTCTTAGCTTTATTTTCCTATGATTCTATGAAAATTTGAAAATAAATATTATAAAACCTTCAAGATGCTCCCAGACTGCAGTAATGGAGCCATATAACATTTTGAACAAATGACACCAGTGCTGTCTTCCTGGGACACTTGCCAGGCAAGTGATTTTGAAACACAGCTTTTCTGAACTGAATCCTGCAATTTATTTCCAGTGAAGCCTTTATTCTTAAATGTATATAAATAAATTAGGCATCTTAACAGAAGGGAACACGTACTGATGGTTAGGAATTGATTAGTATGCTATAAATGCTAATAAATATGTCTCTATAAAAAACATTTATCTGATTTAGTCCATTACCTTTTTGACCTCTGGAGACCTCTTTGAATTCTAATCACTGTGCAGGTCATCTGCAAAGTAACATGCATATGCAGATAGCAGAGGGTTGTACGAGTCTTTTCTGGCTTTCAAGACTTTTCATATTGTCAGTGGAAAAAGGCAAGATTTCTGTGGTCAAGGGCTCATTTTGGTATAAATTTTAAAGATGAAATATAATTAATAGTGTTAATTAATGCAATGTAATTTACTTATGACAATATGTATAAAATTGAAAATTACCTTTGAAAGTACCTGAAAACATAAATATAATACACATTCAGAAGTTAGGTACGCTATATGTGAGATTATTAGATGTCCTAATAATATCCCTGTTTGTACAACAACAGTATAGACCCTGATTAATTTATCACAATCTATTTTTTTTCTAAAAAGACTTTTTTCCCACAAGAGCAAAGCAATAGCACCATCTAGAAGTAAACTTTCAGTTTTGTGTTAGTATTTTCATATCTGTCTCTTTCTTCTTTTCTTACTGCTGGTTGGAAGATAGACCTAAGGTGGTTCTTAGTCTCCTAATTTGGTCAAATTTGGGTGGATTTTACTACTTTTATTATAAGGCATCAGAAATTTAACTCAAATTCATGTCCCTGTATTTAAAATAGTCACTATAAAACTTTCCAGTGAAAGAACTGTCACAAAAATAAATAATTAATTAGCAATTAGCAGAATTGTTTTCCTTTACATCAGATTGAGAAATGGCATTTCTCAATCTGACATTCTTGACATTTTTCCAAAGCATGAAGATAGATACTTGGCAGAAAAAGTCTACACAAATGAATAAAGCTTAGAAAAGAATAAGAAACTGAGAATGGACCTTAAAATTTAAAATGCTGAAAAACTCAAGATAAGCCGTGATACGCCATACAGGATGTGTCCTCGTATCAGTAACGCTGGATCAATATTAACATGTTACATGACAGTAGTGCAGCTTGCAAAAAATTCCCTTTTATATAATACCATGATAATCTTGTTGAAATTTCTCCCATAAAAAAAGATGATGACATAAAATTTTACTGTAGACAAAGGAACAGTTACTCAAGCGTACAGTACATCAAAAGCAAGTTTCACTGATCCTGGCTGGGTGAATGGCCAACTCGTTGAACGGTTAAACTCATTCTCTGAACAGAGGGTGAAGGACTGAACATCCCTCTCTGGGTTTCTCTGCTGGTAATGTAAATTCAGGAGCAAAAATTCAATAATGCTCCTGGTGTGGATATTTATGCTTTACATTTGGAGTTTCGGTCTTCGGTTCTGCAGCTGATCCTATCTGATGCCTGAGCTGAGGAAGCCTCATGGACTGCCCAACACAGTTTTGGTGTTGCACCAGTCAGTGTGTCTCACACCATTTGAGTATTTGACATCCCATTGTCTTGAGTACACAGTGGAATGTTTTTCTTTGGGTTTATTATCTTACAAACACATATATTGGAAGGACTAGGATTTTTCCAGTGCAGCAGTTTGACAGAAGACGGTTGTTTGGTTTCTTGTTCTGGTTTTGTTTCGGTTTGGTTTTTAATTAAAATTTAATGACTTGTTGAAGTGAAATTTATTGTGGTAATGAACTAGTTTCAGGAAAACATCTTTTGGGAAAAGTTTCTTCTGTTCAGCATTGGATTTTTCAGGGAAAGTAAATAAATAAAACAAAAGGCAGTGGTCAACATCTTGATAATTACATATGATGCGATACCCTTAGATTAAATCTGTACTCTGAATCAGAGTTACAGAATAAAAAATACTGGAACCAAGATTTCCCAGATTCCAGAGGCAGGGTTTCTGCCCAACCCTTTAAAAGACTGTTAGAGGAGACAAGATCGAAGAGATTAACCTCCTAGCTGTGAAGAAAGGGAAGTATTTTTCTGTCCTTTGCTTCATAGTGATGACAAAGCCTTGCATCAGTTTCTTAAACTTCATCTGATGCTCTTACAGGATAGACCTGTAATCTACAACAAACTTCGGATTCTTTTTTTTTTTTATTATTTTTATTAGAAGAGTAAGCCACTTGTCTGTGTCTTCCTCCCTAAAATTTGAATTGAGCTTTTATTTTCCCTGGGCCCTGGCCATAATTCAGTTCAATTGGAAATTATAGGGAAAGTCAAGCATCGTGGAGAGGGAAGGACAAACCTAGTCTGTTGCTCTTGTCAAAAATATCTGCTTTTTAAATCTTCTTGCAAAAGTTGGAATTGGGAAGTTTTGTGGTGATGCTTATTGCACTACTGCAGTTCAACTCCGAGGTGAGATAAGCATGACAGGCACAAGTGATAATGCAGATCATGCTGTGCAAAGGAGCTTCGTACACGGACACCTGAGATAGCCCCAAGCAGTGCTGGTACAATCCTGTGGCACACACAGCATCCTGTTCTAGAAAACAAACCACATTTCCCATGGGCGCCTTGTAGCTCAAACTTCTTCAGGCCATAGTGATTATCCTGTTGTAGATTCCTGTTTGGCAGCGAGTGGGATCGTTATTCCCTTGGGAACACCCTTGCTGTGCTCCATGGCACGCTGCAGACTTGACTGCTGAAACTCTCACTGCTCCAGGAGGAGACAGAGCTGACAAACGGGAGACTGAAATGTTGTAGAAACCAACCTGCTTAAAACTTACATCTCTTCACATGTAGAGTACCTTCCTTGCGTATATTGTAATTTAGGACAACCTGGAAAAGTTGTAAATTTACAAAGCATAGGAAGCACTACTCCAGGTCTTCAGACGAGAAGTGTTTTGAACCTTACATACTCTGTGAACCTATAGGTGGCAATTGTCACAACTTCAGAAGTGAGGTCTGGCATCTTATATGACATGAATATGGTGAAGGTCTACTATGTAACAGTTGATTTTCCTAGTCAGCACAAGTTGCAAGAGAATCAATAAGAAAAAGGGCACAGTATAAACAAAAAATATAGTATTTGATCTCTCTAACTTTGGATTTTTTTTCTTTTGAGTTAGTTTATAAATACCAGGATATTCCTTTAATATATTTCAACTTACATTCAAAATGTATTAAATGTAACCAATTTAGACTTTTTAAAAAATTTAATTTCCTAAGCACAAAGAAGCAGGACATTAATATTTAGTGTTCTTTTAATTAAAACAGCAGTTTACTCTAAGCCCTGAAATTAATTCCTTTCTGAACTGCTTCTCTGCTTTACTAATGGTGTTTGGCAGTTTTAAAATAGAATAGCTAAACTTGAGGCTATTCATTTCAGAAAGCTAGTGTAGAATATACCAAGTAAGCTGAGCAGTAATTAAAAAAACCATCATGTGCAAGTGCATACTATTCGATTAACCACAAAGATCTCTGTGAAAATTTG
The DNA here is from genome assembly GCA_011057875.1 of Pterocles orientalis. NCBI lineage: Eukaryota > Metazoa > Chordata > Aves > Pterocliformes > Pteroclidae > Pterocles > Pterocles orientalis. The sequence continues at coordinate 116,883 of WKFP01014221.1, read as the reverse complement.
CACATGTACACTGTGAATGAAAAGCCATCCAAAAGTTGGAAATCAAAGCTAATTTTAACATTATTGACCTAATGATACTGTATTTTGCCCTAGCTGTGACTTTAAAGACAGCTGATTATTTTTGCATGAGCCCAGTCCTTGGAAAGCAATAGTTTACATTTTACAGGAAATGTGTACTAAAAATGTTGGGGTTTAACATATCTTTCCTGATTATGAAGAAGTGTTACAGGACTTAAATGACAGAACATGTATTTTAAATAAGAAATAGAAAAAAGTTTTCACCTGGTAACAACTTAGTGATGTAAATAATAGTCAAGGAAGGACTCTGTGTTTATAGTTAACTTCTTGGAGAAATTACAACCTTAACACCTATTGACACTTTGTCCCGCAGTGTAATATAATAATTTTGCCTCATGTAGAATATTTTTATTCCAGTCTCCTAAAAGCAAAAGCCTGATGCATGCAGAACAAGAAACACCCCAGATGACTTCAGGTGTCAATGAAGTAGGCTCCTACATAAGGCAACTGACTTTTGGAAGCAATTAAAAGACCCATGTAAGGACAGATGTGACATCAGTGTGCCCTGTGCCATCATAGACAGGGACTGGCAGTGTGAGCAATAGGTGACACCATCCTTTTTTAACCCCAGGAGAAAGTCACAGCTGCTTGCTCACTTCCCCTGCAACGGGATGGGGGAAAGAACTGGAAGGACAAAACCGAGAAAACCTGTGGGTTGGGGTGAAGACAGTTTAGCGGGTAAAACAAAAGCTGTGCACTCTAGCAAAGCAAAATAAGGAATTCATTCACTGCTTCCCGTCGTGAGGCAGGTGTTCAGCCTTCTCCAGGAGAGCAGGGCTCCATCACGTTTAACGATTGCTTGGGAAGACAGATGCTGTACCTCTGAGTGTCTACCCTTCCTCATTCTTCTCTGCAGATTTTATTGCTGAGCATGATGTCCTGTGGTATGGAATATCCCTTTGGTTAGGTGGGGTTGGCTGTCCCAGCTGTGCCTCCTCCCGGCTTCTTGCGCACCCCCAGCCTCCTCGCCGGTGGGGTGGTGTGAGAAATGGAAAAGGCCTTGGCTCTGTGTGAGCACTGCTCAGCAGTAGGGAGAACATCCCTGTGTTATCAGCGCTGTTTTCAGCACAAACCCAAAACCAAACAAGCTGTTATGAAGAAAATTAACTCTATCCCACCCAAAACCAGTACAGATACAGGGGCTTCCAGACATGTGGGGTGGTAACAAACGCTCCCTGCAGCAGCAGTTGCCAGACCCACTTGTGTAGGTGCTGCTGGGACAGTGACTCTTCGGAGCGCTTTTCGTGTTCTGCCTGAGTCAACTGTTCCCATTTTGGGGACGCTGTCACTTGAACTTACTCGTATTGCTGAGAACCTCGGTGTGACTCTCTTCCCACTCACCATCACCGTGTTTAAAGCTCAAACATCTCCTGGAGGATGTATGCTGGGTGGCATGATCCTGAATCAATCCAGCCCTGGTGGAGGTTGTCTCCAGACACTTCTGCCGCACGAATTCAGGTCTTTGGAAGTATTTAGATATCCACTGTCAGATGTTGATCTGATATTTAATAGTGGAGCTTCCTGGGTTTTTAAGCATTTGTAATGAAGCAGTTTTACCTGAGAAGAGTGAAGTCTGCAATGTTATCCCTTAATGTCCGAGTATCTCCATTAGGAGCGTGTTACACTTGCCTTCACATATCCACTCTTTCGATTCCCTGCCAGCCTTACCTTTTCTCCCCACCTCAAGAGCAAGCGCAAGGCTAAACTGTGTGTTAATCTAGAAGCTAGCAAATAAAATAGGACTTCATTTGGATTTATAAATATGTATCCAACATCTTCAGTGAAATTTTGTTGTTTTACACCGGCTGACCGAGCTAGGTTTCTGCTTCCAATTCAGTGACCCCATGTAACTCTTCCTCTTCTACTGTCCACTCAATCTAGTTTTCATTACATCATTTACTTTCTTGTAGCTTTACAGTATATGCTGTACATATAGCTCACTCGTTAGATTTAGCAAAGATGCTGACTTGGCAGTTAGCAAATTGCACGCAGCATTCAAATTCCTTTTCTGTAAGAAATTATGAAAAAGTGCCCTTTTTGAACCACAACTGCAGTAATTAATATTTTCATGGTATCTAACAACAACTAGTTTGAGTCCAAAGTATGTGACCTGCCATTGCCACTCTTACTCTCTCACATGAAAAGTTTGGTGAGATGGCACGATTCGTGCTCTTCTTTCCATGCACATTACAAACGTTCCATTTAAATCATAAAGATGACCTACCCTGGTTCCCTAATATAAACAAGAGTATCTGTCTTAAAATTTAAACTGAGTCCTATTAATAACCCCCTGGAAAAATGCATTTAATCACAGTGTTCTGCTGCAAATCTAATGAAATAAAAATTATTTGAACTTTCCAATAATTATTTTAAGATTCCATACTAAGTAGGAGAAATTAGGCTGTTTTGTCTTAATAAGGAGGTAATTTCTTTTGTCTTTCTTTTTCTTTTTGTCAAAGAGAATATTTAATGTGCTTCAGGAAAACATGCAAGTGTCTTTATAACTGGACCATGCCTTAAGATGCAATGAAGAACAAGTACATACAGTCCCTACAGATGTCACATTATTTTCAAATATAGTTTTCAGGTGAGACCCCCATTTGGTGTTTGGATATATTTACCCTAAATACATATGGCATTAATAAATTATTAAATACATATTACTAAATAGGACAAAGAATGCAGGGAAAGCTTCAATGGGATGTCTCAATAGTAAGTGCAGACGAATCAGCTAATAGTTAATGTCACCGAAACACGGCTACACAGTCTGCTTTACCCGCATATTGTGCGGAGCTCCCAATGGCATCCATCATTAAGCTATAATTTATTACCACAATAATTATTTGCCGTATTTCCAGGCATTTCCTGTTCAGACGTGGAAGACCAATAGGCAAACGAATGCACTGTTATTGTATTTGCATATAATTAGTTAAAGACAATACTGTCTTTACTGTAACTGTTTACTGCATATAATTAGTTAAAGACAAGAATTTTCTGTTCCCGCACGACTCAAAGGGGAAAGTTCTCTTTCAGAAGCGCAGCAGGAGCAAGGCCTTGGACTGTCTTATTCGCGTGAGCAGAAAGTTTCCTGTGGTTCACAAGCAGCTTCTATCGGGTATCTGTGGGCATTGGAGTCCTCCTAAGGAGCAAGCAGTCACTTGATTTTATTGAGAAATCCATCCTGTGATCTACATTTTGCTCCTCCAGTTTGGAGTCTTGCAATTTTATCAGGTGCATTCGTTTTGGAACATTTTCTACAGCTGGCATCGTACGGGGAGGATTATTTTTTCTCCCTTTTTTTAGAATTGAACAAAATCTCTGTAAGGACTCCTTTTAATTTCAGTAAATATGGAAATGAATGCTATGACTCCTTTGAGTATTCCCACTTGAATTGGCATAGTTCAAAAAAAATGAAGTTAGAAACCTCAAAGTTGGCTTACTTCTAGCCTTCATTACACAAGATTAAGCGGTGCTGTTATGGATGCCTGATTCCAAAATTCTGCATATGCATGTGACTATGTTTAGGCATATACATAGCGTTTGATTTTAGGAAGATTTAAAAATGTGAAATGTAGTTTAGGATAAAAAAGTGAAAGATGGCCTAGATGTCTTACAGGTTTTAAAAATTCACTGATTTTTTTTTTGTGTGTGTGTAAATATGAATCATGGAAGAGCATGTTTTCTTGTCCAAGGAATTACCTTCAGGATTTAAAAATAGGTGGGTATATAAGCATTTTGAAACATTCTTAAGAATTCTTTAATATTGTTCTTCAATCTAGTCTTCTTAGTATTAGATAGCACATTTAATAATAAAGTAATTTCAGGACTGTTAAAATGTTTACCATTAATATATAATGATATATCTGTAATTTACTACTTCATAACAAATATCAGATAGATTTAATTCCTTAATACCTTTGCCCAGCAACATTCTGCTGAAAATAGTGTTGCATTTGATTTTGCAATAGATCTTAATTTATTGTAACAATTATTGATTATATGGCGGTTATCAGGTTTAAAGGGTCACCCTTAACTGTGAATACAAAGATCTGAATCTTCTATCTCAAATGTGAGCCAATCAATGTCATGTGGTGCCAAAATTTGGTAGAACTTTCTTATTATAATATTGGTGATTTGGATTAGACTGAGCTATGTAGGAGAGATTTTCACTTTCATACAACATGCCCATTGTATGGAAACTAGATGGAAGTTATTCTTTAGAAAAAATGCAAGTAGCAATTTTAAATAAATTTTTATTGTGTGGTAAGTTATAGAAATTTTGTAAGGAGAAAGTTATCTATTTTAAAATTAATTTTAGCTTCTGCCATTTCAGTTTTCAATTTTCATTTAAGCATATTCCTATGGTTTATCTTCACAGATTTCTTAAAATTCTTAACCTGTGATTGATGATTCCAAATATAATCTTGGGAAAGATTTACTATGAGATTTATGTACTTTTACAGTTGTTTCTTCAAAAACTGATTATTTACAATTTTTTTTTTTTTGGTTTGTTGGTTGGTTGGTTGGGGATTTTTTTTTAACATTATTTTGGCCTGAGAGTAGTAATCACAAAACTCCTACTTGATAAGCTGTAAAGGAAAAACTATTTTCAAGTATTCCTGTTTAACAGCTTTCTTCCAGACTTTGCCAATAATAAGCATGGAATTTCAAGAGCTCTTTCAGATAGTCTGTGTTTATTTCACAAACCAACTCACCAACATGTGAAATACAAAAAGACGCCAACCCTATTCTGTACTAAGAAATTCCATTAGGAATGATCCTTATTCTTTAGATGGTAAAATTAAAGGTTCTTAGAACCCTTAATTTAAGTGTCAAATATATCTCAGCCTAAAAACTGGAATCCTGGCTAGCACTTCTGCAAGCATCATTTGCTCCAGAGAGGATAGGTGGCAGCGGTTTTCTAAGTCAGTGGTCTCCAAACTTTTTTGATTGTGAAACCCTATCAGTAAAAGATTTTTAAGCATGCACCTCCAATATATGTATGATTATTTATGTATAAATTATATGCTTGTACTACTGTACTAATGTATTTTGTGCATTATAAAACGTATACAAAAATCTAAATTAAAAAGGGTTAACTATAGATGAAATAAATACTATTTTAGTACATTTTTTTGTTTGGTTTTGGTTGTTTATTTTTTTTTTTAACAGTACAAAAAACATTTTCTTCCCACACCCCAACGGATTGCACTGTTCACTCCACGGGGGCACACCCTCCCCCCATTTTGGAGACCTCCATTCTAGATAAAGCAAAGAAAACTGACTACAGTAGGCAACCTTGCCAATTCCTGTATTGCACAACAAATACTTTTTAATTAATTCTATTTCAGAGTGAGACTAAATCAAATAGAAAGGAAGAAGAAAAGAAAAAAGTAAGCAACCTGTAGAAGTTTATTATCTCATTGAAATTGTAGGATACTGGGTAAAACCAAATTGTACTTAGTAAATCCTAAGCTAATTACAATCAGCTCTGCAGATAACAAGAATCAGGCTTTTCTTCTTTCCCTGTGTAAACCGCTTTCTTCTTACATTTAAATTTTATCACCCTAGCTTGTAGAAAGGAATCACACTTCAATTTCCAATAAAAGATTGTGAGGAGATGTGTTCTGACCCTGTTGTGTCCAGAAAAGTTTTGTTGGAGGGTGCAGACCGAGAGTCCTCTGGCACTTACAGGAGAGAGATTTATGCAAATGCCCAGAAAATGGATAATGAGATAATTGATTTTATTTTAAGGTAGGTGCCATTATCCTGATACCAAAGAGAGCAGCGTCTGTATATATTATGCCTCTTGGTAGGTGTTCATCACAGAAAGAATGGAGCATATTTCAGTTTTTCTTGTTTCCTCTTCTATCCTCATTGAAAGAAATATTGGATAAGTCCACATCAGTTAGTAACTCAGTGCAAAAAGAGCTTGTCTGAAGTGGTTGGTGCTGAGATCTCCGTGCCCTCTCTGTATCCGGTTTAAGGGGTATTTATTTAGACTGCACAGCCTTTAGAAGCTGGAAGACAGACTCTGCTCCTGGAACACATCTCTCAGCTTAGTTCCATCCGTAAGTGATGCAGCTCACACACTGAAAGGCTGCTCCGATTTGTGATCCAAAATAAGGCAAGCGCAGGCAATTGGGAAAGTCACTTCAAAACCAGACTCCTAATTCGAACTAAAACGCGAACATGAATGTGCTGATTGGTTTGGTGATTCATTTTAGTGTTTCCAAATGTCACACTGTGTACAGCTGCATTGTCCTGAACCTGTTGTTTGGATCTTCTACATTCTAGCAACACCATTCACCAAGAGACTGTGACAAAAAGCGCGTATGTGATTACGTACATCACTCCGGAATTCACACTGTTTTTGAAAAAAGTGCAGAGAAGTGAAATATCACGCTCTCATTTCGTCTTTTCCACCCCCAGGGTAGATTGCTCTCTGTAAATCAGGAAGCCAATCTCTCCTGTTTCATAACTTTGCTGTTTCTTGCTGTTCGAGGAGACTTTCGGTAGCAGTGTGGGAGTAACTCGTGGCTACTTTGAATCCTTTGAGTCTTATCTACACAAAGAGGAATTAATTCAATTAGTTATTAAGGAGCATAATTAGAACAGTGGTCAATGGCAGAGCAGGGAGAAGGTAAGACTCTGTGAAATGACCGAGAAAAGGTATAAATGCACAGATCCTGTTTTCACAAGAAAGATCTTCATGGAGAAAGGTACAGGGGCAATTTATTTAGGATCCATGTTGAGGGATTTTTTAACTGAGACTGGATAATTTTACATTTTAACTGAGACTGAATAATCTCTGCTGGTTCAAGGAGAAAATAATCAAGATATATTGTCTAATTCCATTGCATGTTACAAATGAAAGCAAGCTAATTCAATCCTGAGTATTAAGGACTTTCTTTTTCTCACCAATCATAAAAACTAAACTGTTCTTCTCCCTTTTGCTCCATTGTCACCCATTTCTTACAGTGTCACAGAATCACCGAGCGGCTGAGATGGGAAGGGACTTCTGGAGAACGTCTGGTCCAACACTTCTGCTCAGGCCACCTATAGCCAGTTGCCCAGGACTTCTGCTATTTGTCATACAGACACAGAGATTAACCTCTGAAGGGGGAAAGCAAGGCAGAATTATTTCTTTCTTTTCTTGTGACTGAAAGACCAACATAACAGTTCAGGAACGAAAGCTTTTCTTCTGTCCGTTAAAGAAGTGTCAGGTCCTTCACCTAGGTCTTAATAGGAGACTGCACTCTACTGTTTCTGGCAAACCTGTTAGAAATATCTTTGTACTCGTTTGGTTTTATTCACTTTGTAATCTCAAGGTAAAAATTTTCCATAGTGCTTAGATTGGTCTCCAAATGGTTGATCTCACTTCTGCCATTCTGACCATACTCAGTCTGATCCGTGTCTTAAGTTAGACCACAGGAAGAAAGTGCTTCATATCTTGCTGAATAAAATATTCTGGGTTCAAACAAACTGCCGTAAAAATCAATAGAAGAAACCATCTGTGAAAGTGAGAAGCTGACAGAATATGCTACATGAAGAGATTACCATGTAATGGAGGGTTTAAAATTACAAATAATGGCATTGCATGTACTGAATCAAGAAACATAATTGTATTTAGTTGTCTTGCTTATTTTTAAAAATAAGATTTCAGCTGACATCCAATAAAGAACTAATAAAAAGCACATTCCTAATCTAAAATTGTAGCTGCCATTCCATGTAATAAGATAAGGCAATGTTCTTACTCTAAGGAAAATGCAAAACTTAAAACTTTGGAAAAACTTAAACCCATTTAAAAATCAATAGGGCTCTTACTAAGTAAAATCCAAAGGATACCAAACAATAAGCAGATGTCACTTGAGACAGTTGTTTATGCACACTATTCTTTTCCATTATTTTCTTTTTTAACCTTTCATGTTTTATTAAATGTGAATCCCTTTCACCTATTTTTAGTTTACTGTCTAGTAGAAGCATAAAGGTATGGTTATTGACTAAGTAAGGATGAAAAAAGTGCACACTAAGTATATAAATATTTACCCACACAAAACTACAGTAGTGGAACATGCACGCTGGCTGGTGAGCTACTACCTTTTTAGAAAGAGTATTTACCAAAATTCACATGAACAGATATTGCAACAAAACGAAACATAAAGCAAAAAAAGATGGTGGTGAAGACTTTAGTAGTTGTATGAACTTCAGAATTTCAGGCTGTCTACAGGAGGGAGATCTATTGAGGCAGAAAGTGATTTTGACCAGTCTCTAACTTACAAACCCTGTCTACTTGTTTGTAAACACATTTGAATAAGCTTTTAGCATCCAGCTACAGAGATATCCTGAGATATCCCCCTGAAGGTCTCATTAGCAGGACATGCAATGGTTGCTGTGGCCATTCCTCAGCTATGTTGTAGGTATCTCACTCCATAACGATGATGACTGATTACATTTTGGCATATTTTAAACATACCTGGTATGAACCACATGCTATTTTTCAATACTATTGCAATGATGTCCTCAAAATTAAGAGTGCCAGTTGAAAGATATCTAAGATCTTTGAAGATGAAAACACTGTTTCAGAAAAGGAAAAGTATTGGAGCTCACTGTTACATGATGTGACACAGCACATTTCCCCAGAACAGCAAAATCAGCTGTTCTGTGCCTACTTGTTCTATCCTCTCTTTTTTAAAGTAGCTATAACTTGAACCTTAGCCATGTGGATGCCTGCATCATCCTGCAGAAGAAAGATCTGTCTGTCTATTAACACTCCTATGGCTGTTTGCAACACCATCTTTCCAGTTGCTCTACTGTTGCTTGACTTGGGCAGACTGCACACCTGTATTATACAAATTTATCCCATGGATAAACCAGATGACTTTCAATTACTGCACAAAGTTCTTTAACTTGAGGCATGAGAGGATAGGGAAGGTCAGAGAAAGTGCTGAGAGGCTTAGAAAGAAGAGTAGGACAGTTTATTAAGATTAACAGCTGCAGACTTGATGTTGCTAATAGCAAGACAGATTACACAAAACGCAGGTGAATCCTTTCCTGGAGTTTCATATCCTCTATATCCCCTATTTTAAGGAGCTTACTGCAGAGCCGTGTAGCTGAATCCTGTGCCCTTCTCACCCAGCAGGATTTTCAAATGCTCAAAGTCAAGATGGCTGAGGTGATGGCTGGCTGGCTGGTTGAATGGATGGATTCTGCTAGCCAACATCACCTCCGGCTTAATGTGCGTGCCGTTATTGCTGACTGTCTGGATTCCTAAGCATCGATGGCAGATATAGTCTTGATTTCAGAGTACAAAGAAGACAATCCACAGGCTGGAAAAAAAACCAAACAAAACCCAAAACCAAACAAAAAACAAAAACAAACAACCACCAAAAACAAACAACCACCAAAACCAAACAACAACCCCAAACAACCGAGATGCTTTGTTAAAACACGGCAATTTACTGGAAAAAAAAGCGAGGGTTCCTCATCGTTTGCCCTTCTAGAATAGCAGTTGGCCGGTTCAGTGCTGTCCCGAAGGTACCCACCTCATTAAAAGCTGCCCTAAAGACAGCAGGTTGCCCGATTGCCTTGTTACTCCCCCCAGGCAGCAGCAGGCTGGGAGCTGGGGTACCGGAGCCCCGCGGATGCGGCGGGACCCGCGCCCGGCCGCGAACCGCCATCAGCGGCGTCTGACCCGCGCTCGCCTCCCCTTCGCCTTCCCAGCTGGACCCCAGACTGCGCTGCATCTTTTAACGGATTTACACCCTCCTCCCCCCAGCACCCCCCGGCCCGGCCGCACACACTTGTCCCCTTGCGAACCCCGCGAGCATCAGGTGCGGGCAGGGGGAACGGGGGCGGCCCTGGCTGCCGGGAGCTGGCTGCGGGTGGGGAGCCCGGGGAAGGGGCTGGGTGTACCCCGGGACCCGTTCCCCGCCCCCCGAGCCCCCATCCCCGCAGGCGGGGGCGGTGAAGGCTCTCCCCACCTCTTCTGCACCCGCAGCTGCGGGGCAGGGGTGCCGGGGATTCCCATCCTGTTACCCTCGCACTTCTCTGGCACAAATCTTTTTCTCTTCCCGGCCCTCCCCGTCGCCCCCGTTGTGCTCTTCTCCCCTGTCCATCCCCCCCGCCCTCTCCTTGCCCGGGCCGGGGGGTGCCGGGGCCGCGGCCCCGCAGGGTGGCTCCGGGAGCCAAGAGGGGACGCTGCCCCTTCTCTCCATCCACTCCTCCTCTCTTTTTTTCGCTCAGATCGTTTCAGCTCCTCTCTTATTACGAACACGATTTTTCCTGCTCTCCTCTCCCGCCCTGCCCGCCAGCCCTCAGCAGCCTCGCCAAAGGGATGGGTGTTGGGGGGATGCAGCTGGGGAGGAAGATGAGCAAAAGGGAGATTTTTTTTTTTTTTTTTTTTTTTTTTTTTTTTGCTGTCGTCTCTGGGCAAACTGGACGAGGCAATCACTGTATCTGCAGCCGGAGGATTAGCAGCTAAACTTTTATTGCTCCCTTTGGCGTGGGCGTGTGTGGGAGGGGGAGGTGTAAATGGAGAAGCCGCCTCTCAAGGGGGAAAATCTTTTCAATTTCCCTTTGGCAGGTGCAGTTCAAACAGGAACTAATGAGCGTTTTGTCTGATCCATGAACTGATTAGGGGAGGGGAAACGATCCCTCTTCTTTTACTCTTCCTTTCCCAGTTTTGAAATCATTCTTTGTCTACCACCGCTACCCTCCCGCCCTTCCCCTCCCCTTCCCCTGCACTGGATGAATGGAAGCGTCTCCAGGGTTTTCTTCTGCTTCTCGCCCTGGACTGGAGAAGTGAGGGGACACCTCTCTCTCCTCGTCGGTCTCTGTCTCGCTCCGTCCATTCTCGGGAGGATCCAGGCGGTGCAATGTGTTTTCCGCCTCTGGCCGCTGTCACCACTTGACACCGTGCTGCGCGCAGGGAGAGGGTTTTGCAAAAATGGATCTGCTCGATTTTAAAGGATTTCTGCTCTAATAAGGATTGTATTGCACACAAATATGACTAAATCCCCTATTTGGTAAATCTTTCTTCCCCCCCACCCCTCCTCTTTGGGTTCCCTCCCGCCCCCACCCCTTCAGAGGAGCCAGCACAGGGAGCTGATGACGGACCCATTAATCCCTTCTTCAATGCATCAAAAGAAGCCGAAGGGCTGGAAGTCGCTGGGCTCGGAGTCCTGCAGGAAATGCTTCGATCTGCTTTTGGTTTTGTATGAAACTGGGGACTAGGGGCTCGCCCCGCCGCCGCCCGCCGGTACCTGGATGCGCGGGGGCCGCCGCAGCGATGCGAGGCTCGTGGTGGTGCTGATGGCAGCCCGGCTGCGATGGGGTTGAGCCAGCGGTGATTATCTGCAGGAGGAGAGGGAGAGCGAGCGAGAGGAAGGTGCTGCTCCGCTCTGCTGTGTGTGGGCTTTGGGATTTTTTTTTCTTCTTCTTTTCCTACTTCCATCCTCTTCCCGCCACTGACAGCCCTCCCGTATCTAAATGGAATTAGTGGAGACCGAAGCCCCTTGTGTAAGGAACAGACATGACCCATGGGCGCAGCTTCTTTCACAGTGAGTATCTCCCCCCTGCTCATCGCCCCCGCGTACGGGCTCTTGCCCCCCCGCCGCCCGCACAGCCAGCGTCAGGGGACCCCCAGACCCCCCTGGCGTGGGGGTAACTTCCCCCCCGCACACTCAACCCCCCCTTCCCCACCACCCGCAGCGGGGGAAGGTGCCTGTGGGGCAGGAGGGCACGCTCCGGAGGGCTGGGGGCTTTCACCCGGGGGTTCCTGCGCGGCGGGGGAGAGAGGAGCAGAAGGGCCCCCGCACTCCGGGGCGGTGCGGGGCCGGGGCTCGAACCGGCGGAGCAGCGCGGGGGCGGCCGCAGCGGGCGCGGATCCTGTCGGGCTGCGGGGCGGGGGCGGCCCCATCGGGAGCAATCCTGCGGGAGCGGCAGGGAGGTACCGAAATGTCACAATTCCTCCCAAAGACCCTCAGGGACCTCAGGCTGCGTGCGTGGGACCCCTCCCCCCCCCCAGTCCCGCCTCAGTTTTGCGGAGGGTCTGCTCCCTCTCCTGGAGGGGCTTGGCCGGACACAGCTCCTTCCAGCAGCGCTCTCTACGCCCACACCTGTAAAACAGCAGCGCTACGGCCAAGTATCGCTTGTCCAACAACTCTTTGCTGGGCTAAGCGGTGTCTGTGCCAAGTCACAGCCTCTAAAAAGCTGCGTGGCCAAGAGATAAATCTCCCAGTGGACAGCTTGTAATGGAAAAGTGCACAGATCCAAAAAGATGCAAAGATGCGTAATCAGAGTGGCACTAGAAAGTGTGATTATAATTACACCCCTGATTCGGGGGGAAAAGGGGGAGGGGGAAGACAGAGAGTGAAACAAGAAAATTGATGCAAACTACTTTAAAATAATTCCCAAACCCAGATAATCACAATATTGTTGCTGTGCTGTCAAAGCTTCCCAAGTGACAGTTTCCAATGAGTGAAGATTGCATGATTGGTCTTTTGGGGGTCTTTTTTTTTTTTTCTCTTCCTCTTTTTTTTCCTGTCTGCAAGAAGCACTGCTCTTTTCAGGTGGCTGGAGAAAGCAAAAGGCAAGGGGTCATAGAATAAAATGGACTGCCTTGACCACTTACATGGAAAATGTTGTGTTATCCTTTCAAATAACGCCCATAATTTTAATTACTTTCTGGCAATATACAGATTTGGTGATGCTGGTGTTAATGCCACTAAACCAAGAGGCGTTCTCTTTTTTATTTTTTTTAATATGGAGGATATTTCATTTTGTCTGTCCAAACATTAGATATGATACGTCTAGAAAAAAACCTTAATCTTAATCTCTTCTTGTCTATTACATTTTATCATCAATATTGCTTTGACTCCTTATTAATAATCAATACTGGCATGACGATATGTAAGTGTAGCTCCCTGCTTTGGAATAACATAGGTCTGTGACTTGGAATCATCCATTCTAGCATCTAGAGCTGGAATTGGAAAGACCTGTGCTTTTCTGTCATCTTAGTATGAATATCTCTGTGACTTGGACCAACTCTCTTTTCTTATCTGAACTTCAACTTTTTTCCCTATAGAAAAGGAGGGGAGAGCTAATAGATAAAGGTGCTTGAAATGAACTGTAAGAATCAGATATTGTTATTAATTGCCTTAGAAGAAACATTTCTCACATGGGGTTCATTTGGCTGTTGTGCGTTCTGTTCCATAAATACGTGAGCAGAAAGAATGCTGGCAACTGGCTCCATATTCTAGCACCAATCCACTTTACGCTACTGAGAAAAAATGTTTTGACTGGTGAGAATTACAGGCACAGCTGCAGTATGCTCACTGCATGAAACACAGCTAAAGTAAATGAGCAGCTCAGTAAATGGGTAAATCCTGCATCGCCTTCAGATGCTGATACAGCCGACAGGCAGAGTCCCAGCTAACACGTACCACAATCCATCCCTGGGGAGAGTAAGGGCATGAACGGTCGGGCAGCATTCAGATCTGAGCAGAAGATGTAATGTTCTCACTGGATGTCCATGACACAGAAGAGTTTTTAACTACTGGCTCTGCCAACATCCATCTTTGTTAGCTGGGGGATTAAAAAAGACACAAGGGCTATGAGCCTGACCAAGAAACAGTGAATATACTGCCAAGCCTTCATTTTCCCAGAACTTCAGCCTTTCCCTGCCTAACAAAGTAGCCATCATCGGTGTCCCAAACCTGCTGCCACATGGGAAGAGTCAAAGGCATGGGAACAGAGATCTCAGTGCAATCAGAATACTGGAAATGTATAGATTGGCTTCCCTTTGGTGTAAAAATTGCACACAATTTGCAGTGTAAAAGCTGAAAATGACAAAAGCACTGTCTTTGAAGGGATCATTTAGGTAGCTGGCTACTAGCCCATGATGTCTCTTTAGGTGACAATGAAGGGATGTCTCTCTTGGTGATAAGAAGAGGAAAGTATGCTGTTCAATTACATTTGTTAAAGACCACAGGTCCATCAGTTCCTCGTCATAGTCAACAGTACAAATGGCAGCTGATCAATCCAAAATACTCAATAAACATGCAACTTCATCTCTGCTTTAACTTCAGTGCAGTCTGGGCTCTATGTCCAGGCTTAACGCCAAACTAGGTGGGGTCAAAACCCCGAGCACTCCAAGAACTAATGGATCTGTTCTCTTATGCTCTTGCTATCCCACTTTCTCCAGCACCCAAAGAAGATGTGGGTGATGACAAGAAGATCCTATCGTCAATAGGTGATTTCTGCATCAGGTAGCTAGCTAGTCACTTTGATCTTCCAAAGCAGTCTCATGATGACTGGCCTACGTGTTTGCCTTTTCTAGTTAAAATGCTATATTCGGAAACTCCCAGAAACTCAGGAATTATCTCCAGATGAAGTCCATCTCAGAAAGGTCACACTTGTTCCCAAGAGGCAGAGCGCTCCTATCACAGTTGGAGACAGGAGATTTGTGTTTGGGAAGTGGGCTGCAGACTCCTGCAGCACAAAGCAACGCCCTCTTGACAAGTCACACAAACCAGATTAATGAGACTGTTAAACACACACAACAATTTACTTCACTCGGGATTTGCAAATGCTTTGATGGATGTGAAGAACCCAACCCCTCACTTCTTTCATATTCCCAGTACTCATTCTAGATTTTGTTAGCAAGAGACATTAGTGAGCCCAAGTGGCACCGAGACTTAGCAGGCCTTTGTCTCCCTCTGTTAAAAGCAGCTGCTTTCCTATTACTGGCCCAAGCTATGGTTACATAAACAAATATCGTTAAAATGTTTTTCTCTAAAGTTAAAAATATATTTAAAAAAATAGTAGGGAAACATCAGTGCCCACGGCTTTTATTTTAAACCCAAAAGATCTCCTCTTTGTTTGGATACATTTACAAAGATAAATACTTACAAGGACAGATCACAAAGAAACTTGTTTATACAAAATGTGCAATTTAAGATGCAAGTAAACGTGAACTTTTTTTACAGTAATTCTATTTTATTTTCTTACAATTGATTTGATTGCAGGCGCTATCACACTGTGAGATCTAATGCATATTTCTCTTTCAGTTGTAGCAAGTCTAATCATCCTACATTTTTCTGGGGCAACCAAAAAAGGAACAGGTATGTAAATTTCAGACATTATATTAGAGGTATGGATTTCAGCTGTTAGTTTAGTTCTTGAAATTTATAGCAGCTCACCTCCTTCAAGTGTCTGTCCTTTGTTCATTTGTTTTGAGTATCGCCGTGCCTGTACACACACAAAAATCCAGTGGCACTTTTTTTAACAAGTTAGTGGTCCACAGCTGGATCTAACTAAAGACCCAGTCTGACTCAAACTGCAGACTGTGAAGTGCCCCCACTTTCCCCCTGGAAGCCCAGCCTGGGCACTGAGCTATCTACGCTTAAGATCATTTTGGTTGTTGAAGTAGAATCTGAAATCTGAAATTGGGCATCGTGAGTACGTTTGTCTAGGATGGAAATAGAAAGAGGTTCTGAAAAGCCCTGGATACCAAGTGTGGTAAGAGCCAAGCAGGGAGAGCTGCTCAACAGAGTGTGGCTGGACTTGTGTCCGAATGCTCAGTCCCTGCAGGTCTGAACTCACTTCGCGAAGTTGGGGTCTGTGTTGTTCTTGGCTTGGGTACAGACCAGGAAGGTAGAGAAGTGCTTGCAGAGTGTTCAGCAGATCTCAGGTGGTAAAAATTGTTCTTGGCACGTGCCTGTCTCTCTCCATTGATCATAAGAGGGAGCCTCAAACAATTCAGCTCTACATGCCGGAGGCTTAAGTTAGATGGGACAGTCCGTGGGTTTAGATACCTCATCCAGAGCAAAACGCAGCAGCCCTCTTCAGACCCCTCTGTAAGG
Source organism: Pterocles orientalis (assembly GCA_011057875.1). Taxonomy (NCBI): domain Eukaryota; kingdom Metazoa; phylum Chordata; class Aves; order Pterocliformes; family Pteroclidae; genus Pterocles; species Pterocles orientalis. The sequence goes on along the minus strand of WKFP01014221.1, from coordinate 100,939 downwards.
TCTAGAACCCACTATCCTTCCTTTTGGTACTGGCCTGGGTACTTTTCCCTCTGAAAAATCCGTCTTATTTCAGCCTGCCTGTTAAAGCATGATGCTGAGGGAGTGATCTGCCATCCTCTTCAGCATGAACAGACCCAAACCTGTGTCTCCAGGCTCTCTGCCAGTGTACAGATAGGAGTGCAAGAGGTCCAGGGCTAGGAAGAAAGCAAAGAAGAAGCTCTGACTGCCCTCTGACAATTAACCTCAGAGGAGGAAAGTTCTGGGCTGTGGTTCCTGGCCTCAGAGCTGTTTATTAATTTTACAGCAAACAACAAGACAAAAAAAAATCTGTGAACCAGAATCCAGGAATTCCCCCATCCATCTCTGTCCTGTGAATATAAAGGTGCCACAATTTTAAAACAATTTGTAAATTCTGTGGTTTTGTTCTTGACTTTGCACCTCTGATGTCTTCTCGCACTGCAGCACACAGCCTGCTGACAGCGCACGTATTTGAGTCTTTTGAGGCAAAGGAGTAGGAAACTCCTTTCTCCCATTTCCCGAGGGCATGCTTCCCCTACAAGGTTATTATTTAAAAAGCAATATAAATATATCTTCCCCTAGACATCCAAGCCTCTTTTCTGCTTTCAAAATATGTTTTGAGTAAGAATTATGTGTTTGTACCCCCAAAAGACAGCTGCATTTTTCCCCAGGTCAGTGATCATACTCAGTCTCGACAGAAAAAAGCTGAGGCCACTGACAAAAGGGACTGCTTTATTCTATGAGTGTTCTAAGTGTCACAGGAACATCACAATTCATGAGCTAATTACAAACGCTTAATGTGATCATTTCACAGAAAAGCAAATTCCTTCCGAAGGACAGAAGCCAGTGCAGTGTGGAACTTGGACAAAATACGCAGAAGGAGGCATCTTCACTTCTCCCAATTACCCCAACAAGTATCCTCCTGACAGAGAGTGTGTCTACATTATAGAAGGTGACCAGACAAAGAATCTTTATATTCTATCGTCAACTGTATATTTTAAAAGTGTTTCATTTCATTATATATAAAGACTAGGTAAAGCCTACATGATCACGATAAATCTTTTCAGAGAAGCTCTACCTCTGCATTTTTTTCTTTTTTCTTCTTTTTCAATAAAAATACAAATATTTTGTAGAGCATACCAAGAAATACTGGAAAATACTTGATTTATTTCCTGACCTCACTCATAAATTAGTTCAGGTGGTAAGTATGCATGACTCACTCAGTAATAAACACAGTATAATTTATTTCAGGATATTCAGAGAGTGAATAGAACCTAAAATGCTGTAACATGACAGAAGAAATAATATTTTTCAAAGAGTAAAAAAAGTGAACATAGGAAACAAAAATGCTTTTTACTTTTGTATACGTCTTTTAAACTTGTCAAAACTGAATCAGGGATGTCAAACATAGCTAGGTGAAGTACAGTAAAGAAAGTAATACAGAAAATATCCACATAGTGGGTGCAAAAACTATTTTCCATCCAAGTGTTCATGAGAAATGAAGATAAATGAAAAAAAAAAAACAAACAACCAAAAACCAAACCCAAAACCAGAAAAGAATAAACATTAACAGCCAAGAGCGGTAAGACACAGTTTTTAAAAGGCAAACAGTTGCAGGCGTGAAGGTGATGTAAGAAAGGTTAGACCTATATTACAAGCAAGTTACACGGTTTCTTTTCACCAATCTTAGCACAACGGGTGTTGAAGGGACTGTTGTAAAAACGACTCTGTGGAGAGTAACAGAGATCAGACACTGTCAGAGCTTAGTAGCAGAAGAGACGAACCAGGTACAGAACAGTAAGTCACTGGAACCAAGGAGGTTTGTTCATGGGTTGTGAGCAGATGCAGAATACAACACTGACACTTGTTCTGTCCATGCTTGGTTGGACTGGACAGAATCACTAACTACAAGTGTTGGAGCCAGGAATGAAAGGAACATGTATTTTACTAAAGATACAGGTAGCAGTGAGAGAGATTTCCAAAGCTGTATAGCCGACCTAAATTCAGTTAGCTGCTTCAGAACCCCCCTCTAGACCCTGTCAGAAACCAGTCTGTCTCTCCACATCTATTGCTGAGTTATCAAAAAAATATATTTCATAGAAACCATCTAGGGAAAGGATGGATAGTAAAAGTTTTATGTGGGGTTTTTTTTTGGGGGGGAGGGGGAGACACAGCAAAATGACTGAGATCTCTGAACTCCACTTTAGTGCTAGGTAACCTGATTGAAGTCAGAAGGAAAGAGCTGATGATAAATCATGGAGTCAAACAAGCCCTCTAAGGAAATTTTTTGCCTGCCCAGCCTTCCCACTTTAGTCCAGAATTTAAGCAGATGTGTGGTAAACATTTAAGTTCTTTCATAGTCTAATAATTTGCTTAAAATTAAAATAAAATTTTTAAAAAAGATAAAGGTATAAGTTCAATATGTGCTACTTGGCATTATATTTTTTTGTTAAACTGGTGTTGCTAGATGCAAGTCTTTTTGCATATATTGATCAATCTTTCTAACATTCCCGTGAAGCTGGGAAGAAGTCGGCCTATTTTATCTTCAAGGATCTGAAACACAGAGACATGTTTTATCATCAAAGAGAAAGGGTGTGGAAAAAAAAAATTACCATTTTTGTAAGCCCTACTCCAGTATCTCAGGCCATGAGGTACTCCTCCTCTTAGTAAGAAGATGCTTGAAAACCCTTTATTGGAAAGACCTTTGTCTTTATTACAGAAATTAAGTACTTATAAAAATATAGTTAATAAGCTGAAAGGTGGCAAAACACACTGTTGAAATAACTTGATTTAGAAGAGTTCAAATTGGAAATGTCTGGAAAAAAATTAGGAAGGAAATATTTAATCAAACAACTTCTATGATGAAGACAAATTTCCATGCTGACAGGTTTGGAGCAATGTACAGTAAAAAGAGTAATCTGAACTCAACAGACCTCTTGTTATATTTTACAGGAAAAATCAATCTGGCAAAAAACAGTTGCATGTAATTTCTTACGACAGTGATATTTTCTGCTTCCTGTCATGCCATAATCAACAGTTTGGATTGCAACTAGTTATTTTAAAATCCACTGTGATAGCAGCTCTATCAGTATATAATTTGATGAGAACCGTGCATATTGCACATTTTCAGCTCCAGTGTCCCTGTGTCTATTTCTATCTAGTCCTCTCTGACAAGTGTCACGAAAATAAATAGGCATGTAGTAAGATGTCTGAGGAATCATATTTTAAATAGTGGTAGTTTTCAAAAAAGGCAAAAGGAGAAACACTGAAGGACAACAAAAATTATTTAGTGATTACAGTCAATTATTTGTCCATATTTATTCTTTTTATGACATATAAAGATGGCATAAAATAATGAAGAAGACTAACAAGTGAAAACTTTTCCCCATATCTTTTATATTCTGTGGAACTCACAGTTAAATGATTGCAAATAAAGGATTAATTACTTTCCTAATAGCACTATCTTTGAGGTCAGATAACAGTCTATGGAGTGGATAATCCTTGCTAATCCAGGACATAAACACAGACTCAGTTTTGGAGTAAGACAGAAACATCTCCATATGCATCTCATACCAATATTTATTACTGAGATTCTAGTACACTTCAAATAGCTTCTGGCTGCTGTTGAATGCTAACTACCAAACTAGGGGGACTGTTGGTATGGTCCATAACAGCGTTCCCACGTTGCTGTCTCCCCTTTGTATGTCTTTAAGAGTTCAGCATATCAGGAATGTGTAGAACATACTGACAGCCGTATGACATGGGTTTAAATACATATACGGATCACCAGGTTCCTTTCTGCCTGCTTGCTTTAGTTCCTTCCTTTTTTTGCTATCAAACACAATCTAGGACAAATTCTGATGACTGCACTCGAACACAATTCCTACTGACTTTACTGGACTTGAGTGAGGACTCCAGCAGGTAGTGTGTTACAATAAAATTAAATTCCACCTCATTATAAAATTATTTCCTCCCCATTGTAGCTCATCTTAAATGTGTGCAAGCCTTTTATAATTTCAAAATTACTTTGGTGAAGTAAAGGAGCTGGCAAAAACTGCCATGATCATAGACTGTGAATTCCTAACAGAGAAGAGGATTTCTGACTGCAGAGGCTTCTATCGTAGCACTCAAAGGCATGAACGGATCAAACACCTAGAAGTTTCTTTTTATTTTCTTTTTTTTTTTCCCTTTCTTCTATTTTAGTAGTAATGATAATTAAGTATTGGAATAACTAGGAATTTTGAAGTCCAGATTGGATTCCTTTCTAAAATAAATCCTTTAGGTCATGCAGAAGTTGTGGACTCAGTACAAAAATCACTATGCTGCAGAGTAGCTCCTGGTGAATCCCATCTGCCTTTCAAAGTGCATTGCTAGCTTCTTTCTTTTTCTTTCAGTCTTATTTGGCACATAGAAAACATGGGAAATAGCTGAGTGTACACAGTGAATTCCCTGTTGGCCCGATTTCGTCCTTGTTTCACATATTCATGACTCTAACCTGGCAAAATTCACAGCTGCCCTGAACCGCGGCAGTGGCAACATCAGCCTTTGCCAGACTGCAGAAAAACTGGCATGTGTGCTCCAAAGGGAAATTTGCATGGGAATGTGTAGGAACAAAGGCTTTGGTTTGTGTTAAAAGTATCTGGGGAGTGGCATACTCATACTTTGCACAATATATCTTAAGAATTGGTCTGGAAATCCTGTAAGTGAAATCCTTGTAAGATTTTATCCATTCTTCAGTTTTTAATAATTAAGTGCTTGTTTATAAATATAGGTATGCACTAGAATTGCTTTATGGAGATAAGAAAGAAATCTTCCACTTCATATGTTTGTGGACATGTAGAGTAAGCTCTCTTGGAGGTCTTCCATGTCTTCACTAGTGACTATTATACTCTCTAATCCTAGATATTCCACAGGTGTTAGAGAATGGCCACGTATCACTGTATGAAAAATCTCTGCTAAAAGTCCTTTTGTATTTCACAGGGTTTTTTGTGTTCAAAAAGTTTTTTTATCAAAACAAGGAAAGAATCCTCTTTCAAAAGGAGGATATAGGTGGCTTTCCTATCAAAAATAGCTGGACAATCAGAAAAAGCAGAGATTATTGATAACTATTAGTACTGCAGCAGCTCAGATAGAGGGGGGGTAGGTGTTGAGTTCAATGTCTCATTTCATACAGCCTGGTACATGGAAATAGATTTTCTGCTTAACTTTTTTGTTTTTGCTTCAACTGTTCTTCCACTGTAAGTTTGAAGGCAATGCCTTTTTTTCATTGAATGCAAAATCTCAAGACAGCACTTGTGTAAGATAATTAGATGAAAATTATGACAAGACATGCAAGCATTAAGTGGTCTTTCCATGATATTAAACATTTTTGAAGAAAGATAATTGGAAGATAAATATCAAAGATTTTTAAGATTTGAAGTAAAATCATTTTATGAGACAGCTTCAATATATTTTGTTTGTACTTGACAACAACTTTTTCCGACGTCGTAGTCACATAAAAAGTTCTGAAGATGTGAATAGGCTTTACATGTGAATGGGCTTTACCTGTGAAAACCAGAAATGACAACTCTGTCCCTCCTTTTCTGATTAGATGGCGAGATTCCAATCCCATCTGTAAGAATTACATATTCTGAGCTCCTTGTCTGTTTGTTTTGCTTTGTTTTTCTGTATCTATACATACGTTATTATTAGTCATTATTCTGTACTTGTCCTCACTCCATTTCTGTAAGTTTTGCTGTGACCACATTTGTACACACTGTGTTGCGAAAGCTGCGGCACAAGGTGTGTGTTTATACAATACCTGCTTGGTTTAGCTTGCGTTTGACAGAGAAACACTTTGCTAAAGCCAGAGTATAAGTCCAAAACAACACCTTTTTTGCTAAAAGGAAGTTCAAGTTGGGAGTTTGAATTGTGCATTTTCATCCCTTATGGCCATTTCCAGGAACATTTGAATGATTTTGTTTCTTGGGTAGATTATTGCAAACAAAACTTTTAACCTTTAACTCTAAATATCACAAAAGATGAAGCACAGAGGTGCATGTGAAAGCGCATGGGTGTGTGTATAGCACCCTGTCCTCCCTCTGTTCAGTCCTGTGATCACCACAGTCCTCACAGTCACACAGAGTGTTGCCTTCCTTGGGAGAGTCAGGAGGAAGGACCTTGTCCTGTTTACGCCAGTTTGCAGAGCAGGCTCGGGCACAGGCAGTACCTGTACTGATACCTAGAACAGGTCAGGAAATTTTCACTGGCATTGAGACTGACAGGCGAAGTCACAGATTAACTCCTTTCACCTCCCCAGTCAAGAGCACGGACACCAGCAGCTTGCTGTGAATGGCCCTTGTTTCCTGCCGTCCACCGCATCAAGCCTAAGAACAGGTTTTGGCAGTTCTGGCTGACACGGCCAAAATGTGCCAGGAGGCAATTTTAACATTTAAAGTGTGAGCAGCCAGTGGTCTAGCCCCCAGACTCGTTCACTAGCCTTGCTTTATTTAACGGTGAAGGAGTGGTGCTTATGAACAGTCACTGCTCCATCCCTACAGTGGAGCAGCCTCTACACACGGGAGATTTGGGGGAAAGTAGAGGCTTGCTCGAGGGCTCCTTGAGGTGTTATGATTCTGATCCTCTAGCAAGAACCAGGTTTCACCAGGAAAAGCCTTGTCTTGTAAACCGTGGCAATATTCTGGCCCTAGAACTCGTTTGTAATGTGAGATTCAGAGTACTGTATGGAGGCTGTGGAAACGGAGCCGTCTTTTCTCGGGCTGTGCTTTCACCGAGTCAGTGGATCTCGTGTGTAATGCCGTAGGCCCCAACCTCTTTTACTCACAAAGACAGTATTCATGCTATACTGGGGCTATAAATGTCCGTAAAGCTCCTTTTCAAAATCATAACAAATGGCTGAGCTGTAACTCAGAGGGGGCCTCACGCCCAATTTTGTCGTGTATTACCCAAGCCTTGGACTCAGAGAAGACCTGTTAAGCATTTAACTGTGGGCCAACCCTTGTGAGCCTCCTCTCGGTGTGCAGTGGAGCACTGAAGTCCCAACACAGGAAGTTTGAAAGGACAGCTGTGTTCTGTCAGCGGTGTATACACCAGAATGATGGCACAGACCGTGTTTGAAGCAGGTATCTCTCTGTTGCCATGGAAAGCAGACCAGCCATAAACCGAGGAATGAGGCTGTCTGACACTAACACCACCAGCAGAATTAATCTTCGTGTCTAGTTTGCAACATTAGAACATTACAGTGAAGCTTTAGGTAGGTTAACAGCACAATATTTGAATAGTGAGTATATGAAGCTTTCAAGCCTTAGTGAGCAGGATTAAGGATAGGAACAGCACACCCCAGGGACGCTGCAGCTGTTAAAAATTTGTAGACAAAACAATGATTTTTTTTTTTATACTTTTAAGAAAATGCTATAGTGCAACCAGTAACTATTTTCCTTTAAACAGGAGATGCCAGGGAATATTTGTTTTAGACATCATTCTGACTACTGCTAGCTTTAGTATCTATGAACAAAGATGGGTTTATGTCTAACTAAGTGACCACTACAAAGTTTCTTCAAGGTTTTCGGTAGCATACTGTTTGCTCTTTGGTTAGGCATTAATTTTGCTTCATCCTTATCTAGTTTCTTAAGTCAGGATTCATTCATTATACTTGTCCTTATGTTTCAAACGAGATGATAAGTAATTCTGAGCACAAGCAATGAAACTCAAGCCTGTCGTTAACTGCAACACGTGTAGGAACAGAATTTGGCCTTCTTGCTATAGCACAGTTCTGATCAGTATTTTAGGTAAAAAAGTATTCTAATTAACATTCCCCCCCAACATAAGAAAACACTTTTTCCAGATGCATAAGCTTCATGGAAATCTTTTGTGTTTGAAACCATTATTCCTAAGTTGTATTTTGCTTTACATCACAGAGATCTCTCTCAGTTTTGCTAAGAACTGCTGCCATGAGCACTTTTTTGAAGGAGAAGAACATACAAGCAAGCTGATGGTGGTAAAATATATACAAATATAGACATATTAATTTTCACACAATTTTTTAAGCAAAATATTAAGATGCATACAAAATAGATACATCTGATTTGCTTTGATTTTGTTTTTGAAGGATCTTGATATAGAAATTAATAAGATAATTTTCTTTTCATCTCCAGCTGCCCCTAGACAATGCATTGAACTACACTTTGATGAAAAATATTCAATAGAGCCTTCTTGGGAGTGTAAATTTGACCATATTGAAGTACGAGATGGACCTTTTGGCTTTTCCCCAATCATTGGACGTTTCTGTGGACAGCAAAATCCGCCTACAATAAAGTCCAGTGGCAGATTCCTATGGATTAAATTTTTTGCTGACGGTGAGCTGGAATCTATCGGGTTTTCTGCTCGGTATAACTTTACACCTGGTGAGTACAAATCATCACACTTTTTGACAGAAAATCTTGGCATAGTAACTTTGCTAATGATGTATAATTGTGCTGTTGAATAATATCTTTAACTCGGACTATATTTATTATCAAGGAAACAGAAAAATGATAGAAAGTATATATGGGGTTTTTTCCATTACAACTTGTTCAAGGAAGAAATTTTCAATACAGTTTTGTCCAAGATGCATAAATTCAGCCTCACTAGTTTTATAAGAATTGTTTTCAGTCAAGTTCTATTATAGAAAATAATTCAAAGTATTTCATGGGTAGTTATGTGTTTTATACTTGATTGTTATGCTGTGCAGCTTTTCTTTCAAAATAATCACTGATAAAGTATTCTAATAAAAAATATAATTATCTCAGAAAATTCCTTCATTGCTTTTCCACTTCACCAACCATTTCCCCAGCTGAGGAGTGGAATAGTTCTCCGTTTTCAATAAAGAAAATTATTACAAGTATTGCCAGAGGAAGTCTGAGGTTCAAATACTAAAATGTATTAAATATTTTTCTAAACAAGATATACATCTTAATTGTAATTGTACAATTATTCCTCGTCACTTCTTAAGTTTGATTCACTAGAGTAAGCCAAAAGTCATAGTCATACTTTCCACTAATTCCTCTCCTCCCCCCACTTCTTAACAAAAGATTGCTGATTTTAAATTTCATTTTTGGCTGCAACTGCACTATATTGCACTGCACTGCTGGATTTGACGTAATTCTGTACCTTCTTGTGTATTGAGTGATGAGTCATACCTTAATATAGCTCACTCTGAAGCACTGTAATTATTATGTAATTTTGTCAATTATGCCACTATTGTTTCACCCAAATTGTTGCATTAGGTGGAACAATATTCTTTAGAATATCTGCTAAAATTAACATGCCCCAAATTCTGCTTGCTTAAATTGTTCCAGTAGCATCACAGAAAATAGCAAGGCAACTTGATTGTTCGCCTCTGTGTGGTTTTCTTTCCCTAATGCAAGGAAAATAGTCATAGAATTATGCAGGATAACTCAATTTTCTTTTAAGTCAAAGAGACTGTCTTCCAGAGGGTAAACACAGAAATTCTGTAGCAAATATCTATCTATTGTAAATGCAAAGATATTGTATGAAATTTTAACATATGCGTATGTACTTGTCTCTGAAAAATGAGTTAAATTTGCATGTCTCATTTACCTTGGCTCTGGGGGCTTTTGCCATTTTCCTCTCCACCCCCACCAAAAGATCTTTGCTTTAGATTTAGAGTTGTTCTTGTTTCAAAGGGTTATGTATTATGTTTGAAAAGATGTTCATAGCACAATCTGCAGCTTATTCTGCCTAAAAAACTCTCAAGTGAAAAACAATTTCATGGACCATGCTTTATCCTTGTTCCTTTTCCACTGATGTAAGGTAGATTTCTACACAGAGATCAATGCTGGTAAATTGCAACAGCAGCATAAACTATTCCAGACTTCAGATGGAATACCTATGTCTTTTTTTTTCCTTTATTTTTTTTTCCCCTCCATGAATTTTGATAGGAAGCTCTGCAAATGATAGAGGGTTTCTAGGAATACGGGCCAAAATGAGAATATGATGAATCTGACAAGAGCCAAACAGCACTGCTCCCTCCGTGTTCACTGGTAGCGGGGTGCCGTTCTCATGCTGGGTGGTTGCTTGACCAGTCTTTTATTAGGTAGGCATGGATAAGGCTCGACATTTCGAGACCTGTTGTCCAAATGTGTGCAGTGGGAGGGGTCGCTGTCAACTCATCAAAAAGAGTAATGGCTTTCAAGAGCATATAAAAGAGTAGCACAGGCAGGAATCACCTCCAGAAATCATCGCCTAAGCTCTCTAGATCCATCTCGGGTAGTGACAACTTATGAAACGAAGCTATGGACAAAGGAGAGATGAGAAGAAAATTCTCAGCTAACCTCTCTTTAAAGAATGCCAACAAAATGATCCAAAGCAAAGACTCATTGGTGTCTAGAGCAGCTGAGCACTCTGTGGAGATGCAGTTTGTCGCACCCATCACAGCAGGTGCAAGCAGCACGCTGCCTGAGTGCAGCCTGCACGAGAGGCTTTCTCCATCCCAGTGACAAGCGCAACAGAGCTCCTTCTTTAGTACCGGCAATCTTTGACATTCCCCACCTCTGTGGCTCCCACCAACCCCTGAAATGTTTCTCAGCTGCCACTTTTGCATTTGATATCTTGATGGAGCCCCTGGTTTGCTGAGAAATACAAGAAATGTGATGTTGAATGTTTGGGTGTGTGGCAAGATTTAAAAAAAAATTAAGTAGGCAAATTTGACTAAATTGAAACTGCAACCGTTTATTATTATTTGAATGACACCTGGAGAAGCAGGGAAAGAAATTATTTACTGTGTCTCCAGGGTGTACAAAACCAGCTAACTGGATGAAGTGAAAAAAAGATCAATTAAGGTATCAGGAAAAATGTTCGAATGAAGATCTATTAGTCTGTGCAAATGGAAAGAGACCTGTCACCTGAGGCATTTGAAAACTAGTTTGGACTAAGTCCTAAGAAAATAAATTATACAGAAAAATCCTAAGGCATAAACTAATCTTTTGCAATTAGTAAAACCTTTCTTTATAATAATTTCTTTGACTCCTTGGTATTGAAATGCTTGGAACCCCACCCACCAATGCAAAAGTGCAGTGGAGTTTCAGCAGTCTCTCAACAGGCTTGAGTTTCAGGCATCTTGATAAATTATCTTCCTTTTAAAGAGATTTTTTTCTGAGCACTTTTCATCATGCTAAAAGGTGAGATCTAGCAAAAGAAACAACTTGAATGAAAAATCCAGAACTATACACAAAACCAACACAAACACACCCAGTAGGTGGTAAAACGACTAAAAATTCTGCAAAAAAAGTTCCTTTTAAAGAGGATTTTAGGATTTCATTTTTGTGATTTTATAGATTATAGGGCTGAGCAAGATGTGGTAGAATGGAGCTGTATATATGGTATAAGGATCAACTCTGTTAATTGCCAAAAGTCTGGGTTGAGGGAAGATGACTTTTTCTTTTATATTATTACAGCTAAATAGCAATAATAGCCAGATGCAATTTGGATGTAATGTAGATTTTCAGCCATTTTGTATACATTAGAGTTTACAAGCAAAACTAAGCATATTTACTCTTTATGTACTATCTAATTTTATTTTTTTTAATACTGATTGACTGTGTTCATTTCTAAATGGATCTATCTGACCCTGTGAAATCTACAGAAAGGTATATAAATATTTTGTTGCTTTTTTTTTGCAAATCTCACATATAAACGAAATAACATGTCATACTACAACATTTTCAGATTGCTCTTGTTTATTTTAAATGCAGATATGATTGGCTAGGGAAGGACACAGAAGACAAGCCATATGATAATTCTTTCTTGCTGTTGTTTTGTCATTCTTTGGCCCATTGAAAAGCCTACAGCTGAAACTTCACATCTCTGGGTCCTTGGACTCAATCTGTTATCCTCTTTTTCCTAAAAAGCTATGTTTCAAGAACGTTTTCTGAAATGGTGTTGAATTACTGTTTTGTGCAGAAAAATACAAGTGTTACTTCATGGGGACTTATTCTTGACAAGCATTCTCTATAATGAGTCAATTTTTTAGTGTAGACAAGGATTCAGACAGCAAGAGGACATGTTTATTTGAGCTTTCTTACTCAGCTAGAATAATCAGATTTCTGTTTATCCTGGTCCCTGATTTTGCAGGACAGTGGCTTAAGATAGCACATCATTACTTTCAGTTCCTTCACTCAGCAGAAGCCATCTGTGTTTTTATTTAGCCTCATTAATACAAAGGTCAGTCAGTAATGTTTTCTGCTCAACTGCCTGATAATGGAAAAAGAAAAAAAACTTTACTCATGTCTGTAGTGGAGTGTAAAACACTGTTTAATCAGTTAGATCCCCACTGTACTGCTACAAGTAGCTGTAGAATGTCAGAGTAACAGAATTACTTTATCTGTCAAAAAAAAACAACCCCAATTCTTCCTGGCTGGGGAATTTCTGTATTTTAGGACTGATGAAATATTTATTGTGAATTTATTAAATTCAATCACAGTTTAAAAGAACTTAGATAATATACTGTCAGATCATTTCTCTATCTAACATGCATGTCCTGCCTCGTGTGTATTTAAGAAAGAGGTATTTCCCAGGCATCTGGGACAGCTGGACACTTGTGGGAGCTTGCTCACTTGGTTTTATTTATTTGTTTATTTATTTTCCTGTACTCTTCTGAACTTGTTCCAACTGCTTCTGAGTTGAAATCAACTTTTCATAGAATCATAAAATCATGGAACAGTTTTCTAAAGATGACCTTTAAAGGTCCATCTAGTCCAATCCCCCTGCAATGACTGGGGACATCTTCAACTAGATCGGGTTGCTCAGATTCTGTCCAACCTGACCTTGGACAGTTCTAGGGATGGGATGTGTGACCTTTCTGGGAAATTGTCCATTGTTTCACCACTCTGATAGTAAAAAATTTCTTCCTTATGTCTAGTCTAAATCTACCCTCTTTTAGTTTCAAACAATTACCCCTTGCCCTGTCACAACAGGCCCTTCTAAAGAGTTTGTCCCCATCTTTTTATAAGCCCCCTTTAAGTATTGAAAAGCTGCAATAAGGTCTCCCTGGAGCCTTCCCTTCTCCGGGTTGAACAACCCCAATTGTTCTCATGCGAGAGGTGCTCCAGCTCTCTGATCACCTTCATGGCCCTCCTCTTGGCTCACTCCAACAGGTCCATGTCCTTACGTTGGGGCCCCAGAGCTGAACGCAGTGCTCCAGGTGGGGTTTCACAAGAGTGGAGTAGAGGGGGAGCGTCACCATGAATGGCACCCCATCCCTCAGAAGTGTCAATGGCACCACTCAGATTAGTGTCATCTGCAAACTTGCTGAGCGTGCACTCAATCACACTGTCTGTCGTTGATGAAGATGCGAAGTAGTACTGCTCCCAGTATGGACCCCTGAGGGATAACATTTATCACTGATCTCCATCCGGACATCAAGCTTTTGACCACTACCTTCTGCATATGGCCATCCAATGAATTCCTCATCCACAGAACAGTAAATCCACCAAATCCGTATCTCTCCAATTTAGAGAGAAGGGTGTTATGGGGGACCACGTCAAAGGCCTTATGGAGGTCCAGATAGATAACATCCACATCTCTTTCCTTGTCCACTGACACAGTCACTCCAGAAGGCCACTAGACATCCAGATTGTAATCCAGTTAAGTTTCTTGAGAAACAATAAACAATCTCCAAGCCATGTGATTTTGAGTGAGTTAATCTTTTTCCTTTGGCATCACAGTTGGTTTCAAGTATAAGAAATTACTCATCTCTTCCTTTAAACTTTTGAGGCAGAACCTTCTGATGTTGAGAAAAAAAAAAGTGTGTTTCTTATTTATTGAGGTGTCTAGCCCTCAGTACTTGAAATCATTATACGCAGCTTCCCTGAGTTGTGAACTTCCAGTGTGTTCATACACACTGTAGAACAGTCAGGCGCTCCGTTGCTGTTTACAGTGTATTAGTGTTTCTGGTCTCTAGGATGTTACATTTGCATGTCACATTGAAACTCATGATCAGCTACATAAATATTGTCCTTTCAAGGGAATTTGATCTGTATTGTGCCGTTCTATAGATTCCATTAACTTATGTCAGCTGCAGGATCAGGCCCACAGTATTTCAGTACCGTAAATATGAGATTGTGATGGGGTTATATGTTTATTTTAAAGTTCAAGTGAAAAATAATTCCTTGTGTGGAGCAAATGAGTACCTAAAAGATCTCACAGGATTCTCAGGTCCATATGATCTGTTATCACATACTTATATTTTTCTTCCTACAATACCCAAAAGGCAACTCCAGCACTTCCTATTTTAGAAATCCCCGTATGCTGGGAGTGTCATGTTACCGACAGAAAGAAGCCAAACACTAAAGTTCCTACTCTGTTAAGCTTTACTGTAAAAATAAGAACACCTCCTCTTTGAGGAGAGCTGTCTTTTCACTTCCAGATTCATCTCGCTTTGGGTCCCTGCGTTCGCTCTCCCAAGGCCTTTCCCCCCCTCCCCCCACGGTCGCCGTTAGCTCTCGGCCCGGGACACTCGTTTATCTCCGTTCCATGAGTTTTGGCATCCTCCCTCTCCAGGAGGATCGTTAGCTGTTTTTTTTCCCTGCTTCGGTCAGTTCTCGGGCTGGGACGCTTGGGCTGTTATCTCCGTTCCATGTGTGCCTCCGGGAGTGGTGCACCCCCTTTCCCCCCTTTCCCCCCCCCTTTCTGGGGGAATCGTCTGTGTGGTTTCTGGGGATTATTAGCTGGCAACAGGCCGAGCCTTTTCGGGGGGGCAGTATCATTGTCAACAGGCTGAGCCTTCTTGGGGGGGGGGG
>WKFP01014221.1:14940-86106 GCA_011057875.1 Pterocles orientalis | reverse complement strand
GTGTATCACCTATTCTCTCCCTCCTTCGGGGTCATTGGCTGGGAGTGGGCTAGGCCTTTGGTCATCAGGTGGGGAGGGGCAGTATCACTGTGTATCACATTGCATCTTTGTATATAGTATTATTTCCAATTTTATTGTAGTTTAGTTATTAAATTGTCCTTATCTCAACCCACGAGTCCTCTTTGCCATTTACCTCTTTAATTCTCTCCCCTATCTTTGGGTGGGGGCAGGGACTGTGTGAGCGGGTGTGTGTGGTTTGGTCCCCAGCCGAGGGCCAACCCACCACAAAGATATAGATATAGTTTTATGTGTTCTAACATTGGAAGAAACACAGAAGCCTGTCGCACGGTTTGGTAAGAGCTGCATTGACTAGGGATGTTGTGTTGACCGTGTACCAACACTGGAGTCAACGGGCTTTCCACGTCACGCAGTGTTGTCTCACACACCAGGACTGCGAGCAGTCGGTTTCCAACTTGTGTCATAAATGTTTAAATTCATATTCCTCTATTGATGGATCTTGAAAAAGTTTCAGAGTTAATTTTGTTTGGATATTTTCTGCTTCAGCTGTTGTTATAGGACTGTTCCAGGATAAAAATTATTAGGAATGTTCCTCTGACTTCTTCATTAAAACTGTTCACAGTCTTTGCTTTCTTATATCAACATTACTCCTTAGCTACGAAACCTTTTTTCTCACCAGGACTGTATGCCACTGTGTCACTAGCTTAGACATGGCAGTCATCTGGTTTTGAAGATGTCACTTTGCTTGTCTACACAAGCCAAATTCTTGTATTCCCTTTTCATGCTGTAGGCTCTTTGTCCCCCTTGCTCTCGGTACCATCCCACCTCCCTTCAAGAATCTCTTCTCTGTTTCTGTTTCACAAGTTGAACACAAACTTCTAGAGGAGGTTTACGAGGATATTGTGCTGCAGTACAGGTAAAAATGATTGCTTTCTACCTCTATGGGAAGCACCTCTCTCGATATACAGGTGATTTCACCAATAAAGGTGATTATGGTGTTGCATTGCTAAAGATTATTTACAGTGGAACCACATCTCTCTAACAAAAAGTCTGTCTTTTCAAAAGCACCTGAGAAGAATTTTTAAAAAGCTTAGATGTGCATTCAAAAACAATAGTAGAAAACCAACATTTTTAGATTAAGTTGCATTTTTACACTATCATTTTCATCATTTTCAAAATAATTTATATTACTGCCCATTACAGAATAATTAAAACTAAATCTTAAACTCAGGACAGGATTTTCCTTAAATACGGTCCTTTTCTTGTGTTCTTTATCCTAAGGATATACTTTTGACTCTATGCAAATACTGTGCTGAGTTAGCTTAACCTCAGGTCTAATACAGGGTGAGTACCCTTTGATTTAAATGCTTGCAAAATGTGGAAATAACAAATGAGCCCTAGGCATTTGTTTTCCCCATTAATTCTTGATTTCTCTGCAATGTTTGTGAAGCACTTGGAAATGGCAGAGCAGGGAAGATAATATGGAATTTGTACTGAACAGAGAGCCTGGGTAGTTGTCTCCCATAAGTGTTTGGAAAAAGCTTGTTTAAAATGAGAATTTCACTACTAACATGCATGTTCAGAATGGCATCTCCAAAACCTCTTGCTAAGTGTCTTACTTGGTAGTTCTCATTCAAACATTTTAACACCTGTTTCTCAAGGAAAAAAATCAGAAACATCGTGCCTCATATGTAATGAGTGAGGGGGTTTTGAATACTCTCCAAAGTTGTTTCAGTTCATCTGACTTCCTTATCTGGCAGATTTTTTAACAGCTCTTCCTGGGATGCTCTTCTGTCTGATCGTGTTGTGGCTCATCCTGGAAACACTGCTGTCCACAGTAGCTTCTTTCAGTGACCCTGGCGATGTGAATGTCTGCAGAGATTCTGCTGACATTGGAGAAATTATTTTTCTTTATTTGTCAATTCCTTAAATCGCTGAATTTTCATCTTTCAGTATTGTATCTTCAGGTTTCTGAGGTGTTAGGGGTATAGCCTCTAAATCTTAACAATCTTCTCGGTGCTTTTGTCCAGTTAGCATGACTGCAGCCCTTCTGTTAGGCAGAGGAACTGTTTTTCATTCTAGCCACAGAGCTGCAAGTGGTTTTTAGCTGTCCTAGAAAATGATGCTTTTATGTTAGGTACAAAACCATGTTTATGTCACTTGTTTTTAGTCACCCATATTTGTTACTTTGATATTTGCACAGGTTCAACTGTGACTTTTGATTTTGTTGTTATCATCTGTTCGTTTAATGAGAGTACTTTTCAATTCTAATCACAACAAATAAGGATCCTTATGGACATATTTAGCTTTCCTTAACAGGTTTTTTTACTCTTTGAGTAGTGCTTCTAGCTAATTCTCTTTAAATAAATGCACACAAACCCTGGTTAGAAAGCTCCCAGTTCTCTTTAACAAAAAGGGTTCATGCCCAATGACTAGCAGCTCTGATTCTGCAGACTGTAGTCTTTGGAAAAGTCAGCCGTGTTTCTGTTTCTAGAAGTGAATACTTTTGCAGTACGCAATAGGTAGTGAATTAGTAAATGTGTCAAATTCAAAATGTGTCCTCTCTCAGCCTTTGTTGTGTATACTCATCAGCTGTTTAGCATTGGTTCTTTTTCTTAGGATGGTATTTATATATTCTGCAAAAAGTTCAACCCAGAGAGTCTCTTTTGCTTACCAGTACTGAGGTGAACGTTGTTGAATATTCTTTTCTGTATTTGTAGTTCTAGTAGGTGTATGTTGTTGCCTTAACACATCTTTTGTGATGTTAATGACTACAGCCCATATTGATTTGTTTATTGTCTGTTGAGAAATGCAGACTATGTAATTCTTTCATCTCAGATACCACGTTTGATCTTTTTTTATGCTCAGGTCCAAAAGTAAGGTTGTGCTTCCTTCAACCATGATAAAAACTTTGTCCTAACTTTTTTGTAAATGAACTTTTAGCCGGCCCATTAAAGTATCTATGCCTTTGATCTACCTTCTCTATCCCTCTTATTGTGTGATATCAAAGACCTTGCAGTCTTTAATATCATACTGCTCTCGTGGGATAGAGAAGCACTCTCACGCACAGTCTTTTCCATGTGAGGAACAGAAATATGGAGATTTCTGTGAGAGCTAGGTGTCATCTCTATGGCTGTTTCTGGCCAATGTGTGTATTGCTGGACAGAAAGCTGGTGGAAAATCCAGAGCTTTAATCAAGCCTCTGATCTCCCAGACTTACTCCTGTCTGGTTTTTCCCTTTCTCTCTTTCACTCTCTCTCTAACCTACCTAAAGCTTTTTACATGTATACGTTTACCTTGCACATACACTGAGGATTATGAACAAACCTTATTCCAGTAGTGTTAACTGATGTTGTGTATATAACAAATGCAGGCATGTTATCCTAAAAACAACAATGACAAATTGAGGAAGTAAGGGGTTGAATTTTTTAAGTCCAGTCTTAAAAGAATCCAAACTTTAAAATATGAAAATCTATAATGAAAAGATATGTAGTGGTAATAATGGGTTCAAGCAGAGTCACCTGCTTGTTGTGAGTGTTCTTTAGTGTTTGTGAACGCTGAGCAGATGAAACGGGTTTTTTTCCTTATAATATTAACTCACACTATGCAGAGATATTACTTCAAAATTTCATAAGCAGCGTATTCTTCTGGTCACCAGGGTAATGTTGACAGAAAGTTCAGCCACCAAACAGAGGGTGCCACAAGCATCTGACATCCCTATTTAAAGTTCCAGAATTCACTAGCCTCCTGTGGTCTGCTTCTATAACGTCAAATAATGTTTTTCCAGTGTATCTTGTAGATGTTTTATTAGTTATCTTTGAAATTAAAAAAAAAAAATGTGACACAGTTTTCATTCCTGCAAATCTTTGAAATCATCTTTACATGCAGAATGCCACTAGAACAGCTAATGGTTTTCTTTTGTTTGGGAAAGCCAATAAGTAATTTTTGTTCAATTTGTGTTCAATGTGCAGATATTTTCAATTTGCACTGATTTTTTATTGTGATAACTCCAAATGCTAGGCGTCTTTGTTTTTTTTTCTCTGCAAAACCTGTTCATTTCACTGAGGCCCTCAGGCCAAATGAGAACCATGGCTCTATAATTTAACACTGTAATCCATCAAAAATCTCTGAAATTACTTTCTGATATGCCCAAGGATAATTCCAAAGAACAGTTGCTTAAGCTTACTATACTCAAATGCTGCACTGACAAGCCTCTAAATCTAGTCCCAATTTAGCAAAAAAGTTAAGGAAACCTATATTTAGGCGTGTGTCTAAATCTGGGCTTGAGTACTTACTTAAAGCACTCTAGGCTTGAGTACTTACTTAAAGGTAAGTAAGGTAAAGGTAAGTACGTTTTAACACTCTCCTTTACCTTTTCATCTATTGAATTAAGTCAAAATGAAATATTTGTTTATTTTGGAGAACTGAACTACTATTTCTTCAACTCTTTTTGTGAATTAAAAACAACTTTTGTACCTTTACGTAAATTACATGACAGGTATATATCGAATCTGTCTGTTTGATCAATGTCACACTAATATACCCTTAAGTATATTCAACTTATTCACTAACTCCCAGTTTTCACTTGTTTTCATATTGTTACAGTAAGTTGAGTTTTTGTTGGAGTTGGAACATCTTGATTCTTGGTTGTCTTCCTGTGCTATTCTTCTTCTAGATATCCTTGTCCCTAAAAAATCAATGCTGAATTGTCTAAAATGAAATTCTTTTCAGTATGTAAATACGTATTATTTTCTTCAGCGCTGCCTAGAACTGAATTAATCCAGATAACTTTTTTGTTCAGCTCTGCCAATCAGATTTACTCCTTGTAAAACTAAGTGATACTAGTTCTGCAACCGTTTGCAGTGAGTACTAGTTCCACACTTCGGATTTTACATTTACTTCCCGGTAGATTTTTACTGCACTCCCACTGCTTAAAGTTGCGGTAGTACATCCATCACACAATGAGTTTTTTGTAAATAAAAATGGCGCAGTACTTAAGGACAATTTTTTGAAAGAAACAATTATTTATTGATAGGAAAAGAGGCCTGTGATTTTTTTGTGTTATCATAGATCATAGAATGGTTTGGGCTGGAAAGGACCTTAGAGACCATCCAGTTCCAACCCCCTGCCATGGGCAGGGACACCCTCCACTAGCCCAGGTTGCTCAAAGCCTCATCCAGCCTGGCCTTGAACCCCTCCAGGGATGGGGCATCCACAGCTTCTCTGGGCATCCTGTGTTCTTTTCTCTAAAATTGGAAGTTAAGCTCCCAGACAAAATCTCCACAAACAAGTACCTCGGGAAAGCCAAGATAATCGCTAGTATCTTGTTCTTTCCGCAAAACCTCATGTCCCCATTCTATCTGGTTTTGTAACTCAGTAGAAGTCAGGACTGAGGAGTTGTCTTTATCGCACGCCTTTCCAATAACGAAGAAATTTAGATCTCTTGGGCCTGAGCTAGCTGAGCTGCACATTTTCTAAAGAATGGTGTCTGTCTTCTGTGCTGTGTGGTGTTGGCAGCTCTGACTATTTATCGCTGGTTTATTTACTTTTCACTCATTCATTTATTCAGCAATTTGCAGACATTTAAAAATGCCTACATTCTCTGTTTATTTATTTTCTTAATTAATCTAGGGCCAAGCATAAAGACGTTTAGGTGGTGAGATGTCTGTTGAAATAAGCAATCATTTAAGGAAAAGAACTTGATTTAGGAAGATTAGAATTTGAGTTTATTTTCTTTGTGAATCTGGCACTTTGTTATCTTTCAGTTACGTTTTGCATATTTGTATTGTCTGCCTTTTCTTTCCCTTTTAGCTAAAAAAACACCCCAAATTTGATTGTTTGGTAGAAATTGCATTCTGTTAATAAAAATGTATTTTATTACTATTAAAAAGCCTACTTTCAAAACTTGCATTTATAACTACTGAATGAAGACTACAGAATTCCTTAACTGCTCTTGTCCTCCTGAAGCTTTAATATTTTTCCCAAAGTGGTTTCACTGCAGTGTTTATTTAACTACTGTAGTCTGATGCATAATGGCATCATCTACAACTTCATACGATACAGAGAATATTTCAGCTGAACAGAAAAAATTTTCCTCAGGTTTAAAAATGAGACTTCTGTTCATACCAGTAAAGCTGGATGCACGGTCAGGTGGGTTGGGTTTGGTTCTGTATTCTGGTCTGCCCTATTTCCGATCTGGTTTAAGAGTGCTTTGTAGTCATACGGTCATACAGCCTAACTGGCAACCATTCATTAAAAATATACTGGTCATTCGTAACCAGATCTGGTAACATGAGTATTGCTAAAATCACTTATGCCCTTGGAGAGGAATTCTCAAGACAGACATGTTCTGTTTCTTGTTAAAAATGCACGATATAACAAATACCACAAATACTCAAGCACACAAATATCTTTTGAAATTCAGAGACCCAGTGCTCTCAAACTGTTCTTGCTCTGAAGACTCCTCTTGGTTATATCAAATGCACGTTGTTTACACGATCGCAGTGCAGTCTGCAGTTCACTAGGTAAAGGAGTGTCCGACACGAGCGTTTCCTCGAATAGGTTTATAGCGGAGAATTTAACTGCAGTGAAACAAAATGTTTTGGTCTGTGCTGCACAGCCTCAAATGGACTTTCAGTTAATTTTTTTAAATGTTGAGGGTTATGACATCTATCAAACCATTGAGAATGCCATTGAAAGGAATAAATTCATTGTAAAATTGTGAAAATAAGTAAGTCAATGGTTTTGATCAACATTTTAAAAATATTGCTTCAGAGACCATTACACATTAGAGATGAAGGAAGGACAGTTGAATACTTTGGTGTCAAAAGACTACAAATAAAATATCCAGCAATTTGTGTTAAGAAAAATTGCTTGAGTCATCAGTAAAATGATGAGAAGAGAATTGTCGAATATTTTCTGAGAATTCAGATTCAAATAAACAGATGTCTACGGCACACCCATTATTCAAAATTTGTACCAGAATGACAGAAGCAGGCAGCGTGAAACGTGTTATTCTATTCACATATTAGTCCCCTAGATGAGACACTGAGAAGCCAGGAGATGTTGTGTAACAGGACTTACAAACATCATTTGCCAGATGTTATCTGATAGTTGAAGCTCAAGAGACAATGCTATCAAATCTGCTGGTTGCAGTATGTGGGTTAGTGAAAGATCGTATGATACCACTTCTTGTTTTTTCTTGATTTCTTTTCCTTTCTTTTCTTTCCTGTAGCTAATTTCTCAACTCTATGTGAAAATTAATATTAAAATAGAATACAGAAAATTATTATAACAAAATATTTTGGTTTTCGATGTTGATTTCCTTACTTGGATTAGACAGTTGGTTATTAACTGCTACCAACTACACAGTTCGTACTGCACTTATATAAACTAAGTTTAGAGCTTGTTCTTTTTAATAAAATATTGCATATTGGCTTAGCAGTTTAAAAATCAGATTTGGGTAATTTGAATCCCTGTAATTGTATATGCCCTCCCCACAAGAACCAGTTTTAGCATTACTATGGTTGCTTGTGATCCAGAATGTTGTATACCAGTGATAATCCAACATACATACAGATCAGCGATTTACCAAGTGCTTTCAAATGAAAGGTTTTATTTATATTTGATTTTTTTTTCCTTTATCACAAAAGCTTTAAATGAGTCTTTCAAACCAAGCTAGGAAAAATCCTGCTGTTTGGCATTCAAAAACTTGATCTGGTCAAATTAAATTTAATTATTGCCTCCTCGCTGGGTAAGCGGCTGACCCATGCTTAAAAATCCCAAGTACTGCTACTGATCCTGTAACTAGGATTCACTTCTAGTTGAATGGAATTGGAGAAAAACCACCTATTTGAACAAAAGAGAATGTCAAACTACTGTTTGACCTGCTGTTGCTGAAAGTGAAAACTGTCCTGATATCTCATTTCTTCTAAACACTACCGGTTCGGCGGAAGAACTGGACAAGCTCTGACTCGTACCCACTCCGCTGTTCTTTTCCCAGTCACTTCAGCCAGGCAATGGCAATACCACATATTGTATAAAGTAGACATAAGGATTTATCTACGCTGCCTTTCCAAAGTGTGACTCAACAAATCATGGCAACTTTTTCGTGTGAATGTGATGCAGAGGACCAGTTTTTATTTTCTGCGTGAGGCTGAGCTAGTCAGTCAGTGTAGGACTCAATAAATCAATTGCTAAATTCCGGTTAGATTGTGGGCCTAAACCTGCTTCTCTTAGAGTCAATATTAAAACTGTGAGTAAGTCCAGTAGAAATCAAACTGTAGCTTCAGACTGTTTGGGTTTTTTTGGTTTTGGTTTGTTGGGGTTTGTTTTTTTGTTTTTGTTTTTGTTTTTTAAATAGAGGAGAAAACCTGCAAATCTTTCTAATTCCATTGAAACTATATTTTTTTTAAGTCTAAATTTCCAAATTATGACAATAGAATTAAAAATTTGCTAATCTATACCGAATATAATCACTGTTGCTGAATCTGGAGTTTCTAGGGTGTGAAAAAGTCAGTGGTAACAGAGTTTTTATAGACACAAATCTAAATCGATACAAACTCTAAGTTGCAGATCTCCAGTTGTCCATATGCCTATTTGTTTGCTGATGTTTATGACAAACTTGCTTGAGAACCAGTTAGAGAACACAGACCATGTGTCATAAATGGTTCTCAAAGAGGGCTGAGGATCTGTTAGAAGAGTCTTATTGTTTAAATAAAAAGTTAAAAAGTCTGAAGACAAGAACTTTAATTTAGTATTTATCATCCTGCTGATTTTTTCATGTCAGACATACAGCAAAATGGATGGGAATGGTTTTAAATTAAGAGAGGGGAGATTTAGGTTGGCTATTAGGTGGAAATTTTTCACTGTGCGGGTGGTGAGGCAGTGGCCCAGGTTGCCCAGGGAAGCTGTGGTGCCCCATCCCTGGAGGGGTTCAAGGCCAGGCTGGATGGGGCCCTGGGCAGCTGCTCCAGTGGCTGGCAACTGCCCAGAGCAGGGGGTTGGAACTGGGTGATCTTTAAGGTCCTTTTCAACCCTGACCATTCTGTGATTCAAAATACATCTTACCGATGAGCAACAATCTCTATTCATTAATTTGAGTGGAAACCATTTAAGCTCAGGGTTGGTATGAATTGTGCTCGCTTTAGTCACATACATAGTAAAACATAAAGCAGAGCTTTCTTCCTAGAAATAATAAAAGTCCCAGCTGATCTAGTGTCTTGTTTCCAACATATTGTGCCTACATTAGGTCAGTGTTAGCAACTAATAATGGTTGGGACTGTTCTTTGGCCCTTTTAATTGAATGGAATTGGAGAAAAACATCTATTTGAACAAAAGAGAACGTCATGAAGGTGTAACCAACAGGAAGCAGATGAAGCATAAGTCCAAAACCTAGCTGTAAAGCCTTACTTAACGAAAAATTTGTCAGAACGTTTTCCTCCCATAATCTCAGGAGAGGCTGAATTTCACAATACTGGAAAGAATGAAAGGGTTCCCATATATTACTTATATGCCCTAAATATCTGAATATTATCTTATGTAACAAAATGTAAAATTCATAAGTTTGTGGGTAATTTAAATAGGAATTCACAGTCTAACACAGAGCTACCTTCTTTCTGACAATTGGACTACACTAAAACTCTTCCTCAGGGAGAACTGCTACCATACACTATTGAAAAGACAAAGAAGCAAAAGAAAGTGCAAGAATATCTCCAAGACAGCTCTATTGTATACCCTGTAGCTAAAGCTGATGGAAACCCATCTACTCATCCTGTAGAGAGGACTTTGTACATTTCGGAAGACTGCTAGGGTCAACAGCTCAGTGTTCCCTGAAAGGACGATTTCTAGGCAGCAAATATCCTAAAAGCAGCAGAAAGAGAAAGGAAACTCTGGGGTCACTGGAAACTATGCTGCTATGGATGTTGAAAGGACAGGACAAAAGATTTCTCTTTCCTGCAGTTGTTTCTTGGACTTGGTGTTGATATGCCTTCCTCAGCAATTCAAGCTATGTGGCTTTTAGAGTTCCTCTTCTTGCTCACCAGAAGTGCCGTTTTAATCCTCCCAACGCAGCCCGGGACAGTGGTGGCCTTATTTGCTGCAAGGGTACATTATTGGCTCATATTCAACTTGGTGACCACCAGGACCCCCAGGTCCTTTTCTGCAAAGCTGCTTTCCAGCTGGGTCAACCCAGCATACATATTGGTGCGTGGGGTTGTTCCTCCCCAGGTGCAGGACTTTGCACTTCACCTTGTTGAACTTCACAAGGTTTCTGTCAGCCCCTTTCTCCAGCCTGTTGAGGCCCCTCTGGGTGGCAGCACAACCCTCCGGTGTGTCAGGCAGTCCTCCCAGTTTTGTGTTATCAGCAAACTTGCTGAGGGTATACTCTGCCTCATCATCCAGATCATTAACGAAGATGTTAAACAGGATCTGACCAGGTTTGACCCCTTGGGTATACCACTCATTACTGGCCGCCAAGCAGACTTTGTGGTGCTGATCACCACCATCAGGGGCCTGGCTCTTCAGCCAGTTTCCAGTCCACTTCACTGCCTGCTCATCCACTCGATTTTTTTTATTGATTAATGAAATCTACAGTTTATTACTCTCCTTTGGTCACTCTAAAGTTTCTCATTCTGCTTGCTTGCCAGTAACTTTAAATAACGTGGCACAGACTTTTGCATCTCGTAAGTTTCAAATGTAATTCTGTGCTTCACAGAAACTTTACAGAAAAGCTTACAGTAATAAACATTGCAGGAGTCTATTATTTGTGAAATAGGTTGGAATATATCCGCAAAGGAAAATTCTGGACAACCTTTGTTTTGTTGCTTTTGGTTGAAGACATTCAGTGCTTCAGGAAAGAGCCACAAAAATAGTTTTGGATGCAAGTCTTCCTTTTACACAACCTTTGCACATTGTCACATTTCTTATGAAAATTCCTGTTTTCATCTTTACATTATTCAGTTCCCCATTAAGGAGATCTCCGTAAAGAAACGTACATGTACTGCATGCCCCTCAAAGCCTATTGCCTCCTCCTTTTCTCTCACGTTAAAAATTATTGATCCTATTTTTCACAGCAAAATTTTCCTGTCTTGGGAGTTTTTCCTCATGGGAACATGATTTTCACCAGGACCGTCTGTCTGTCGTAAGATCTAGCCAGTCAGTGTCTAGATATCATCAAAAAGGCTCTGACTCAGCCAGACCGATGACAACAATTTGAATGAATTACATACAAAAGAGCTGTCAAAATATAACCTGGTTAATGGTAGACTGTTTGGAAACCAAACATTTGCTGGGTGAATATGCTTAAACATGGTTGAATTTTCAGCACCTCTGATAGTACCTTATTTGCAGATTGTTGTTTTCATTATAACAATATTTGTATACTGTTAGTGTTCAATGAAGTGTATCACCTTAGGTGTCACGGATTTTATTTCACTACCACTCTTGAGATGCTGAAAGGTTGCAAAAATATCATTTTTCAAAACTGAGCAACATCTACCATATTTCTAGAATTTTAAGAGACTGTGCACTTCATTGTGGTTTTGTTTTAACTGTGTTGTTAACAAATGAGAACACACTTTCAGAACAGTTTTGTGGGTCAGACTGCATGGTCTAGGTCACACTTCAGCCTGGATTCTTGCTCCTACCACTCCTTTGTGTGAAAATTCCTTCATATGGGAGAAATCCTGTCTGGACCTTTTTCTCCTTTCCTCCTCCATACTTTGCTACCGTGGTGGAGTGTTTTCAGTAGATCAGAGTGATCCTCGCAAACTCAGCAAGAGGAAGAAATGTAATGGTTACACTAGACACAGTGTGGATGTTGATTTGAACCAGTAATCAAAGTGGGTTTCCTTTAAGTATCTTGCTTCCAGCACTAGATATCAACATCTGAGTGCGTTAACTGAAACATTTAATTACATTTAGTGTTGTTGGTTGTCGTATCTATCTACTGATCTATAAAACTGCTTAACAATTAATGTTAATTGCCTACTTAATTATATTTGCAGTCCCTTAAGTTCATGAGTATTTACTCACAACTTACATTGTGCATCTGTGAAAGACAACTGCCAAGAAAAACAGCGTCCTGCTTGTAGAGGGACAGCTTAAAAAAGTGATTTTACAGCTCCAGCCTTTGAAGTCGACACATTCTCACTGTTCAGGTTAAAATGGCTGATCTTGCTTACAGAGCACTAGAAATTTTCAGGATGTTATTTGGTTAAGATTTTTACTGTCCTGACTTGACTAAGGCTAGAGGGGAACAGCAGTCTTGGTGGTGTTTGGGTTTTGGTTTTTTTTGGTTTGGTTTGGTTTTGTTGTTTGTTTTTTTTTTTAATTATTTAACACATTTCCTACTTCCAAAATTTCTCTTCATTGTTTTATTTATAACTTTTTCTACACCGACCCAATCCTGAAACAGTCAGATCAGTTCCATGAGCAGACTACAGAGCTCAGCCTCTGCTTTGATTTTCCTCTTGCTCAATCCCTTTGAGGCCTGGGCACTATGTGTGTGGCCAGGAGAAGCTTAACGCAGAGTGTTTGTATATAACTGTTTATCACTGTTTTCAGAAGACCAGATACTATCAACTTTCCAGAAAAGAAGTAAAGGCCAGTAGATTTCTTTATTTTTTTTTAATGCCTAAAAATGAGCAAAACAGTGCAGAACATTCATTTTAGGTCGAAAAGCAGTCCAAGTGATAAAAATCTCCCAGACAAGACCAGTCTCTTCTGGAGAGATCATCTTGAAATTCTTTAGCATCTTTCAAATTTCTAGTTTTGGACAGTGTCTTCAAGCTGGGACAAATTTTTTGAAATCATGATTTGTCTGTGGATAGCTGTCTATTGAATCACAGGTCTAAGACTAAACTAATTTCTTCTATGTGTTATACCCGACTACAAAAGCATGATACAAAGCATCTCAGACAGCAAATAGAATCATGTTTATCTGATCAAAAACAGCACAGGTATTAGACTTACTGTCCTGTTAGCACCATGAATTCCATAGTAGATCCTTATGGTATTTATTCCAGGAAGACAAAATACAATGAGAAGGTCTCCTCTTTGTCAGTAGGGATGTCAGAGTATTCACAAACCCAAAGTGAATATTAGATTTCTCTAGTCAAGTTGAGTGTTATAATCACACTGCCAAATGCAAAACAGGCAAAAATTCTGGATGGATCTGTAAATATATCCTCTTACACCAGACTGATGTAGTAAAATATCATGTGTTTAGCTGTCTAATCTTCTTGCTTAGCGTATGGAAATATTTTTGAATTCATTCTTCTGAAAGAAAAAGGTAGAGAAAAGCAGAATTTCATAACAGAGGAAAAAAGAACTCTGTATAACAGTATCAATAACCTCTGCACTAATGATTAGTGTTGACATAGTTTTGAAATATATCTCATTTCCAATAAATAAATGTATAAACATATCACCGAAGGGCATTGTCAAATTATAGCACATTGACATTACAATCAAAATATTGAACAAAACTGATTTTCTCTTTCTTATTTTTTAAGATCCGGATTTTAAGGACCTTGGTGTTTTGAAACCCTTGCCAGGTTGGTATGTTGTTTTTTCTTTTTTAACTTGGAGGCCTGTGCACTCTGCTGTAGTAAATATTTTTGTTTGCTGTTCAGGTTTCATTTTTTCTGGTATTTTGTTATTCAGTTTGTGAGTTTGAGATGGGAGGACCTGAAGGAATTGTGGAATCAATACAAATTATCAAAGAAGGAAAAGCTTCTGAAACTGAAGCAGTAGACTGTAAATGGTACATCCGAGCACCACCCCAGTCCAAGGTCAGTCCTTCCACTTGCTGATTTCCCATTTATTTTCAGAAACTGACTTTTTAAACATGTTGTGCATTTCTTAGTACAGTCAGATCTTGTTTAATAACTTTACAGCTTGAACCTGTACACTATTTTTTTTCCTTCTGCTGTCACCTCAGAAAAAATAATCTTCTTTCTCTGTAAATAATGATGCGGGCAGTGTCAATGTGCTTTTTGTGCTGTAAGTAATTTTCTCAAATTAATCTTTAATTTTGCTCATGTTTTTTTAGGAAACAATATGTTTTCTTAAGCAGGAAGTAACCTTATGACTTTAATTTTTATTATATTTCAAATACCTAATCCAGAGACTGCTAAAGGGACACTGCTGTCTCCCTAAGGTTGTCATTATTTCTCTTCTGGGAACTGTGAAAATGGAGCCAAGGTAAATTCATGTTCCTCTGTATGAGGCCTTTAGTTCCTTTGGTTTAGAGTCACAGACAAAGAGAGACAGTGTTCTCACTTCTTCATCACAGTCAGAAAGCCATGGTTTTGTGAAAAACAGGAGAGGGCTGCAACGAATTTAACAATTTTTTTTTTCTCGGATACTGTTTGAGTTCCTCCCTTATCCATGGCTTATCAGTTATTATATGGGTTAATTGTTGCTGGCTACACTGTCATTTCTCCTCACCTTGCAGTATGGTCCATACTTCCATCCACTGTGTTAAAGACAACCCCACTTTGTTTTTTCTAGCTGTCTTTTGTTGGATGGGAATGGTTTTACAATGTAGAATTTATATCCACTAATCTCTGCCATCTTTAAACAGATAAGGGTTTTTGTATAATCTCAGAGCAGACTGTGCTGAGTATATCTAACTGTTCCAGCATTTGGTATTGAATAAGCAGGAGGAAGGGTTTCCAGAAGAGAAAAACTCATTAGTATCAGCACTTTTCTACTGTGAAAGTTTAGGAGAGGAGTTGAATAGTTGGCTCACAAAGACTACAGAAAAATTATTTCCAGAATATACTTTAATATCTTTTTTTTTTTTACTTTTGGATAAATTCAGTATTCACAGAGGTTTTCAATTAAGTAGATGAGCTTCCCACTTTGCTACAGTGAGTAGCTATAGACACGAAATGACTGGGTTCATGCATGATCGTCGCATAGTCTATACACTTAGGTGTTAGTAGAAAGAAAATGGGTAAACACAAAATTAGAATTGTACTTACTAGGATCAGCTCAACTAAATAGGCTAATAAAATTGTCCTGTACTCTTAGTTTCAGTTTGTGCTTGGTTAGTAGACAATGTCACTGTGATAGTCTCACTTGATCTAACTCTGAAGTTCTGTATGATTTGAAGTTCTGCTGGAAATCCCATATTGACTTACTTGTAGGATCCATCCACACTTCAGTCCTGATGTAACAATACAGATTGTGTTGCTGCATAACCATAAGCTCAGCGTGTAACAGAAGAGTGTCACACTGCCATTGTCAATAGAGGGTTAAAGATTGTTTCTCCATGAACTTCTGTACCCGCACTTAGTTATCTTGCATTTCAGAAAGTGCATACCAGCCGAAGTTCATCTGGAAGACAGAACAGTGAGAGAGTGCTAGAAAACCCGACTGGAAGTTATTTAATGTGATCTAGAATATTCTGTGGAGGAGTATGACACCAGATAACACAAGGCTTTTACAATGAGGAAGGAATGCTCTGATGTCCGTGTCTGTAGGATAAGTCATGGTCCTGCACTCTGAAAGAAAGGTTCAGGTTAGACACTAGGGAAGAGAATTTCAAACAGCAGGAAGGGTAGTATGAGTGATTGGTTAGGGAAGTTTGTTCAACCAGCACTGCTAGTTGTCTTAAAGTGCAGGTTAGGTAACATCTTACGAACAGTGAGAGAAACATTGCTAATCCTACCTTTAGGTGCAGGGAGGGGCTGGGTCATCTCTTGTCGAATCTTGCTGCTTCCAATTACAAAATTCTCTGGATAGAGAGACAGGACAATACAAAAGCATATAAGTCAGTGTTTCCTAACATGACGTTGAAAGCTTTTTCAGCAAGCTAGGGAAAAAACAGTTTCCAAGCTCTATTCATCTTAGAGGGGTAATCCAATTTATCACTGGACCTTTCTTAGTGTGGTTTTCACACACATATATATATATACACACACGTATACACAAAAATACCTAAGTGTATGTGCACACACACGTGCTATCACCATACTGAGACAAGCTGAAAAAATTTCAGATATTAAGGAAGGAATTAGTGGATAAAATTTTAGAAAACCCTGTATGAAGTAAGATTTATGGTAAAATGTTTTATGGGCCTGATTCAATTGAACTGGATTCTATTGTCCATATTTTACAGTCAGTTTCCTTTGTGCACATCTAACCTTGAATTAGTGACATACTCAGTACAATAATTCAGTGATATCATTCTAATTTATGGCAGCTTGCACCTGTGAAAACAGGCTCTCCTGCTAAGAACAGTAGGAACTCGGCAGCCGTCGTTAAATCCACATGTTCCTGTACTCTGGGCTGCACAGTTTGTTACTGGGAACTATGCCTAAAAGGCCAGAGTTTCTCAGACAGTTTGTGTTGGATCTTTACATCTTTAGTTTCTTAATTAAACTGTGCCAGAATGTGCGCCGCTTGCAATTTAATTTGGCTTAAGCTCATCCAGTCTACACTGTCTGCAGAAGCGAGATGCAAGTCCTTGCCTTGGTTTGCAATTCCAGACTCAAGCCAAGTCTGAGCTCAACGTACGAGCAATGAGATCAGTCAGGGCGTATGGACTTGACATCTCTGAGCCTGAGCTTCAAACTGACAGTCTGCATGTGACACCGTTGCTGTGCTCAGCAAGCTGGAATGGGACAAGCAGCTAACTTCTTGCACGAACTTAAAATAGAGCCACCACTGGGTATCTTGTAGAACCAGAAGTAAAATGCTGAAAATTCATGCAGAACTGAAGCTTGCTGGAAGTACGGAAGACAACAGAAGGCATTTTAAACACAACTGCAATCTACAGGCAGACCTGGAGCCTTATATCTGACAGTGACTGGTTGCAAAGTGTGTCTGTCTTGTAATCACTCCAAGTCAGCTCCTGGCGAGTGTGATAGCTGTGAATCTGGCGTTCAGAAAGCCTGGGGCTCTGCACTTTGTACAGAAACAGACTTTAATCAGTAGAGATCAAGAATGAAAAATGCAGAAGAGAGCTGCTGACCAAACGTGCCAAACTACCCAAAAACAGTAAAGAGCTGGAGGAACCTCCCCATCCCAAACTCTTCTCTATAGAACCAAGCCCAACGGAGGACGTGGATAAGCTCATTGCAGTGGGATTTGAAAAATTTCAGAGATATCATTTGTTAGAGCAGTGGATAAGCAAAGAATCCTCTATTTATGAACTGAAAATAAGAAAATGAAAAGAATCATAGTATTTTCTCACTTTCTGTTAAGGGTGAAACGTTAGAGAATAATATTGGCAGCAAGGGGGTTTCTATTTTGGGTTTGTCAGCAGAGTTTGACAAGGAACCCCAAGAAGAGGATGCATGTTTGTGCTCAGGTAGCACTCCCTTTGGTGGGTAACCTTCCCAGCAAGGTACTGTTGTACCATGCTTTATCCTTGAGAGGTTTTGTAGGGAAAAAAAGGACAGCAGAATGATAGGGGTATGATGTTCTGACAGTGTCAAAAAACAGTAAGCAGTGCTTATAATCAGAAGCTCTGGTCAGCTCAGGAAAGAGCATCCGAACTACAGCTAGAGAAGCACTAATTTGAATCCAGTCCAGTGGAAGTTATCTATTCAGAGGAACAAGCAAGAAGTACATTTAGACTGGACCAGTAGTCTAGACACACCACAAGAAATAAAATGAAGTTGTAGGCTAGTTAGGCAAAGTAATGTCCAATTTCCCCACCCCACCTGAGCACACTACCGGGCAAGATATCTTTACAGGTTATAGGATGCAAGACTTAATAAAAATCTTAAGAAACTGAAAGAATTCATTAACGAGTATCTTTTTTTTTGACAAATGATTGCAGAATGTGGTATCCTTAAACCTGAGCTGCCTGTGGGTGGTGATGTTTGTTTCAAGCAGAGCTGTTGGGGACCGGTGGGAGGGGGATGGACAGTGAGGGCCGGATGAGGGTGGCCATAGGGCCAGGACATGGCTGACGAGGAGAGCTGGGTAGGCCTAGCCATGGTGGCTGGGGCATGGCCCTGCATGGGCTCATCCATGGCCATGGGGCCAGCCATAGCTTGAGCTGTGGTGGCAGCTCGGCGAGGCAGGGCTGGGGTCGTGAAGCTTGAGGTTGGATGTGGGCCAAAAGCCCAGTGGAACCGAGTCACTTGCATATTTACAAGGGATAGGTACGGCTGCGATTAGAGGTTCTAGATCACTTATTACTGTTTTCATGGTGGAACTTGTATCTATGTACCTGATCAGAGAGATGATGCTTTCTGTTCCAGGAGCTTGACTTTCAGACTGAATGTGGTCTGGAGAGCGAAAGGTCTGTTGCACACACTTTTTCCGAGACGGTTAGGAAGAAACACGTGGTGAAGCAAATTGCAGAGCTGCAAGTCTGTATAAACCTGTCTAACTACCGCAAAACATTTTCTGATCTCGCATGTGAAGTGGAAACTCATGCTCTCAGATGACATACGCAAGAAAATATTAAGCTCTCAGCACTAACGGACTAGCATTTCCCTAATTTTTGGAGGCTTCTTAACCAGATGCAGAAGAGAAGCTTTAAGTAGCACACTAAAATTCAGTAGAAGGCATTTGAACTGTGATTCCTGAAATGTTACAGAAAAATGAAATTTAGAGACTGAAAAACTTAATAGCCAGAGACTTCAGGCTTCAGACGAGCTCCATCTCTGAAGAAGCTCTGAAGCTTGCTAACATACAGATAACGCACATAATATTATGATGAAAAAAAAGGATCCCTGGAACAAGGTCAACATACCATGTTTAAACAGGTAGAAAATATTGTTTACCTGTGTTAAAATCACTTCTTGGCAGTTTTTCTAGCATGTGTGTAGAATTGTGTACGTAAAATCTCTTCTAGCAGGCAAGGCAATACACATGCCAGAGTAACACCAACAAAAAAAAACCCAAACTTTTAAGTTAGCATGAATCTGTTCCATTCAGGAATAGAAATATAACAGAACTCAGCACCCTCAAACCCAATAATTGTTAGGAAATGCAATATAAAAACCTATGAAAGTATTAAAACGTCTACCGAAGAGACCAGCAGAACCAGGATACGATGTACCGTCTTCAGTGTCAAAAAGCAGAACAGCACCAAGGAGCTGTAAAGATTGTCACTCTCAAGCATTTTGCCACTGTGCAAGAGAATGACTTGACAGAATAAATGTCAGTTACTGGGGACTCACAGAAGTCTGAAGAAACAAATAGGACAAAGCAAAGAAATCTGAAGAGTTTCACTTGTCCAGGAAAATGGCATTCTGGTGTCTGAGCCTGGCTGTGAATCAAGGGTGTTAGAAGTATGATAGAAGGTTGTCACCTTTGAGAGTATTCTCCAGACCCCAGCAGAGGGGAAAACATAAGGTCTGGCGTTCTCTGTTTGCACAGCACGGTCCTGGGCTGGTAACAGCACGCCCAAAAATGTCAAAAAACCCCAAACAATCAAAAAACCCAACAGAACAGGTATTGTTAGTGCTTTCGGGCTGAAGTAATGTTGATTTTCAAAAAAAAAGGATAGGATCCAAGCAACAGGACAGGCTGCTTTAGAAGACAAATTCAGTGTCGTTAGTAAATGCTTTTTAGGCTGGTGTGCTCGTCATCTTTGGCCTTGAAGGAGATTAATTAGTGTTGCACAATCTGCTTTAAAAAACTGGGCTTCCCAGGCCTAAATGCTGGAAGTATCATCTTGAAAACTCCTTTGTTAACCACACAGAGCTGGGCAGGAGCAGAACAAAGCAAACACTGCAACTGATCACTGAGCGATGGCTTACAAGAGAATCTAGAAGCCAAACGTGCAAAGTATGGGCATTAGTCCCTGGTGAAGAGGAGATTTTTGTCTTACATTTAAATTGCTTTTGACAGTTGAACGATGGCTTTTTGTTGGTTTGGTTTCTGTTGATGCGCTATAAAGGACTGGATGCCTGTGCACATATATTAAGTCTGATATGCTGGGATGCGGTTTGAAGCTTTTCCTGGCTGGCCTGATCAATCATGTTGTCAGCTCTAACCTTCAGTGATTGATTAAAAAGCAGAACTCATCAAAAGTGATTCACTATGACGAGATTATAATCTGACCGTTTTACTGGAGTGATATATTACTCATAGTTTACAAATGTACTCTTCTAATACATGCAGAGATTTCTGTTTTCAAATTTAAATTAAAAAATAGTAAAACTTATCCAGCTTTTTCTTTTTCATTACTATGATGACAATACAAACCTTAAAGGTGACAAGACAATTATTTAAATTATAATGTGGCTGAGTGTAAGTTATACACGCCACAGTTGCACGGAGGCTTTATCAGTTCTGTTGCTAATGGCGTTGGCATTTGCAGTGACATCTCAAAGCTCAGTGAAAGCTAATACCTGTGCACTAGGACTCTGTTCTTTTGAGTAACGTGGAACTGATGAATTGTGGAAAGTGTCTTATTAAAATTTTACAACAAAAATGTGAACAAAGAAAATACGGCAGTTATACTGCTTCTTTCAAATAAGATGTTCTCTTCAACAAGAATGTTCTGATTACGTTAATATAATGTTCATAATTACCTACGGAAATGTTATCATTCTAAAATCTCCCATTAGTATCCGTGAAAAAAGGTCTTACGAAGGAAGATGGTGGCATTTGAGTTTGTGATCTTTGTTTTGTTTGTTTTCTTTTGGGAGAGCAAAATTTCTTATCCACTGCTAGTAGAACTAATGACTAAGATCTCAGGAAATGAAATAACCAGAAATATTGATAATTCTTCTCTCACTTTCAGCTTAAATTTTTAGCGAGACCCGCATCAGTGAAAGTAATGACAATATTGCTGCTGATTTCAGAAAACTCTATATCAGGAACATTTTGCATTAGATAAGAGTTTGCCATGTAATCAGTTCTATTCTTTCCTTGGGGAACTCAATTTATTAGTTATTTTCTTCTGCCAATGTCGACCTTACAGCCAGTGACAAGAGCAATAGCAAATATATAGTAATAAAACCATAAAAATTGGCAGAGGTGTGCCAATGCAATTAAATTATTCCAGCTCTTTAAAATAAAATCTGATTCGATATCAGGTTGTCAGTTTGTGTAATCCATTTCCAGTTTTTAAAAATGCACTGCAGTCTTAATCCATGGGTCTGATCCAAATAAACTTAAGTAAATTGAAAGATACCCACTGATTTCAGTGAGTTTTGGATCAGGTCCTCATTACTTTATGTAAAGTTCTGGGAATAGACATCTCCAAAGGAGACTGTGAGAATGAAACTCCAACTCACCTCAGAACATCAGGAATTTATTTTCTCTTATTTATGAAACTTCATGCTATTGGAGAAGGTGTCATCTTTCTTCTAAAGGATGGACATAGATTTTAGAGCCAAATATTTCTTCCCGGTGGTTCCAGGACCTATCAAGCCTATATGTGTTACAATCATAGCTGAACTTACACAGAGAAATGAACCGGTTTGACTGGCAGCAGAATTCGGGCTTGGGAAGATCTGAAAGTGTCGGATTCTGCAGCGAAAAACTCAAAGTGAAATGATAAGTTATTGTTCTCCTGATTCCTCCTCAGCATTTTTAACTGCTACTCTAAGAAATATTTTACTATTTCATAAGGCTAGCATGCCGCCAGAAACCAGAGAGTGTCAAATGATAGGCCCATAGAAATAACGCTTTGGCTGTACTGTTACGTGAGCATCTGTTTGAGCAGACCAGGAATAACTGATGAGTGCTGGAAACTGCTGTGAGAGCTGGTATTTTATAACCACGGTGAGGATTAGCACACATTTCTTGTAAGAGTGAAATCTGGTATAAATCACATCTCAGAACTGAAATGGGATACCTTATACAAGATGTATCGGTGCTTGTTCATACGTATACACACATACAAATGTACACGTATTTATAAGACAGCAGTATAGACATAACGAATAAGTGAGCAAGTGTAAGAGGTCTTTCCCCCATTAGGTGAAGTATAGTTTTACTGTGCTCTGCAGTCAGACCAAGGTATTTTTTTTTCTGGAGTAAATAAGGGCTTTCCCGAACAATGTAGCAAGACAAAAATATGATATATGTACATTGCATTATATCTGTGTGCTCTGTCATAGCTATACACAGTACCTTAGAACATACATATGGTACACATATATGGCACAAAAATAATTATTCATTACAATGACATGTTGGAAGCCTTCTGCGCATTCCTATGAGACATTTATCTGACATGCCTTGCTTCCCGGGAAACAGCTGTGTATATACAATATAACCAGCTGCAGAAGGTTTTCACTGCGTTATCTGTGACAAAGCGAGCAAGCACTGAAGCACCCATCTGAGGCTGGCAGCTTCTGTTAGCAGAGCAAAGAAAAGCAAAGGTGCATTTAACTCCTTGTCCTAGGTGAAATATCGTGCAGAGGTGGACTGTGTCAGCAACTAGCTCCATAGAAGAAGCTGGGTGCCAGGGCTTCACAGAGCCTATGACGCTCTTGTTTGAGCAGGAGTGACTGGTTTCTAGGACACAGAAGCAGCTCTCCAGTGTGTCCCAGCTATGCCCAGTTCTGTGCGTGGGCATCAATAGCTCTGCCTCTTCCCACTCTTCCCTCCCTCACACATGATCTTGCTCGGGCAGGACAGTGCTACGCCTGCGCCAGCTGGACCCCAGGAGCTGCTTATACGAGAGGCTCTTGTCAAACCATGGGAGCAAGGAGAAGGAGCCCATCTCACCCTGCCCATCCCAGTTCTGCACAGCTGCCTTCATCACTGACTGGTCCAGAATTCTTGCCTGCAGCTCTCTCATGAGCCTTTCACTGCTCATTTTTGCTAGGTTCCAGTTAATTTCTGCACATTTTCGTACACTTCCCATCAGAGGTGTAACAGTTTCTAGGAAGTAGCTGTCAGCGAGGGTCAACCATCCGCCTGGTGGCTGTGGAAGCAGCTGGTGCTGTATGAACAGAAGGGAGCACGAGCCACGCTGAAGACTAAGAACACCTGAGGGGCCAAACTAGTCGGGCATCAGCAAGACAGAAATGTTCAGACAGCTGAAGAACACCAAGAACAAGGATTTGGATTGCAAGGAGTAAAGGGTCAGGTGCCTGAGCAGCTGGGAGAGGGAGGAGGAGAGCAGAGAACGAGGGACTTGTGGAGGCGGGCAGCCAGTGCAGAGGAACTTCAGAAAAGCATTTTCTGCGTTCAACAAAACTTCAGAATTCAAAACAAGCTTTCAAGTATGACTTCATGGAGGAAGTAAATGACCTGTTCTAATGGGAACGGAAACTGCATGTCCTCCAGTAGGAGAAGAAGTGGCAAGATATTTCAAAATAACACATTTATAAGAGGGGGATACTGTGAGAAAATTTCAGCAGTGCCCAGTGACTGAACTCTAGCAATTTTTCATGCCACTGCAGGGCTGGAGCAACCAGTAAAATAAATTAAAAACACTTTAAAAGTATTCCTTGATAGAAGATATTGCCATTATTTTGTGTATTACCGTTAACTGTCCTATATTGTAGAGACCAACACAAGAAGCCTCCTTAATTTATAGTAATTAAAAACCCAAGACACATGGTGAAAGTAGAATCCCCCTAACTATAATTTAATTGAAAAATATTCCTCTGAGCTCTTCTGGAGGATAGGAATACTGGAACATAAGTAAGGATCATTGTAAGAAATAAAATACTAGAAAAATGTTAGGCAAGAGAAATGAAACTTAGCACACCAAGTTTCATATGCTAGTAAAAATAATTTTACAATTATTCTTTTCAGAAAGACCAGTTGCAAAGCATAACAAGGAATGAAAATGTACCATAATACACTACCTGAAAAGGCTCATTTAAAAATCTGAGCTATTACTAAACAGCAGCAGACTGCTTATAGCACGTAATTCTCAAACCATAAGATCATTAATACATAACGAGGTAAAGTGGTGAGTCCTGTTGTTACCAGGATGTGTTGTGTTTGTGTACTTTATGCAAATCCAGAGAAGCTTTTTGAGCAATTGTTCTGTGCATGTAAAAGACTACTTGAAGTCAATAAGGTTGTTTGCAAAGAAGTATATATCATGTCTAATACTGTGGAGTTTCTTTTTGGTTATTTTTTCAAGTGAAGATGCATATAGCTGGTTGCTGAATATATTGACTGTTTTTTTTTTTTCTATTTCTGCCTTATTTCACTTTTCTGTATCATTCTCTGGGTATTCTTGGCAGTTGGATTATGTATCGTGTATCTGTTGAAAACATTACTTAGCTTCTTTGTCACTGGAATATTTGATGTTGCTTGTGTTAGGAATTCCTTTTAAAATAAGTGGTTTTCCCTATTAGAAAATACAGAAAAAAATTAGTTCATATAGAGTTGAATATCAAACGATACATTTTCTCCTCACCCCTGCTTCTTTTCGGGTAGATATAAAGAGTTCTTTGCAAAGGGTTAGGCATCTAACTACATTTATGAGAAAACTCAGCTGGTATGTGAGAGACATTTCCTGAAAAACTTTCTGGGTTTCTAGCAGTTTCCAAAAAATACGCCTGATTTCAACCCTGTTAAATTATGGAGATACATACCATAAGGCTTTGTTTAGAAAAGTTGATGGTGGCCAAATCGCCTCAAGAAACATGAAGAGATTGATGATTGAACTCTGCCTGGGTCCCAGGTTCTCACTTCCTGAATCAGTGTAGCCGAGACACGTCACAAAGATGACACATTGGCTCTGGGGAGGGAGGAGCAATTATTTGCCTTATTATTTTCTATGTCAGGCAAGTAATAGAACAATATTGTGCCAGCCAGTGAAAGAAGAAATTTATAGCTTCTCTGTGTTTCATCTTGAAAGACTGTTGTACATACTTCCCAAAGACAGGATCTATTTGGAAATTAGGACCTTGCTCAAAGAAGAACAAACATATCTAGATCTT
Source organism: Pterocles orientalis (assembly GCA_011057875.1). Taxonomy (NCBI): domain Eukaryota; kingdom Metazoa; phylum Chordata; class Aves; order Pterocliformes; family Pteroclidae; genus Pterocles; species Pterocles orientalis. The sequence continues at coordinate 61,249 of WKFP01014221.1, read as the reverse complement.
CCGCTGGGTTCTACTTTGAAGCAAGACGAAATACCAGGAAATACAAACAGTTCTCAGTTTCTGTATTAGTGCCCTTCCAAGGATATGGCCTATGGATCACCCAGTTCCAGAAAGATTATTTTGATGGTGGTGGGTGTTGTTATCTAGGCTTTCTCCCACAAGGTAGAGCAGAGGTGTTTAATGTTTGTTTGGTCATTCTCAAACATCTGTACATGTTGCCTTTGTTGTTTGTTTGTTTGTTTCATAGATCTATTTGAGATTCTTGGACTACGAGATGCAGAATTCCAATGAATGCAAAAGGAATTTCGTAGCTGTCTATGATGGGAGTAGCTCTGTGGAGGATCTGAAAGCAAAGTTCTGCAGCACTGTTGCTAATGACGTAATGCTACGGACAGGTCTCGGTGTGATCCGCATGTGGGCAGATGAAGGCAGTCGAAGCAGCCGGTTCCAGATGCTCTTCACGTCTTTCCAAGAACGTAAGACCCTGATTGCTGTGTCCATCTTCCAGTTTGTTAAACGATACAAGTCCCAAAAAGCGTTAATGTTTTCTTCATTCAGAGAAGTCACTGAAGAATGATCCCAAACAAGCTATAAAAATATTCGGGACAGTTTTTATTCCATTTATAGTGTGCCATAATTTCTATCACAGTAGGTACAGCACAGGACTAAGGGACAGGAAGACAGGAGTAGTCACCACCTCTCTAGTCACGTAAGCACGACTTTCATGTGATTCCCAAATCCCTGGGCTGCTGTGTCTCAGTTTTCCCTTACACAACACGGAAATTAATACAGCCCTGAAGGTTTTCATCAAGGCAGATCCTTTCCTATGAAATTGGCCTTTTAGATTTCACTATGACAGGCATTTGAAAAACAGCTTACGATTACTTTATCACGGGTGATGGGTGTGTCGATGCACATTACAGAATGCATATATCAATAAATACATATGTCATATATTGTTAAGCAGAGAATTTAGTTATTTTTTGTAGTAACAGAAGTGTTCTAAAAGCTTTACATGATATTTTGGTTAATATTCTCTCTATGCACCTTGCCTGCACTCATCTGTTTACACCATTTCTGCACTCAGATAATAAGCAAAACAGACTTTGAAAGAAACAAAAGGTAGTTCTAGCCAGTGTAAACAAACAAACAAACAAAGAAACCATGAGAAACATTTAACAAAACCCAACAATCCCCTTCGCTGGAAATGACTGACTGAGGTAATCACCGGTGAAAGATATTGATTTGTTTTCTTTGACGGAAATAGGACATATTTGATCCCTTGGGGAAGGAGTACGTGCATTTATTTTCACACGCTGATTCATATTCATTTTTAAAGTATTTTTTGGTTTGTGCATCACATGTCTGACAGGAAGATTTCTGTGTGGCTGGCGGTGGTTGGAATGAAAGAGCAATCCTACAAACCACGTTCTTCATCTGCATTCTCTCTGTGTGTGTACCCTGCAATGAGGCAATGAGGCTCTGCTGAGAACAGCCTCCGTAATTCATTAATTATGGCTCTGATTAAAAATTTCTGACAGTCTACATGCCTGAAACAGCATAAACCACTGCACTCTCTCACACTGCAGCTTTAGGGTGAATTGTTTTTTTCTTGGCTGTAAATTAGGCCAGGGTCTAAAAGATGTTGAGAAATCTTGGTTGAAACGATACTGCCCTTTTCTCTTTTCTGCAACTGGAGATGTCTTGAATATTCAAGATCTGATGCATTTTTTTCACAAGGCATCCTGATCTGTTACCTTAGAAACAACTGCACATACACTGGAGGTTCACAGTATGTGAAGCACTGGAGAGTGAAGCACTATGATGGCTAACCTGAAATGAAGGTTTGAATAAGTGTGTGTTTGCAAGACTTTCATATTTTAAAGGAAAATAAGGGAAATAGTTTTTTCTCAGAGTATTCCTAATATGTTTACCTGACATGATGAATCTTATGAGCTACTGCATTCTCGTAAACAGACGATATTTTACACTGCATGGTATTCTGACTGGGAAATTGAAAATATTAACTGTAAATTTATTCCGATCAGTCATTGCTAGCTAAAAGCTGAAAATCTATTAAGGGCTAAATTGTGCTTTGAGATATGTTTACACAGCCTGCTCATAAATAGTAGAAGAAACTGTGTTTGTGTTTCTAATGCTGGAAATTGACTTTGCAGATATAAGGTGATGCAGATTGCCTTTTCTGTCAGTTGTCCGTTAGCACTGTCCTGTGTCGCAGAACGGTGCTGGCTGCCAGAAGTCAACTAGAGCAGGTGTCCGGTGTGTGCACTGCGAGATGCAGCACACAGCGTGGAAACCGCAACACCTGTCAGCAGCGTGTGGGAATAATCAGATCATCTGCATGGAAGAGAAGGAATGTCAGGCCTCCTTCTGGGAGATGTGCATCAGGGAACAGACACCTGTGTCTCTACTCAGGGACAAAGACAGAGGAAAAAAGATATTTTGTTCACCTAGAGCTGAGAAAGCAAGAAAATAGAAGATGACATTTATGTTGTGGTTGTGTGCTTTGGAAAGAGAGACAAAGTAGAATTCCAGTATGTGCAGTTAAGTTGTTGAGATTGTGAGTCTTCCCTTACACAAGGCTCTGTGAACTGGAAGTGGTTTTTTTGTGGAAACAGGCTACCTAGACTGAGGAATGTTTTCTTTTTTTGCAAGTCTATTCAGTGTTAATTCTTGTTATAGAGCCATTTTCTGGGATTTGTGTAGAACAGAGAAATCTGAAAGAGATTTCTTATACATTTTCATAGAACGGTTTGGGTTGGAAAGGACCTTAAAGACCATTGAGTTCCAACCCCCTGCCATGGGCAGGGACACCCTCCACTAGCCCAGGTTGCTCAAAGCCTCATCCAGCCTGGCCTTGAACCCCTCCAGGGATGGGGCATCCGCAGCTTCTCTGGGCACCTGGGCCACTGCCTCACCCCCTGCACAGGAAAACATTTCTTCCTAATATCTAGTCTAAATCTACCCTCTTTAAGTTTATAAGAGTTCCCTCTTGTCTTATCACTGCACTCCCTGATGCAGAGTGCCTCCCCATCTCTCCTGTAGCCCCCTTCAGGTACTGGAAGGCTGCTATTAAGTCTCCTCGGAGCCTTCTCTTCTCCAGGCTGAACAACCCCAACTCTCTCAGCCTGTCCCCATAGGGGAGGTGCTCCAGCCCTCCAACCATCTTCATGACTCTCCTCTGGACTTGCTCCAACAGGTCCAGGTCTTTTTTATGTTGGGGACCCCACAGCTGAACACAGTACTCCAGGTGGGGTCTCATAGAGCAGAGTAGAGGGGGAGAATCACCTCCCTTGACCTGCTGCCAATGCTTCTCTTGATGCATACAGTTTGATCAGTGTGTTCCAATTATGTTTGAAATAAGTATGTCTTTTTTGTTGGCATCTAAAATGTGTTCTTACAAGTTTCCAACCCTCTACCAGTGACGATCTGTGGAGCAGCAGTGCTACAAACAGGTGTCCTGGTTTCAGCTGGGACAGAGTCAACTTTCTTTGTAGCAGCTAGGGTGAGGTTATGTTTTGGACAACATGTTTGAAGGAAAGGCATGCAATCCAGGGGGTTGTTAACTTTCCTATGCCAGAAAATCAGTAATGATTCTCACATCATCAGAATAGTAGTAGAGCTCTAAGTAACACTTAATAACCAATTAATTCTTAATAGCCGATAATTCAGAGTAATGATCTGATATTTTCTCATCAGCATTATTAGCTATTCCAAATATCATTATGGGTTTTGTCTGTTTATGTTCTTACCTATTTAATCTTTAATATATCTTCTAAGCATAAATATCTAATAATATTTTTGTGTACAATATTCACTGTCTACAGTAGATTTCAAATATTCAATTTAATTTAATAATCAGATTAATCTAATAATCAGAAAAAGGAAGACAAGAAAGCTGTTATCTTCCAAAGGTGTCTGTTCATTTGGTAAGAAGACTTGAAAAATGAGTCTCTGTTTTTCCATCCGCTGACTAACTGTTCATTTCATTTTCCGTGACTGTGGGAGTCATCTCCAGCCTGATTTATGACAGACGTGCTACACCTACAGCTTCTCCAAAGAGCTGCTCCTGAGCAGACACACCTGTGCTTTAACCTGAGAGCAGGCCCACAGAACCAGGGCGTATCGCACAAGAGAAAACCCCTCTGTACGCGCAGCAGGCACGGTGTTTGTTCCCTCACCTCCGACTGCTGTTCCGTAGCACTGCTTCCTTCTCCATCCACAGCCCTGCGTCACAAACCCCAGACCAGAAAAATGAAATTCCTTCTCCCGCTTTGCTGCCCCTTTGAGCTGTAAGCCTGTTTCGAAAGCCCTGTCACACCTGTCTTTCTTAAAGGAGCAGGTTTTATCATTCTTATTTTCTTTCCTTTATTTGGATAGACATCTAGGGCCGTGTTCAGAAGAGCAGTGCACAGCTTTATCGAATAACAGCATTCAGGTACCTGTTTCCAGCCAGAACCGCTGAAGATGAGCACCCCCAGATGATCATGTGCAATCCTCTAGCAGGGAAAAGGCACTGTGGGAATGCAGTGTGAATGACTGTTCACTGTGTTAGTGCGGAGGGAACCACAGAGAAAGGGAACGACAGAGAGATAAGTGTGAAGAGATGTCTTCCCTCTGTAAGGAGCTTTGCTGGCTTTGCTCCCTGCTTCCACACTAACACATAAAAAAGAAAACATTGGGATTGCTTCCTCACTGGTGAGCACTCACCTGTGATTTTCTGCCTCGCTGTGCTATTTGCAGATATCTCCAGTGAAAAATCCTCACTGGCTAAGCATCCCAGTGCCTCTCCGCCCCTTGACAAAATAACTGTTTGTGGTGCCTGGAGAGTGTGAACTGGACACAGGCTGGGGCTCTGAGCAGGTGCTCCTGAGCTGCCGTTCGCTGGTGAGTTCATATTCCAAAAAACCCATGAAACCACTCGTAAGTGTTTCTTAAAGACCGGATTATCGTGTGTATCTGGTATTAACTATCTGTAAAGGTTACATTTGTGTGGAACAGAGCTGTCTGAAGTTGGCTGAGAAAGAAAATCCAATATTAAGCACGTTTCACTTTCACGTTTCTAATAGCCGTGTTTTAATAAGATTTTTTTCATTAGTGCCAAATGAAAAGATAAGTAATTTTACTTTAGGTAATATACTTGCAGTGTACAGCACTAAAACCGTCTTAATGATTTTATAATTTCAATAAAGTGAAACAGTCCCTCAGCTTGAGTGATGAACTGTTCCTTGGAGAGGCTGAGAGAAAACTTCTTCCTCTGTTTCAAGGATGATGCAAGGAACCCTGAAGAATTTAATTTTTCTTTCTCTTGTGAAGGACAGAAAGCTCCACTTTTCAGTAAGGAACAGGGGGAATACCCAGATGATCTATGCTTGAAGAGTTCCTGCACAGAGCATGATGCAGTGAGCTGCCCCGAGCACGGGAGGAGGAGGTGCCACTACTGAGATTTCAGAATTTTCCCACTCACCCTCAGGAGAAAACAAGACCTCTTGGAAATGTTGTGCCAAGAAGGGAAGGGAGGAAGAGAGATAAGACTAAAGATGGCAAGTAGGGTAGGGAATTAATCTAAGATTTGGAAGTCCCAGGCTGAAACTGCTGTCTGGGAACAGGTCCAAAGGGCAAACCCGCGTGGTTCAGTGAAGTAAACGTAGACAACTCAGCTAGTTTGCTCAGAACTAGTTCACATCCTAGAAGCAGAGGAGTTTCACTAACTCTTCACGGTGCTAGAAAACTGTAAACACACTGGGGAAAGCACTGCACTGAAATGGAACAGCCAGGCTTCTCATCAGGTCTGTAACAAGTCAGCTTTTGACTTCATTTTGGAAAAATAATTTGACCTGGCCATGTTTGCGTTTTATACCCAAAGTATCCTGTAATGCCCAACAAAATGATGCTCAACACACAGAGATAAACTATTTTATTGTTAATGTCATAGCATTACAACAGTATAATTATTAGTAAGACATAGAAGACGTAGAAAATTTAATTGCTATAGTGCTGTGTAAATATTGTTATCTTTATAGGATAAAGTGCAGGTATTACTTGTGATTATTTATATTACTGCCTCAGTGAAAGCAGTATTTTTTTAAAAATATAAAATATGGCTGCTTTTATTTCATGCTAGTTTGTAAGCATGGTGTGTGGAAGAACTATTAATGCTCTTTATGTTTCTCTGCCTTAGAGCTATTCAGGATTAAAAGAATTTGTGATCATTTTGCATTAACAAATGAAAAAGTATAGATCACAGGCTCCATGTGCATTTCAAAAACCTTCCAATAGTAAGAAAATATAGACAACTCTGTTGGCTCAAGTTTTACAAATTTTGAAAGCAGTAGCCTTCAAATACTAAACTCGGGCTTTTTTGAGTACTGTGATGGTAACCTTCTGGAAATACGGTCATCATAACAATCTCCTAACTTGCACTAGAAACAAAATATATTTATATGTCATATAACAGAAATAGGGTTATTATTATAGGTTTCCCAAATCTGAAAAGGACTCTGGGATGCCAGAGTCTATCTGTTCCTGTTAACTCACTTGCTTATACATCTTCTAGGATAAGGGCACCATCTTCTGTTCAATATAAATACTTCTTACAAAGCAGAAGACATTAACATTATAGTTCCATAAACATAAAATCTGTTTGTACATTAAGATGCAAAGTATCCCTGCATATAACACCCAAATTTTTACAAAGAAATTATTATAATAAAAAATAATGTAGAGTGAAAGTGTTTGAAGTTTTTTGTTTTGTATATAATATTTTATAAAAACTATATCGTTTTACATAAAAATAATTATTGGTTCACGTTCAAACTGGAATGAGAACTTTCAATAACAACTTTTTTTCTTTAATTGATGACAATTTAAACTATAGTGTTTTCATTTCGTAAAAATCCAACAATTTATCAAAAACTTAAAGTTATTAAAATACGTCAGGCTGAGTTATATGTATAGTTCTAACTTGCTCACTTGTGTTATAATCACTGTGAATTGTTCACTGTGCTGAACAGGTTACCTGTCTCACTCACTTCTAGGCCAGTACCTTGGCAGAACTTGACTTGAGGCACCTTTGGGACGCAGGAGAAGTTACACAAATGTGTGTTCCCAACTGTCACTTTTAATCTAATTATGAAGCCTTCTTTTCGGAAAGCCACAGAGGAGTCGAGGTTGGAAGGGACTTTGGGATATGGTCTAGTCCAATTCTCCTGCTCAAACAGGGTCAGGTACAACAAATTGCTCAGGGCTGTGTCCAGTTGGGTTTTGAATATCTCCAATGACAGAGACACCACAGCCTCTCTGGGAAAACAGCTCCTGCACAGTGTTTGACCATCCTCAAAGTAAAAACTTATTCTTCTACTTAAGGGGGATTTCCTGTATTTCATTTAGTGCTCATTACTTCTTGTCATGTCACTGGACATTCCTGAGAGGAGCTTGGCTCTGTCTTTATTGCCTCCCATCAGGTATTTGTACACACTGATGAGAGCCCCCCCTTGAGCCTCCTCTGCTCCAGGGTGAACAGTCCCAGCTCTCTCAGCCGCTCCTGATACGTCAGAAGATCCAAGCCTTTAATGGTCTTTGTTGTCCTTTGCTGGACTCCCTCCAGTATGTCCATGTCTCTCATGTAGTTGGGAACCCAGAACTGGACAGACCACTACAGATGTGTCCTCACCAGTGTTGAGCACAGGGGAAGGATCATGACCCTCAACCTGCTGACCATGCTCTTCCTAATGTAGCCCAGAATACTGGTGGCCTTCTTTGCCACAAGGGCACATTGCTGGCTCCTGACTAGCTTATTGCACACCAGCACCTCTTCTGCAAAATTGCTTTCCAGATGGTCAGTCCCCATCATGTGCTGGTGCACAAAGTTATTCCTCCTCAGAATACTTTGCATTTCCTTTTGTTTATCTGCTTGAAATTCCTGTTTCTCAAGCCTGTTGAGGTCCATCTGTACAGCCACCCAACCACTTGGTCTTATCAACCACTCCTCCCATTTCTGCACTGCCTGCGAACTTGCTGAGGATACACTCTGTCCCATCATCCAGGATATTAATGAAGAGGTTAAGGAGTACTGCCCCAGTACTGATCGCTGGGGTACATCACTAGTGACTGGCCTCAAGCTGGACTGATCACAAATTTTTGAGCTTGGCAGTTCAACCAGTTTCAGGGTCACTGAAGCTTAGGAGATGTTATATACAATTTTTCCAAAAGTTGAACAGTGAGCAGAATGAGTTTGGCTGATGACTCTTCCATCAGCTAAGAGACCGAGCATACATATACAGTTATATCTGAGTGGATGGTTGTGTGTTTGGGGGTGTGTACAAGTTTTGATGATGTTTACCACTTGTTTAACACACCATAACTGCTCTGAAGAAGACATTATAGTCAGTCATGGATATCTGAACTTTAGCACTTATTGAAAAGTGGATTTCTTGATATGATATATGGAGTCATTAAGTTCTGCAATATGTATCCTTTTTACTCTCCTTAGTTAGCAAACCACTGAAGCAGTCATCTGCTCTGAGCCAGTCTCTGCGTTACGCATATACGTTGTCATAGGAACTGTTTTTAAAGTTGCGGAGAAGAAAAACTGCCATGGTCTTCAGTAAAGTCTTCATCCTGCAGCTTTAACCTACACGATTTTCCTAGACCATGGGCTTCAGAGACACTGAAGACTGTTGCTTTTTGTTATCTTCACATTTGTGATCAAATGTGTACTTTTTTACTGTACTTTTTTACTGTAGCCTTTCTTATGATCATAAGGTTTTAAAAATAATTCTATTTTCTCTGTGTATATGGGCACTAAAGTATGTATCTTCTTTGTATCACACAAGTTTTCTTACAAAACTGGAGTTTCAGCAGCACATTATTTCCCATACACCAGGTCTGGCAGGGACACCGTTAACTTTTTTCATAGCAGCCCACGGGGTGCTGTGTTTTGGGTCTGCAGCTGAGACTGTTGATAACACACCAACAGCCCCCCACCAGTGTGTCGGAATCCAGCCCACTACAGCCCTGAGAGTCAGACTACGGGAAAGTCCTAGACAGAACTGCAAATTTCTTGCCATAGAATAATAAACAGTGCATGACTCACACACACTCACATCCTCTCAGTGTGTGTGTAGAATACTAAATATGCTCAAGGAACTCGTGTTGTGCAGCTTTCTCCTATTACAGATTACGTGATCACTCCTGGATGTATTTGTTGCAGAGAGATAAATGATTTACTGCTTAACGTCAGCTTTTTCTCTCTTGTTTTTTAGCCCCTTGTGAAGCCAACACATTCTTTTGCCACAGTAATATGTGTATAAACAATACACTGGTCTGCAACGGACTCCAGAACTGTGTATATCCTTGGGATGAAAACCACTGCAAAGGTAATGTGTAGAACTGGAAATGTCAAGTCACTTAAACTGCGTGGGATACAGCGTATTGTCTTTAGTTTCTTGTTAAGTACGTGCCAGATGGGTCAAAGCTCAGGAAGAGTAATTCAGGGAGAGCTTACATCCAGCAACAGGGAAAATGGAAAGAGGTAAAAGTACAGACGGATTTTGCTTTCAGTGTTCACGTCTGTTTTGCTTGGTGTTGATTTATGTCAGTTATGTCCTTCTGGCTGGTTCTGTTCTTCTGGCAGGCTTTCTGATCACTTGGTCTCTGTTTCTGAAATGTAATTAAAAGTCATATTTTGGTCCCTTTGGCACAGTTACCTTTGTAGTGGAGGAACATACGGGTAGCAGATGTCTTTCAGCTGTATGCCGTGCTCATAATAGCCCAGGTGGACTAAAAAGCCAAGGTGAAGTGGAGTTAACACTTAGAAAACCACCAAATCTACCTTTAATCAGGTGAAATCGAAAAGCAAGGAACAAGCACAGGAAATCAAGCACAAGGTCTCTTTCATAGGTAGGGACTGATGTTCCCTACTGGGTGCTGACAATGATATCTAAATATTTCTCTGTGTTTCTGGGGGGAAAAAAATAAATCAACTTCCATTCTGTCTTCAGGGAAAAGAGCTCAACTAACTCCCATTGCAGGCTAGGGAGACAGCTCCCTCCTGCCCTCCCCTGCTGCTGCAGATTTGGTCCTGGAAACATGCGATATGTCAAATTTAGGAACCAATCAAGAAACAAATCAGAATGAGGTGGATTAGCAGTCAGCCCACAAATCTGCTGAAGCCTGTAAAATCCTGACAGCCAGTGCAATAAGGTAAAACACAAGCGAAAAGCTACTTCAAAAGAACACATCGAAACTGTGACATGGAATAATGTTCTTCAAAGACAGTAAGCATACGACTGGGAAATAACGATCTGTTCTCTACCTCTTGAGCACTGAGGAAAACAGAAAACGTTCCCCTCTCTTTAATTTCCAGAATAATTTTCTTCTTTTGCTTGCCAAGTATCTTTTTATTGGGTCTTGTGTGTTTATCCTCTCTTATATCTCCGACTAGAAAAATGAGGTTTGCTGATTCCAGCACAAATGTTGTTTGCTGCTGTGTTGTGTTTTCTAACTCTGCCGCTTCTCCAGAGTCTGTGTGAGTCGGAGAAACCCCAGGTGAATCCGCGAGAGTAGGTGATGGGGAGTACTGAAAAGTTGATTTTTGATATCTGGGAGATTATGAAGAGATGGATGTTATTGTTTTGGTGACAACAACTTTCATTTCAAAGGCTTTTCATTGAAGTTCTTTGACATGTTTTAGGTTGCCAGGAAAAATTAAACTAAACTGTGTGTTGAAACTTAATCACAGTTGTCAAGTCTTACTGTGCCTGTGAGTGACTGATATCAGTGTTTTCAGCCTTGATTTCTACAAGACTCAGCCACCATATCGTGTGTCTGCAGCCATTTGGAAGCAAATCACAGAGAAATTATTTTGCTGCAGATTTTCTGGTTTGTTTTTCTTTTTCTTTCACAATGCTGAATTTTCTGTTTAACTTTCTAGAGTCTCCTGAGTAGAGGATAGCAGGCAGGATCAGCTTTTGTATCGTTATGGGTGTCTAGAAAAGTTCCGGTAATTAATAGGTCAGGAACAGAAGAAATAACTTGCTCAGCTTTTCTTTTCCTTTCTTAAACCTCAGTTTGAATAACTTTTCTCTTTTCTCCTGATTTACCTTTTTCATTGAATACTCTCAACAGTTGCCAATAGCTCACAAATATTAGGACTTCACTGAAGCTCCCAGTGCAAACAAGGATTTATTTTTAAATCCTGTAAAGTCTCGCTCTCTCGTTGGTCCTAATGTCCTAGTCGCATGTATTTACTGGAAGAGACAGAAAGCAATGAAGAGAACATCTGTAACAGTCTTGGGGGCTTTAGCAGGCAAGCGGAGTTCAGAGGTGACACGAAAGACATCTGCTCGTTATGGTCATTGCTTTTTATAAAAAAATTAAATAATTTTTTCATCTAATTAAGCTTGTCATATACCCCGAATAAATCACTTTCCAGGTGAACAGGCACACAGAGGACCTGTGTGTTGTTTATTTGGCTTTCACAAATACGTGGTTGCTTCCTTTTTCCTTTTTGTCAGTGAGATTGATTAAGTGAACTCAGACACGGACTAGGCTCAGCTTTGCAGTAATCTGTGAACCCATCCTGGTTGTTCCTATTCTTGAACTCCAATTAATGCTGTGCTTTTTTTTTTCTCCTGTCACACAGAAAAAAGAAAAGCTAACCTACTGGACCAACTTACCAATACCAGTGGGACTATAATTGGGGTGACTTCTTGCATTGTGATCATCCTCATTGTTATCTCTGTTATAGTACAGATCAAGCAGCCTCGTAAAAAATTTGTCCAAAGGAAAACAGACTTTGATCAAACGGTGTTCCAGGAGGTGTTTGAGCCTCCTCACTATGAGTTATGCACCCTCAGAGGGACAGGGCCTACAGCTGACCTTGCCGATGTTGCAGACGACTTTGAAAATTATCATAAACTGCGGAGATCATCTTCGAAATGCATTCATGACCATCACTGTGGATCACAAGTGTCTAGCATTAAGGGCAGCCGTAGTAACCTCAGCACAAGAGATGCTTCTGTCTTGACAGAAATACAACCCCAGCCTGTAAAACCACTCATCCAACCCATGAACAGGAGAAATATCCTTGTCATGAAGCATAGCTACTCACAAGATGCTGCGGATGCGTGTGAGATAGACGAAATTGAAGAGGCACCAACCACAAGTCACAGGCTGTCCAGACACGACAAAGCTGTTCAGCGGTCAGTATCAATAGATTTTTGATGGAGACTATTGTGTAAAGACTTGATTGCCCAAACATATTCACTCTTCATTCAGTAAAAACATATTTTCTTTATTTTTTATTTGTTGTTTAAATTTCTGTTTCCTGATAGCACATGCCATTGTATTACCTCTCTCTCCCTGTCTCTCTCATCTCCACTCCTGTTTCCTGAAGGATCGTGTATGTCAGTTTTACCTTTCTACTCTGTATTTTTCTTTTTCTTTTACTATTTTGCACATATCCACATGCATACACACACAGGTCAACAGAGAACAAGTATAATTTTTGAAAACCAAAGATTTCATGTGAATCTAGTTTTTGAACGAGCCACAGGCATGTGGTTTCTTGTAACTAAGAGGTGGCCCTGAGTATCGTCCCATGTTGGTCTAACATCTCTAAATCAATACAACAATAAATGAAAAATACATATATCAATTTTGATGCACGGCACAATAATGAGAAACACAAAACTGGGGTAAGGAAACCCCTTCTCCCACAAAGCATTATCTTCTGTGTAACGAATGACAATATTTGCAAAAATTTACTGTTTCTGTTTCATTATTAATCATAGTATCTTGACTTGTCATATTAACACAGACATATATCGATCAGAACATGAGACAGCATAGTGGATAGCGAATACTTACATATTTACATATAAGGATATAGTTAAAAGGAATCTTTCTAATCAATAAAAAACTAAAGGTAAAGTCAAGCATGATATTTTTAATAAAAGAGGTATTTCTACTGTATATTGCACTTTGAATGACTGTAAATATAAATGATTAAAAGTTTACAAGTAAAAGAAAAAGAAAAGCAGAAACATTTATGAACCATTTATTTGAAAAAGAACACAGAAACTTTTTATATGTATTCGTGTTTTCTCTTGCATACATTCTTTATGCACTTCTTATGACTGTTTACATGCCCTCCATATCTCCTTTGCACATTAAGGCATTTCTGCCTCTTAAAAAAAAAAGTTATTTTATTATTTTAACCTAGTTGCATGCTAAGGTAAATTATTTCATTAATATTGATCAGATTATCAAGGTCTACTGTTCGTTAAGTATCTATGTGCATATATTTTTTTCTATGTAAACATTATTATTTTGAATGAAATAGCCATAACATTCCAGGTTCTGCCTCATTGGGTCTCTAAGCAAACATGAGTCTGAGTACAACACAACTAGGGTCTAAGAGACAAACCTGAGGTAAGTAAACGTATCTATACGGCAATTGAACCGTCTGTTGCTTTCCGTTTTATTTGTTAGTTCTCAGGATATGTTTCTTGTATGAGGAGAGCCAGCTTCGAATACTGACAGACAGATGACAATTTTAGCACTGTAAACTAAGGAAAATCTATTAATTCCTTATTTTTGACAGCATTATAATCATCCCCTAGCTCAAGATAATCTTCATTCTATAAACATTATAAAGATGGATGCTTTGCATGGCTCTGGTGTTTTGTTTATTTTTTGATTTATGAAAATAAAATTTAGAGTTCCAGCATGTGAAATATTACGTAAAACTTGGCAATCTAACCAAAGCTAGGAAGATGTGGAACTAGTGAAGTGTCGGGGGAAGGGTATGTGGTAGTGCTGATAAATTTAGAGATTCTGTAGCACTTATGTTAGTGTTTGCAAATCAAACTTCCTCTTTTTTGAGTCTTTTCTTAGGCTTTTAGTTTTGTCTAATTTGTTACCAACACTTGATCTCAATAATCATAATCACAGATGTTTATAATGAGTCATAGATAGCTACTAGTCCGTCAGTTTTTGTGTGTAGGTGTGTATGTGTATAGACACAGATATGTGTGTACATGTCTATATGTACATATATGTACACAGTAATTTTACTGAAAAAGGATCCATTAATGCTTTTATTGCTTCTAGATAGTCTAGGTAAATATTTGCCTGTATTTTTCCTCATAAATAGAATATATTTAACTCTGTTTTGCTTTCAGACAACTCATCATGCAGTCATGCACACTCTGAATGGAAAACCTATAGTGAATTATTTCAGCTGTCTGAAAAAAGAGTGGACATGTTTCTAATTTAATTTCATTGCCTTTCTCCAAACCTAAGAAGTACATACATGTCTTGCTTCCTTAGCAGGATGTTCCCATTGCACAATAATGTGTTTCTTTTGTAATTTGGTTTCTGGCCACCAAGTGCTCCTTAGTTTTTAAATACATTTGGAGATTTTCTGCAAACTTGAAGAAGAAATTAGCTCCTAACTGAGACTGTCCTTTTTTTTTTTTTTTAATCTTAAGTTTTGCTTCAGTTGGTATGTTATATGTCTGTTATTTATTTGTATGTTGTGTGATACGTGGAAGAAGATTTACATTGAACTTTTGCTATATGTACGTTGTTTTCATTATGTAGACTGCTTGAGAATAGCACGCTGCTGGGTGATTTTGAACATGCTACAATGAAATGTGAAACTATCGACCTTGGAAACACCAGCTAGAGGTTTTATGGACTCCCTGACCAGCTATTCTCATACCATGACAAAATTCAGCAAACAGTGTCGAGTAAATTACTAGAAGGCAATAAGACTTTGGATATTACGCTTATTGGTCATTTCACCTTTTCTTTTTCTGTCTTCTTTTCGTTGCAAGTTAAATTCCCAATTTCAGGAACAATTTATTGAAATCAGGTATTTAGCCATTCATAATCACTTCAATAGAAATGTTTGTTGGATAAGCATCTAGCAATATGACTGAATTTGCATTGAGAAAATAATCTGCATGTATGTTACTGAGTATTTGAGTTGGAAAAAAATCCCTTTACTAGACACACTGTAAAAAGCATGCATTCACAATTATTGCTGTTACTGTTCCATTTCTGTGTCATATGCTTGCTACCTGTAACTTTTTTATATAAAGATACATAAAACAATGTATAATAATTTCTTACCTTGAGTTTAATGGTAATGTTTTCTTTTACTAAATTTACAAATTTTGTGCAATTCAGGAGATTGAGCTCAAAATGTAGCTTCTAGGAATGTAAACCCCAGATACATCAGAGAATCAGCGCGCTCATCCCTCGCCTGCTGAAAAGCAAAATACATCATTTCTTAAGATTTAAATGAATTCACAATACACAAAGTTCATCACCTAATTTCAGTTAAAAGGTTTGTGATAACTTTTGGGTTCAACTCTGTACTTATTTTAACTATTTTATTTCCATGGCAATTATTAGGAAGTTTGCTTCAGTGTAGCAGAGCAGCAGATTTTATCAGCTTTACAAATGTTACGGCTGGGCTCCAGTTTCAGAGATACAGACATAACCCACTCCCTCATGCAAACTGATATTCATAATTCAAACTGTAAACGTTTGTAATCAACACCAAAATCAAACCTGAGGTGTTATTAAGGAACTATTGTTGGTTGAAAGGCCACAATTACGTAAAGCTGAAAACCCCTCGATAACCATTCATAAAATCATAGTTTCATTATCTATTTAAAGCGTTATATTCCAAACTCTGTTTCAGAACAAATACCAGTTATTTCTTAAACATATTGTGTCAATTATGGTCGTTAGGTTTTTCTGTGAGAAGAATTTCATGGATCTTCCCAAAATATAAATAGATTAGAAAAGAGAAAACCTGAAAGGCTGACATAAGGTGAGCTACATCACCTGTTTAAATATATGGTATATAATTTACATCATCAAAAATACAGGAAAACTGAATTCTGCAGAACATTTTCTACAAGATGTGATTTAGGAATGACATGAAAAGAAAAAGGGTTTCAAGTATTTTGCCCCCTTTTTTGTACACTATATTTGCAATGTATTTTACAGAATTCTATTTTAGCTTGGTTAATTTGTTTGGTATAATATATCAGCTGCAAAAAACTGTCCTGCCTCCTCTGCAGTCACTGGGATTCATTGGGTCATCTCTCAGTTACATGGATTTTTCGCATGCACTAGTAGTTCACTTGCAGATCAGTATCTTTTACAAGTTCATATACTTTACCACTGTATTTTCCCTTAGTCTTTCCCAGTCCTATCTCAGGATCCTTTCTTAACTATATTATGCTAAGATATTTGCCACATCTGTGCTTAAAATGGATGCATCCATGCATCCATTATAAAATCAAGGAAGAACAAAAGACTTGCTGAAGGAAATGCATATACATGCACACACATTTATGTATATTTATAAATATTTGCTAATGGAGAGAGTGTATAAATAAATAAATATATAAGGAGAAATCTAAAAATGGGAATTTAGCTTTGAATGAATTATATTGGTCACCTAGAGAAAACCTGAAGCCTTGGATTTCGAAGTTGCTGTGTCTTTAAGTGCCTACATCCCACTGAAACATAGAGTTGGTCTAGTCCGTCCCAGACATGCACACAGTGAAATCCATGCTATAATTTTCTAGTGAAGTGTTGTCTGAGAGCATAACTGGAGAAGACTTGGATGCCAATAATTATGTTACATGCACATCCTTTCTTTCTGGAAAAAAAAAAAAAAACCAACAACAAAAAAAACACCCTAATTGCATCAGGGAAAATTAACAAGAAACATAAAAAACTATGTAAATAAAGCAGATCGAGCAAAGTGAGAGTCATAATGCTTGCTTGATCCTGGAAACTCCTTTACAAACTTGTTTTCCAATAGCTAGGTATACCCTTAAGCAAAAACACCATTGTAAGTGACAAAATATGTGTATATTTGGAAAACAGGGTCAAATTATAAAATTACCTATTAAAAAAATAAACAGCAATAAATTCAAACCCAATCAAAATATTATAATTGAAACTTCTTAAGTAATTATATTCTATATATAGTCAGTGTAAATATAACCTTAGTTTACTATACTGCAAACACTAAAAACTTTTGCTTGGTACCACACAATAGTAGGGTATCTTAATGTAACCTATAAAACTCAAAATATTAAAATAAAAGGGGTTGTTGCTGAAAGTAAAAAGTTTGCCTTTTCTATGAGTATTTTTTATTGTTCTGAAACCACTTTTTTAAAACCAGAAAGTAGTTCAAGCAAGCTAGTTCAAGGAACTTCAGGGTCATGCAAATTTGATTAGCTATAAAGACAACACTCAAAACTGGTATTTGACCACGTAAGTGAGGTTTATCTATTCTCTTACACCTTTTCATTTTATGGAAGGAAGGTTTGTTTTGTTAAATTAACACAGCTGAATTCATCCTATGTAACAACTTATTAAATTACTTTGGATTAGCTGAGTTGTTAGCTTCATGCATTTTATCTCGTGTTTGCCTTAAGCTGAAACTAAGACTGGTAGTTACTGGACCATTTTGGTTTGACTGGTGCAATGTGTGTGACGTGTAGACATGTTGATGATATGATCATTTCTTGTATGATTTTAAAGATGAGCTTTTGTTGTCACAGTGCATTGCCATGTTGTTCACAGTTATGCTTTTTTTTTCTTTCTCCCATGGGTACAGTGTTATGTACATACTTTTCTTTCTAGATAACAGTGTGAACAACCGCTCCCAGCCATTTTTTCTCTGCTCCAGGAAATATGGCCTTTTCAGTTTGTGAAGTCTTCTCTGCAGCATCATTTAAAAATCTCAAGAAGTCAATGTTCTAAAAATCCCAGTATAAACCTTTTCTATCTTCCCAATTATAAAAACAGCTTGAAGAAAAAAAAAAAAGTTGTAAGCAATGTTAGTACTAGTACCTCATCTGTCTATTTTTCATGCTGGAGACATTCTCTTGACCCTAGCAATGACGTCACCAATGGGAGGGAATAAGAGAAAGTAGAAAGGTTTCCTGCTCAGAAGAAATTGCTAGAATCAATAAAAAAAAAAAAGGCAGACAAAGAAAAGAAACAGAGAAAGGTATGCCAATTAGAAGACACATTTACGACATATAAATTCCTTAACCACCAAATAAAACTGTACTGTCAAGGTCCAACCCCCCAAAACAGCTGTAATACCTGCGCTATATAGAACACTGTCCTGCAAACAAGAAGTTGTGACCTCTTGTCTTCTACATTATGTGCAATTTCCCTGCTACCACAAAGATATTCCAGGTGAGGGAGCACAGCTGAAGAGCTAAGTGATACAAAGCATGAAAATTGCACCGTTCAAAACATTTTTAACACAGAAGCCTCTAACTGATCTGGAAGTCTCTTATCTCCTCACTTGTGACTCAACGTTTGGTGTGAAGTTCTCAGCTCTTGGTTCTACTGCTCTTCTTCATCACTACCTTATCATCATCGCCCTTTACTCTTTGATGATCATTTTACATCTTTATCACTCTTGGTTTTCATTTCTGTCCACAGTGAGTTTAATTCTGTCCCATTTTCTCCCCCGAATTCCCTGGAAATGCTGAAATTCTATCAGCTCACCAACCTTGTGTTAACCGTGCATCCCCCTGGCTCTTTCCCATCTGTTACTTCGGAGCGATCTTAACCTTACCTTGCCTATAAACTGCAAAATGAAAACACGTGATCTCAGCATAACTTAATCACCTTTAATTTGTGCACCTCAACGAAAGCAATGAAGATGCATTGGGATGGACTGCAGCATGGGCTTATTATGGAAACTGGATTTGTATTTTAACGACTGTGCGTCAGTGTTGTCTGGGCTGTCTACCTCTGAGTCGGCATAGCCATGCCTCAATGTGACTCAAAGATAAACTCACCTCCGTTCCTTTTCTTCTCCCATTGGTACCTGCACCATTGTCAAACCAAGTTTTGTTTGAAGAGCTTCAGTGTTTTCTGTGTTTGTATGTCCCTTCACACAACACAAAACCCTTTCTTGATCTCTTTCTCCTGCCCGTTAAAACACATTTGAGATGCGCTGCCTGGCAAACACCTGCCAGTAGTACGTCAGAGCTATCATTAAGAAGGTAAGAACACCAGCTGTCAGGAGAAGCAGGAGTTGCTGTTCTCCATTTTCTTTCCCAGGAAAAGGAGATCTGCAATCTCCCAACAAGGTCTCTATAGGAAAAAGGAAGCTGCCATCCCTTTCAAGCAACAAG
This sequence comes from Pterocles orientalis, assembly GCA_011057875.1. Taxonomy (NCBI): domain Eukaryota; kingdom Metazoa; phylum Chordata; class Aves; order Pterocliformes; family Pteroclidae; genus Pterocles; species Pterocles orientalis. The sequence goes on along the minus strand of WKFP01014221.1, from coordinate 42,026 downwards.
CCATAAATAGGAGTAGAGAGACAATCTAAGCAGCCCGTGATAAAAAACGGAGAGAACAAGATTGCTCAGATTTGATTATGAAAGTAACAGACCCAACCATCACCATGCAGCAGCATTGCGTCTCTTCATCCTCAGATAAGGGAAGACTGAAGTACAAACCTCCTTCTTCCCGGGGAGCAGGATACCACAACTGTGAGTACTGGCTCTGTTCAGGGTTCTGGAAGGACTCAACATCTGCTTGCACAACTGTAAGCAGACAGGGACTTACTGAGCCTCCAAAGGCAGCCTCACGCTGCCACATGCAGGGGACAGCTCTGCCATATCTAGTTACTTAAAACTTTTAAGTTTGCCACTCTTCAGCCTGTCCTCCTCAGCTCCAGTGAAAGATACAGTAAACGTTCAAATACATCTTAAATGGTGACTTCATTGAAAAATGATTACTTGTCATTTAATTTAGTTGGATGTGAAAGGCATCCATAGAGCGTGTTGCAGCTATTGTTAAAAAAATAAAAAATAAAAAATAAAAAATAAAATAAAAAAGGTTTTTTGCACAGATCCTAGATACATGTATCTGGTTAAGTGAACAATTCAGCTGCATCAACTGCAGCCCTAAATGGAGATACCCTCCATCTGAGGTTTTGCTAATAACACTGCAGGGTCTGATTCATGCTCCATTTACACAATTCCTCTAGATCCTGCCTTTTTCTGAGTTCAGTGAAAATCTTAATTAGCAAAAATCCATTTGTTGAAAGCAAAAGGCTTTCACCACCTTTAGTGAAGCAGAGAATGCAATTTACTTTGGGGAAGACAGTTTCATTCCTTATTTCCCTCTTAGTGTTGGAGGAGTTTTCAACATCAGTGAAAATACAGGTGAGTTGCTCTTTCCCTTTGTTTGACAAATCAGCGATTCAAAGCAAACTTTATGCTCTGTACTTAACTGCCCTATGTAAGTTAAAAAATAAACAATGAAAGAGAACATGAGAAATCTAAAGTAAGTATATTTTCCCAATGATCAATGCAGCAATAATATTTTTAACAGTTACAAGACTAGCAGCTAAACACTTGGTTACTATGCAAATGCAATCCTCGCTTCCATTTTTCTAACAAATTTCATATTAAAAAATTAAGTTCAACTGAGAAATACAAATTATTTTATATTTGTATACCAGTTTAAATTATAAATCTAACATTCAAAAATCTGCAACAAGGATCTGATATCCTTTATTTTGGGACTGACATTTTGAATGCAAATTTACTGGCCAGAAAAAATTATTGCCTTTTTTTCAGAGCCAAGTCCCTGTATTTTGGGTTTCTCTTGCCAAATGGAAGAAATTTTTAATCCCTTTCCAATTTTTTCAGTCCTCCATTCTACTGGCTGTTCGGTGCAGAAAAAAAGCCAAGAGGTGGTTTTGTTTGATTTTCTGAGTGTGTCTGGCACCTCTTTAGTGATGAAACAGCTTTGCCTGCAGGAGGAATTTCTTCAACTGTCGTCTAAGTTTCACGGCACAGGTCCAGGCCCAGAGACTTGTGCTGTAATTTGAGAGTAACTTAAATAACACAAAGGTCTTGTTAACTTCTGGTGCACTGGCGGAAAGTCTACTCCAATCTAGACAAATATTGAGCATTAGTTAGCTAATAATAACTTAAATCTTAAATTATTAGAAAGAATATTAATATTAATACAGCATCTCCATTTGTTAATATCACCATCACATTGGTGATTGAAAGAGAGTGATATTGACATGGAAAAGTTTCAGTTCACAGTGGAAGGGAGCAAAGACAATGTGACGTTGTTATTATATATGCTAAGGTTTTCAGGTCTCATTCTTCTACTTAAATTCAGCTAGAATTCTTAGTTTTACTCCTCCCCCTTTTGTAATGCAAATGTTGTACACTGTATATGTCTACTGGATGAACATCTCTTTCGCAGTTCAGCAGCTTATCTTAGTGGGGACTCAAATGGAAATATATTTACTGTGCTAATATATAGTATACAGCTTTTATGTCATTAGAGTTTAGCTGAATCTCTTCATGTGCTGCTGGAAAATGATTAGATCCAAATTGCATAAAAATAAAAATAGGAAAGTACTCTGGAAGTTCTGCATTATTTTAGTTCTCTAAAATTTTATTGTTCAACTGGCTTTGATCAAAAGACAGAAATCTCAACAGGCATAAACTTTTATGTAAATCTCAGCAGGGAAATAAAATTTACGTGGCATAAAGTTTTAAGCACACATCTGTTTGGAGTACATGGAGAAAAGAAAGGAAATATTTAGGAACTTTTTTGATGGCTTGAGAAAACAGACATAGGTAATGGTAGTGAAAGTGTTTAGAAGTATGGTGTACGATTCTGAACCTAGCAAGTGCTACTCTGAAATACTGTAAATCGTAACATTTCCCTTTGGCTTCCTTACTATACGGCTTATGGTTTCAAGCTCCTACGCGCCAAGGGGAGAATATCCAGTGAAGTTTATTTTCTTACTGAGGCTCTTGTCCAGTTCCTGAATCAGGATCTTGCCTTCCAGTCTGTGAGGGTGGGATCACCACCCTCTGTTGCTGGTGGCACTAAATGTCCTGATCATTCAGAGGTGATGCTCTTCATGACAGACCCATTGTCATTTTTGTCAGCACTTCAAATCCCACCTCCAGCTATGATGGTAATAAAAAATTAGTGGGTGACGGAGAACTTGGTCTAGTTAAGCCTCAACTACATATCTGTATCATCTGTATCTGTCTCTATATTTTAGTACCCAAAGTAGAAATAATGGGGTAGCTAATTTAATTTAAAATATATTCTATCACTTTGTTTGGATTTTCTTTAATGTTCTTGAGACGTGTTCATAGATAACCAACTCTCTGAAGTATTTCTTGTTGAACGCCATGGCTCAAATGACATTTAGCTTGAGCACAAAGCTCTGAAAATCCGACTTTTTGTACTCCCCGCCCCAACATTTATTAATATTTTAAAACTCTCCAAGCCTCTCAGGAACTGTTACACAGTTTGGAGATGACTTTTGCCAGTGATGAGAACCACCTGGGTCAGAAGAAAGAAAATCTTTGCATTTGAAGATCGATAATATGTTTTCTCAATGTGAGGAACAACCTGAGTACTGTAGCTACATGGATCCTTCTACTGTTACGGGGAAAAAAGACTAAAGTTCCAACTAGCTAGGTTTATGCCATAACTGTATTTTCACCATGCGGAAACAGTCTTTATTCTTCTCAGCTTCAAAGCACATAGAAGAGAACGTGGAAAGCAAATGAGGCTGCAAAGAAAAAAAACACATCCCAAACCCCAACAGTGGTAAGTAAATAAATCATCGTACAATTGTGTATAGAATTAATGTACAGCATAGCATGAAGTGGAACTACTTCTGTTCCTTTTGTATAAATTGCAAATCCTCTGCTGAGTTTATGGTGTTTGCTTTTCGATGTGGATCAAGCATTATCTGCTAACATTTTAGTTGTGTTTGCTTTATCTAGCTCTAAGAATGATGAACCCTCTATATTCCTAAAGCCTTTCGAAAGCTGTTCACTAGACAGTTCTAACACCTTCCCCTGCTCTATTTATTTTATAGATCATTTAGAAACAGGGACTATGCTATGGAACTCCTGTTGAGCCTGGCAAAACATTGCGTAGCTATGGCATCTAGCCAGTACTGTAATCACAGCGCGTTGTTTGAAGGGGAAAAATGCAATGATGTAATATAAGGTCACATTCAAGGACCCAATCCACAGAACCCTGGAAAAGGACCTTTTAGTGAAAAGACAATGTAGAGTAATTTCCAAGGAGCTTGAGTTTCTCCTTTTTCATAAGCTGATGTCTAAAATGATAATAAGCAGTGTGAAGGAGAAAAGGAGAATAAAAGCACAATCCAGACTTTTTTCTTTCATGAGAATAGTAATGCTTATCTCTCCATCTACTGCTTGGGTGATGTATTTTTTGGGGTGAATTCTGTGCTGATACAGGCTTTTGATCATAACATGTAATGCTGATGCTTATGCAAGCCTCCCTCAAGCTTATTACTGAAGTTTCATAAAATTCTTAAAACCAATAAATATGATATGAGAACATTACAGCATTTTGCCTTTGCTGTTTTCAACAGGAAATACGTTCTCGATTAAAAACTCACAGGAAGCTCAACTTTGTGCAAAAGTCATTAATTCCTCCCCCCAATCATGCATATAGTGGAGTTAAACACAGAGTAATTTGTAAAAATGTGGTGCATATGCTGACATATGCAATCAGTTTTCTAATATGGCATGCTTTTCCATCACTTAGTATGCACATCTCCCTGGTACATGGATACTTTATTACGAACACAAGAGCTTATATGTCCCCAGACAGCAATAAGCAGTCATCAGATCGCTGAAAACTGAGAATGTGCCCAAGCTAATGTTGCAAGTATTTGGATTGATATTGCACAAAGAAGTTGGACAGAGAAATACAAAGGAAGGTTCTCATCTGTTTCCAGAATATTTAATGCTTGGCATTACAAAATGTATTTCAATTGCTTTGATGATTAACATAAATTAAACAGATTTATCAGTTTGCTTTCTGAAGATGCTCGTAGTGTTTTATTCTGGGGGGAAAAAAGATGTAGATAAAATGTCATGATACTTAGAAAACATCTGTTCTACCAAACCATGACTAAAGAACCTCCGTACTTACCTTATTTGTGTTTTGGTATTGGTTTTTATGTCTTTCAATCACTCTTAATGAATGTTAAAAGCTCTTAGTCAAAGAGTCAAAGTCAGTCTCAAAACTGAACCTTGCTTCAGGAAGATCTTGGATGGTTTAGACCATTACTGGAATAAATACAGCAGGAGCCAAAGGGAATGATGTGTACCTGACACTTCCTCAAGCCAGTGCCACTTTGGGGAGAGTGAGGAAGGAAGCTGCCTTGTCTGAAAAACTTCTAGAGGTTTGTTGGACTCCTTAACAAAAACACTGTAAATAAAGTCCCTCCTCTGTAAAAGTACCTCTTTTGCTGCCATCAAAAAGAATATGAGAGATAGATTCAAGCTATCTGACATTCTTTTAATTTATTAATAGGTTATTGCTCATCTGCACTAGTTTTCATGAAATAGGATTGGTGTCCTCTGAATTTGATCTGGGAGGTTACAAGCTTAGTCTTCTGCATGAAACAAATGGCCTCTAACTGCTGGGCCAAGGAGTTGGACTCTTCCTTACTTCTCTCCCTTCACTTTCCCTCTCGTTCTAGTGAATGGTTGTTTTAAACAGAAAAGGGATAACTCTCATGAGAGTAATTTAGCAGAGAACTACGCAAGAACAGCTACAGTGTTGCACTTCCAGTTTTAGAATAATTCCTTGTTTCTGTTAAGTTACTTGAACTCACGGCTTTAGGTAACACTACCTGAAACCTTCCAGTTGAAGGGAGGCTCTGACGTTGCATCTGTCTTTCCATGTTTCAGTTCTGCTATTCCGGTAGAATTTGTAAGCTGTTGCTTGGGAGTGCTGGAAGGAAATCCCTACAGAAGAGAGGTTGCTCCCCAACATACGCCTTCGGTAGCTGAGTCCCTCTCCCCGCCACCGCAGTCGCTCTCACAGATGACCAAGGTCAAAGAGGTGGCAGTAACCAGTAGCAGCTGGAGGAATGAGATCGTTGAGGGGGTGTTGCTGTCAAAGGGAAACTGAGGTCTTTTCCTGGCCTGTTATTGATGTTCTTTCACCAGTAGCAACTGGTAAATCATCTTGCACACACTAACAGTGACTGAAGGTTTCTTCGGGCAGCTCCTTCTTACACGAACCTTATGGAAACTAACAGCAAAGTGTGGGCTGGCAGAGGGTACTGTAAACACGAGGGGATGTGCCTTTTTCCCTCGACTAATTCTGCTTGTTTGTTTCCAGAGAAAGGTTCAATATTTATCGTGTTTGAATAGAGCTACCTTGTCAGCAAGGCGTTTAGACACCTCAGGTTTTAGGGCAGGCCAAGCTTTAGACACTTCAGTAGGGCAGTCAGCTTTCATCGGAAAGCTCAGTGTCCAGCACTGTCGTGCCAACGAATTCATGGTCAAAGTTACTTTCCTCACGAGTACTTATGTCTTCTGACCCAGGTCAAAACATAATTATCTGCCTCTGTGACAGGTTTCAATAAAACTTATTTCTTTCTGCTAGAGTGGGAAAGAACGTAACGTATTTTATCTGAAGTCAGTTCCTAATTCAATTAGAGCTTTGTCTTGGCCTCGTTGAACCCATCAGGCTTTTTGCCACTGACTCTAATATGGTTAGAATCAGACTCATAACATCCAATTTCTTATTTCTTCCAGATAACCAATTAAAATATTAAATATCTCAGGGTGAATGCTTCCTTCTTGTCTGCCTATACCTTGGTACTGTGTTATTGCTTTTTCTTTTGTCATTCATTAAATTTTAATTAAGGGTTTCTTTGTGTGTAGGTAAAGGAGGGATGTTTTATTTTAAAACTTTTCAGTATATGCTTCAGTGTTGAAGGTTTTTAAAGAGAGAAAAATATTAACTTTTTTTTTGAGTGGAGGCCTAATTTACTGAATGTGCTTGCCTGAGGATGAATTGGGAAATTAGATGATAAATAAGGGACATGAGAGCAAGCATGCACTCCCTCTCCCCTTTTAATTAAAAAAAAAATGCACTTAGTAAATAAGAATCCTGGTACCCATCAAGGCTCTCCAGAGAAAATAAACCTCCTTTCTGTTTCACATAACATCCATTATGAAAACAAGATTAATATTACTGATGGTTGGTTTCATTTCTGAAGCCTCATTACATTCTTATCCATTCTTTCTTCTTTTCAAAGCTGTCAGATCAGTGCTTGTTACACCACTGACAACTAAAAGCAACGGCTTCTGGTCCCGTTCGTGGCACTGGCTGCTGCGACTGACGATACAGGTGAAAAGAATGTAACACTAGGGACAACATTCAGATAAGAGCACGGAGGAAGAGATGCGGGCAAAGCAACATCTCTGAAAATACTAATACTTCCACAAAAAAAGGAATATATTCGCTTGGGTGGCAGAGAGAAGAACAGAAAGAGAAAGGGGATGGTTTGGCTTGATTTTCATTCAGAATTGTCATAGTGACCACGTACTCGTCGGGTTGCAGTGTATGTACCGGTAGCACTGCCCGTGTAATTCTTGACTGAATGTATGTTGCCCCTCTTTCAGGCACATATTTGAAAACCATAAGTTTGGTTTAAGCGAAGCTTTTGCACAGCAGCTACTGACTTACGCTGTACGTGCAAGGCCGAAAGGATTTCAGCTATCTCTCTCCTGTGAGGGTACACACCATGCACATGCAAGATGATAGTTGAAGACCTTTGTAGAGCATCTGAAATCAATGAAAAATTAAATTTTTACGTGGATTTAATAACTGTAGGCAGGCAGAAGAGGAGAAAGTAAAATCCCGTCCAACCTACTGACTTGCCGAGTCAGTAAGAAGTTATTTCTAACGCTGTGCAATGTAATTAAGTCTACCAACTTTTTTCATTCTAAAAACCTGAATTACACAGCCTGGGGTGTTAGATACATGTTAACAATTCCCACTCCTTGTAAGAATTAAACTGCTGGCTGCTAACAAGGTTTTCTAATGACAAAACTGTTTTGTGCATTCATTATGGCCTTGTTTATCAATTTCTCTAGGTCTTTAGGGAATATTACAGACTGATTGCAAATTTCTGTCTCAGACGTACGCTGAAAGACTTAGAACTGCTGAAAACAATCTACTTAGTACACAAACACCTTTGTCTAATTGTTGACTTTAAAAGTAGCTTAAACAATATATTGGCTGTCATTATGGCATTGACTTTTCACCGTGATGAGTGTTTGAGCATCCTCCCACAAGCTTTCAGTTCCTTGCTGTGGATGCAGTAAGAGCAACAACAAATTTTTCTCAGTGCAGCATTGTGCGGTGAAATCCTCTCTAGCAAAGTGTTTTGTCTTGACTAATACTTTTTATTTCTGCCTGAAAATCAATGAGAGGTGTTTCCTGTGCACTGTACATCCCGGACAATTTCCAGGGTTTGAATTTTGACTGGTGTCATCGTGAGACTCTAGGGGCAGGAATTTAACATCTGTTTAGTCAAATGAAATGGGAGCCATAGATCAGGATGTTATTTATAATCTGATGACCCAGGCTAATTTTAGCAGCCAGGCTATATATGCCTTGAGCAAGCAGTTGCTAAACCTTCCTCAAAGAGCTTTGATGGGTATTGATCTTGCTGACTATAGCCATACCTTTCATCTGTAAACAGAACATTGGAGGTCCTTGGATAAACTGAAAACCACATCAAAGCAAATTAATGCCTTTTATTTAAACAAATAAATGTGAAACTTTATCTATATTGGTTTCAGCCAACAGAATATAAAAAGCATTAATTTTCTTCTTTTTTCACCTGGTCCAGGTGATGGGAGGGTTTCATTTTCTCCACCAAATTTAAGAGACAATGGTTTGAGTGTAACAATACTGGCAAGATAACCGTTTAAACAAGAATGAAGGGATGGGAAAAGTTATTGTGTCAAACTGAAAACAAGCCTTGTACTTCACTTCTTCAACAGGCTTGCAATTGCATTCTGTGTTACTGAACACTCACATCTAAGCTGAAGTAGTGTATCTAGCCAAAACTTGTTAGATGAAGAAGAAAAAGCAATAAATGCCATAGACATCTATCTCAAATCAGGTGTTCCTTCATGTCGCTCAAGATTATATGAGTTTTAGATGTGATTAAAGTTATGCTGTAGACCAAAGTGAATTTTGCTTTGCCAGAAACCGCCAAGATTTGTAAAATGACATTTGTTTTACAGTAAAATAATCTTTTTTTTAATTCAAAAAGGAAAAGACATCCAAACACACCATTTTTGTACAATATTCAGGTGTTTCAGAGAGAAATGCATGAGTCTGAGGTGATTCATGCCATGGATCCAAACCTGAAATTTTTCTGTATTTTGGGAGAGTCCTTGGGTGACCAAGTTTGTACTTTTCCATATGAAAAATAAATCTATTCCTCTGGAAAACTGGCATATTTTGCCATTAGATGTAGAGATTTAAGACCTGCTTCCTTTGTCTCTAAATGTAATTATTATATATGTTATCATCAGGTTTTTGAGTTGCTTAATGCTAAATCTGAGTGGCCAAATAATATTGCAGAAATTAATCTGGTAAAATACCTGAAGTATAAAATGAAGGCAAAACCAGTTCTTCTTCAGCTCAAAACTTAGCTTATATTGATGTATTTCACTGGCACAGTGGGATGATGGTGACATGACTGCAAGTATTTATAGATCCATGAATATGCTGATTTGTTAAGAGTAAACCTTATTGAAATTACTGTAAACTTACACTGATTTTTTTTTTAAGCAATAGAATGTGACTTTAGGAAGATCTTTATTATAAAGACATTTTAGGTGGAAATTTTTCACTGTGAGGGTGGTGAGGCAGTGGCCCAGGGTGCCCAGAGAAGCTGTGGATGCCCCATCCCTGGAGGGGTTCAGGACCAGGTTGGATGGGGCCCTGGGCAGCTGCTCCAGTGGTTGGCAACTGCCCAGAGCAGGGGGATGGAACTGGGTGATCTTTAAGGTCCTTTTCAACCCGGGCTGTTCTGTGATTCTATGATTCTATGGTAAAGTTCATGGCAGCCTGGGTGAGATTTTTTAATGGAACAGTTATTAATCAATTACAAAAAGAAAATGCTTCAACTTTTGAGCTATTCTTGTCAGTATGAATAACCATGGTAAAATAATAAGTACTGCTAATGGCAATTTAATGAATATGAGCAATGGACAATGCTGGAGGTCTTTTGGAATGGCTGATCTGTCTATCAGTTTATCAGAAATATAAATTTTAAACAGTAAAAGCACAAATTATATTTGTTTAGAATTTTTTATATAAAAATGATGATGCAGATATATTTTTATATCTAATAATTCTACAGCAATTCTATCCATTTACTGTCTATCAAAGTTTGTACTAATACAACATCCACAATTCACATCTGCAAGTTCAAAGAACATAAGCATGGTATTACTCTTTCTAATGTTGATCTCTTTCTGCCACTTTTCAGTATTCATGAACTGATTGTACTTTGTTGTACAAAATGAGGAAACATTTTGAGAAATCTTGTATCCCACCTTGTCTGTCAGTCTAAAAACAAGTACAACCAACAACCTTACACAATTGGCTGTGCTACGATCTTTTATTTTTTCCTGTGTAGTCAGGCTCTGTGCTGATGTCTCCAGAAACATCAACGTGCATCTGTTCATTGGTCAAATTAGAGCCTACACTGTGTTTCTGAAGCATGCACTGAACAACAAATATTTATTTGGCTTCACTTCTTCTTGCTGTTTTCTCATTAAGATGTCTCAGGATTTTGATTGAAATGGTGGGATTGTATACAACTAGGAACTTAAAGTGTTCCCAGTTAAGGTATTCTTGTCACTGAAAAAGACCTCAGCTTCACCTTTCACATTCCAGCGGATGGCAATGAAAAGTGAAATTGTTCAGCTGAAATTGCTGGGACCTTGGGTACTCCAGGCTACTCGAAAGACATCTTATTATTAATCCCGCATCAATGAAGATACTGGACTTAGGACATGATCCAGAGCCCATTGTAGTCAATGGGAGCCTTTTTCCATTGACTTCAGTGGGGTTTGGATCAGGTCTTTACTTCTTAAAACGAATAGATTCTCAGCAAAAGTCTACTGTAAACAAGTGGCATTCTTTCCTGAGGTCTTGGAAGATGCTGAAGACGACAGTATACAACACTTCTCTCATGAGTATGGCTACGTGTATGGCTCACTGTCCATGGGGAGCACCCAGTGTATCTCGAAAGTAAAGAAAACCCCTAAAGTCTAAGTGTTGCTGGTCACGTTCAGAATATTTGATCTAGAAAGCAGGCATTTATGTTCATATAATAAAATGGTAAATCATAAGAAAAAATGAACATAAATGTCTTAGTACTTCTTAGTTCCCAAGGGAAAGGAGAGAACTTAAGTCACAGAACTCTAGTGTGTGAATCCTTGACATTCAGAAATAAAAAGGAATTATATCGCTTTTTGTCTCAATGACTAATAAAAACTAATGGTAACAACATAAGAGCATCAATTTTTCCATAAGAAATGACCATTTTCAAATTTTCTATTTCTATAAAAAGGACCTAAGTATGCTACAAAATTGAAAGAAACTAGTGGATATCTTTAAATAGAACAAATTGTAAGGGACTACAAAGTTCTTATTTTGTTGTTGTTTGTGGTGGGTTTTTTTCCTGAATAAGTTTAAAGAATTATCCTAAGTTGAAGAGCAAATACAAAAAATTTAAACCCTCTCTTATGTCTTGAACCATGCACTTTCTAAGGAAAAAGTTCTGTTTCAAGTCAAGTAAATGTCTGAAATTCTGAATGTCTGAGAGCACAGACTGAGCAATTGCTTCAAGGCTTTTGGCTTCATAGTCTTGATTAGTTACGTGATGTCTGACTCAGACATCTGCAGGACTGTCTCTGTGTCTGAGACAGTTGCTCGAAATTTCCTTTACAGATAGCACTTTTGTAGCAGAAATCTCATCCTGCTCATGCAGTTGTGTGAAGCTGATCTAATGAACTATGGCCCAAAACTACCTCTATCTCTCTCTGATTGTGAAAGGAATAACTGTGACAACTCAAAAGCACATGTATACATTTGAACATAGGATTTCTTTCTGCCTCCATCCTCAGTTGATACAAACTGACAATCTTGAAATCTTATGATGAGGACCAAAAAAAAGCTTGTAATCGATGCTGGAGGTTCACGAGTGAAGTGGCTGAGAATGCCTCTGGGCTTCCAGCAATCCTTATAGTAAGAGCAAGAGAACCTGGACACAATTTTCATAGCTCTGAAACAAGCGATTTGCAAAGGGAAGAAAAGGGAATCTGAAAGATTTCTGTCAGATGTCCAGAGACATCTCAAGTTCTGACACTCCTGATACCTTCTTCTCCTTTTTCTCTTTTTCTTCCTTCCACGTGAGGGTGCTCAAAAGCCTGACGCAATTACTTTCTGGTACCTTGGAGAAAATTCAGTCAAAAATTGTCATTTTTTCACAGGGTTTTGTCCTCCTTTCCTAGGCATAATGAGACACAGAGAGAGAAATAAAATGTCTCTGAAATTTTTGTTCTGACTGGCACCTCTGAACAGAGTGATCTGTAGTGTTTAATCAGCACAATCTTTGGCAAAACTAACCACTTCTAGTACTCAAATAATATGGGGCAGATTGTCGGCGCTTCTGAGGCAGTTTCATCCTCTACAGTAATTCCATAGAGTCCTCCAGCTGACTGCAAAGGGACTTAAATGGAAATGTTGCTGCTTGAAAAATCTGCTTTGGAAGCAAAATGATCTAGGGAATTTCTCAAGAATTCTTGTTTCTATATGTACTGCAAATGTATTTACCCATTACAAGTTGAATGCATCGATTTTGTCAGTTAAAGCAAATTTTACAGGAAACTTACAGTCAAAATATGTATCATGATTTGGATCACTATTTCACCTGATAATTGATCCTCTTACAAAAAGTTACATTTCTTACTAGATGACTCTTGTGATAATTCATATCTCCCTTGATTGATGTGACCCTATCTGACCCCATTTGTGAAGTTTACAATATTGTGTACGTCAAAAATTCCCTTTGAACACTGAAAAGGTGCACTATCAAGTTTTAGCAAGACTGTATTTACAATGTAAGCTAACTGTAAATCTGTAAATGTAAATTGTAAAAACGGTCTTGATGTTGACTTTGGGTGACTGATTTTTGAAGGTTGCTCTTTTATTGTACAGTTTCCTAATAAATATTACACTGTTCTTTCATTTGATATAGTCTCTTTACTTCAGTTTACCATTTTCTTATTGCTAGCTCTTAGACTTCATCAAAGAACATTAATTGAAACTGTTAATATATTGCCTGCTCTAATGAATGTCTTTTACTAACTTGCAAGAGAATGTTGGTAGTATGCCTCTTTATATTCTGGACAAAATACTGTGATAACACTGCTGAAAAGTTTTGGAATTGTTTTCCTTCATACTGTGTAAAATTATTTCTGTCATCTATGTTATTAGATTTTAATTCAGTGAAGTTGAGCTAACAAACTATGAAAGGCACAGACAATAAACCTTTCAAGAGCTCTGGCAGAAAAAATCATGCAAGGAAAATATGTGTGCAAATGTGAATGGGCACTTGGAGGATCAGCTGTGTGAGTGATTGATGTTCTAAAGGAAAGACTGTATTTAGTATTCTAAATGATTGTTTACATCTTCAGCTTGAAAGAGAATCTACATATGTTTTACAGAGTGTGATAATTCAAAGTGACCAAATTACAGGGATGTCAATAAACTTTCTTTTCTGGTGTCTACCTAAAACAAATCACTTTTTTTTTTCTTTCCTTCTTCTTTGAGATAAAACAGAAATACGAAATGCAAGAATTCATTCACTTATGCCGCTGTGGTGTCGTAATTAGCATATTGTCCCAGCTCAGACAGTGTTCTGCAGAAACTTTACATCATCTCTAGAACATTATGCTATCTGCAGACCACCTAAGAGTTGTTGCAGACTTATTTGTAAGGATTGTTTAAGAGAAGTTAGCTATGTAACTATCTATCACTGTTTTGAATACATCAGGAGTACCTTACTGCTAGTTTCTAGTATCAAATTAATGTGTGTGCATCAGCTGAGAATACAGGTGAAACGGCTGAATGTCAGAAAACCATTCTGACGGGCAAGTTAGCAAAGAAAAGTAACCAAAAATTACGTGGAATTTAATGTCTATATATGTTTGTTTTATCATTGGTCAAGTTAATTTAGGACACAAACGTACACAGGAAAATTATTCATCCTTTCACATATAAAGAGAACAAGTGGACACTGATATGAAAATTAATTACTTAAGCAGGTATTGCACACAGGGTGATTGAACGAAGCACTGTTGTTGGCAAGCAGCATTGGTCTCTTTATGCGGGATGTAATGGTTGAAATGAGGCTATAAAACAACCCGTTGATGTGGAGAGACATCTTCTACGAGTACCAGAGAGTGATAATGTTGATCTTGTACGGAAGGGTTCGTATTAGAAGATAAACCACGTCAAGGCCTCTTCACTTGAGAGTTCACACCCAGAAAGCAGACTAACCACTTTGGTTCACACTTGACAGTCTCAGATAGGTTTATGTCACTGGAAATTGGTTTCATTCTCCAGAGCTGCTGTACCCCAGAGCACCAGTATGTAGGGAACCCTGAGTCTGGAGAGCCTGAAAGGAGGTCTCAGCAGCCAAGCGCACCTGCGCACAGAAACCCCTGTTCCTTAGCTGTGGAGACAGGCTGCACACAGACCAGACACACAGGCGCCCAGACACCCTCTTCACACGCGGTTGATACATCTGCTACTCACTGTTTTGACGACTCAATTTCAGTACTTCTGGTGCATTTTATTTTTGACAGAAGTTTTTGAAAGAAAATTTTGCATAAACTGTATGAACAGCAAATAGAGATACAATTTTGGCACGTGTGAGAACAACGTGTAGGAATAGCTTTTTTTTCTGCAGTGTGTAGTCCCAGAAACACAGCGGTGTGACGGTACAGGCTCCGAGATGACCTGCAGATGTTTATTCAGCCTGGCAACCTGCGCTGTTGGCTTTGCTGAATCTTCCCCTTGCACACAGACCAGCACCACTGTGGATCAACCGCCACCTCTCTGTTTTGATAGACACACAGGCCTGGATGTCTCAACAGTCTCAATGTGCATAAAAGTGCATCCTTCGTGTGGTTCCAGTGGACATCTTCTATTTTTCCTTTAAACACTGAAACTTTCAAAATGAAATATCTTAATACTACTTTCTTCCTTATCCTTAATAAACAGTTATCACTAATAAATTTTGGAGCTGATCTACTGTATTGTTGTCAACTGTTATAAACTACCAAACGAAGTGGATAATTGTAAATGCCATGTGAATATGATGTTGAAGAAGACAACTGTTGCAACTATAAATTTAAAATTGAAATTATCTGTTGTTGGCATTCAACTATCACTGAATCTCCCAGACTATCACTGAAGGTGTGATGTTTTGGCTTTTTTAAATAGAGAATGACCTGACCACATATTCTGTAGGTTATATTAGCTTGGAAACAAAGACGATGAAGGTTAGTTCAGGTTTAGACTGAAGACCAAAACATTCTGCAGCATTAAAATCCTAAATCTGGAGCTTCTAAGGGCCAGAGAAGAAGGAAGTTTTTGATAAACTACTTTAATTTTAATCCACTGAGACACAGAACATGATTTTGTAAGGAGAACTGAAAGGTGAACTATCAAAGTTATCTTTTGCTTTTCGTCTTTCATGATCTTACCAGGTGAAAAGGAGGCAAAGGTTCCAACAAGGCTCCTTCATTCTGTCAGGTACTTATCTGTCTGTGTGTCTTCTTTCATTTCCTTTTTCGTAGTTCATGGCACTCTCTCTTCCAGGCTTCTCACTTATTTCTCTTCCAGGAGTGACCTAGAAGAAAAATAGCAAGATGGATCTGACTTTGCATATTAATTGTCAGAGCTCTAACACACAAGAATAGGTGTTTCTATTGTCGTAGCAGATAAAACACACCCCTTTGCCTTGCGGATATATTGAAGGTATTGCATCCTTTCACGATACCAGATGGCTTCTAATTACTAAGGTCCTTGCCTTTTCACTCACTGACAAACTCATATCCTATTTGCATTTAAATGTCTCTCAGATGTACCTATGAGCTTAACAACACACTGTAGTAGGGATACAACTGTACGCTCCAGTTCTACACCATAGCTTCATTGAAGAAGCTGCTAGCCTGCCGCCTGTCTGGAAAATGAAAATTTTGGATTGGGGTCAGTATCTGTGGGTCTAGTGTGATGACTAGTTGTCTTTTACTTCATTCTTCAGAACAGGGCTCCCCCGACCCCATAAATAAATAAACCTCCGTCTTTAGTATGACAACGTCTTGTATCCTTTTCGTTATAAATTTCCCAGTTTTCTTTAATGAAATTAACCACTTCCGAGCACTACAGATACTGCACCTGAAAATCTTAATTCTACCCAGAAAACAAAACAAAACAAAACAAAACAAAAAACCCAACACATTTCTCTATGTAAAGCTTTCACCATAGCGTTGCCAATGCAGAGTCATTATTGCATTTCATCTAAAGTCGACCGAACTTTGGTTCAAAAATAAATTCTGTTCAATGCAGATTAACTTATTTGAATAGATTGTATAAAGCTATACTTTGCTTCAAAGGAAGCAACTTTTCTGTGCTGCCTGTGAAGCCTGTGTTGTCAAAAATTTGTTTTGGAGAATATGTGTTACATAAAAATACAGATATTTAAAATAGAGGCAACAGCTGTGTTATACCCAAACTTGTACACTGCTGATCACTGACATACAGAAACCTTTCTCTGAATATTGTTTCAAAGACTGTGCTCTGGAATTTGATTATTCAAAGAACAAATGGTCAGAGAGAATTGTTTTTTTATTTCTATAGTTTAATGAAGGGGATAGGGTGCCTATTAAGTGACTACGTGACTCTGTCCCCATGAGAATATTTGTTCCCCCTTAGATTTTTTCTGTATACAGCACTTTCATTTGTCTACAAATTTACCATAAGATTTTTTAAAGTATTTAATTTTATCATGAGAATTTATGAAGATGAGAAAAACACTAACTCCTTATAGTTCCATTATCCCAGCTAATGGCGTGTACTATTAATTCCTGAAAGCTCTTTTTTTTTAATTTCCATTTCAGTGGTAGCCCAATGTATCTATCTACATTGCTGTAGCAGACTTACCTGTCATTGCTGTTGAACAACCGCAACTTCAGCGAGCTGCAGTGCCAGGCTATCATCGTCCCAGACACGTATTACGGGCAGTTTTGTGAGCTGTCAGCCCGGGTGAGCACGTACTGATACTAAAGGAGTTGTGAGATGGGCAGTTAATTGTTTCGACACAATGCATTGCTGCTGTATGTACATTCTGTAGTTCAGGGTTTTAGCCCTCAAAAAGAGGGACCGTTCTGGGACAAATCCTCAGTCCTGCCGAGGCTAATGTTCGGAGGCTCACTGAGCTCAACAGGCTAGATTTCACTTTGGTATTTACATTTACTGGAGACCAAGGTAAATGTTGATAACTCTTTGGTATTGCTCTGTTTTTTGGGGCGTGAGGGCGTGAAATCAGTTAGATATGAATGCAGACAGTCAGGACAGGATTGTTTTTGTGAGTGAATAGGCAGGAATCATATTCTGGATCCAGAAAACCTGCTGCCAGAATTCCCACCACCCACATCTTTAACAGGGATACACACTCTGCTGAGGCACACTGTCACATAACTGGCGGCAGTAGTCCTACAGCCGGCGGTTCACAGGACAAAGAACGGAGCCCTGGTAACAGCTGGCAGCAATGGGAACTTTTTCTCTCACTTCAGTATGACTCTGGAATGAATTGCTGGCCCTGTCTATAGTTTATCTACATCTCGTTTTGCTCAGTTCTCCTTGCAGTCAGCGGGGAGGTATAAGCCTCTCTAGATAGAGTGACTCATTCCATCCCAACGTAAGTGTGAAGAAGTATACGGATGGTGATTCACCTGAATTATTTTCTTCCATCCACTTGGAGGGGAACGAAAAACATGACTAATATAGGCAAGTCAAATATCCGGATCTCTAATGAATCTTCTAAATGGGATCTTCAAAATACCATGTTGAAAATCATGACTAAATATAACAGACAAGAATAACTCTGAATTTCGTTTCAAGACCCACAGTCAAATTGTGCTCAACTTTTCTAGCTGAGCAGGAGAGAAGGTTGAAAACAGGTTTCCTTGTTAACTCCTGTCTGCTATATCATAAGGTGCTTCCTACAGTGCAGGCTGCTTCCTCTTCCAGTAGCACTTTTAGAGCATAAACAGGAACTGTACAGGACACAACTCCACTGGTGCCTGCCAGCCAAACTGGGCAGGCATACACTATATATTGCTGCAGGGATATAAAAGCAGGCATGATCCCTCCCTGCTCTCTGGGAAGCGAACATGCCTAAGAACCTACATAGAAACATTGTTTACCCAGCATGTTGGTACGACTCGCTTGGTTCTAATAAAATCTAATTTTCGGCTCACTATTGTGATGGCTGCCTTTATGGAGATATACTCCTGTAACAATGCTGTGGCAGAAAATATTTGAAATTGATCCTGACTTGAATAAATAATGTCAGAAGCTGTAAAGGCTACATCTATTTTCTGGTGCAACCACTATTGCAAAGCCCACTGCCCAGAGAAAGGAGAAGATATTCTGGCAAGTACTAAATAAGTCGTGGTAAGGCAACTAGAGAAAAGGAAGGGAAATGTAGACCCCAGATCCAGATCCCACATCAGGAAAGCACCTCTGTCCAGCAGCACAAGCTTAGTGTATGCCTTTCGTCTGCATGCCCTTGGCAGGGCTAGGTGCTTAGGAGGCATTCGTAGGAGTGCAGCAGCTCATCTCTTGGGAACTTGCATCAAAGAAGAGCAAGAGAAGGCTCTGGGGATACCTTATCGAGGCTTTCCAGTACCTGAAGGGGACCTACAGGAAAGCTGGGGAGGGACTTTTTAAAAGGGCAAGCAGCAATGGGACAAGGGGTAATGGATTCAGACTGGAAGAGGGCAGATTTAGACTAGATATTAGGAAGAAATTTTTCACTGTGCGGGGGGCGAGGCACTGGAACAGGTTGCCCAGAGAAGCTGTGGATGCCCCATTCCTGGAGGGGTTCAAGGCCAGGCTGGATGAGGCTTTGGGCAACCTGGGCTAGTGGGAGGTGTCCCTGCCCATGGCAGGGGGGTTGGAACTTGATGGTCTTTAAGGTCCTTTCCAACCCAAACCATTCTGTGATTCTGTGATCCACTGGGGTTGTTCTGCTGAAAAAATAACCAGAATGAAACAAGCCTTTCTGCACACTAGACTGGCTTCCTGCTGAGGGCAATGGAGAATCTGAAAATTTGTAGAGGCACATTTGCTTCTATATGTTTAGGCCATAGAACACTTTCTGGTTTCTTCTAGATTATTTTTAATGGTGACACCAGAACAAACAGAAGTTATATGAATTCAACAGAATCCTAAGAAAACAGGATTTTTAGGCAATTGGGCATGTATGCTTCCATTTTGAAAGCTGTAAAGCAAAACTGGAAAAAAAAACCCCAAACTTCTCCTGAAAAAACTTTACCAAAACTAAGTCTTGAACTACTAAAGCCTGAATTGCATCGGCAAGAATAGAAAGCCACCAATGGGGAGGGGGTGCTTGCTTGTTTGTTTGTTTTTGTTCAGGTTTTTTGTGAGGTGAGTTTTTTTGTTTGGTTGTTTTTTTTCCTCAGATGGTTAGTTCACACACACTATCTGAGACATTAGTATAATATTTATAAACTTAGGAGAGTTTTGCGAGTTAATTGGTCAGGAACTCATAAATGTTAACAGACCTTCCATGGAATTATTAGCTTAATAATAAGTAACTTAAGCCAAGAAGCATGAAAAGTCATTTTGCCTTTAAAGGTTAAAAGAAATCACAAATAAAGAAGAGAATGGTCCTTATCTCAGCTTTAATTACAACATTTATTAATGACAGACAAAATGAAAGCTAAGGCTCATTTCTTCCTCATTACAGTCTACAAAAGCCTGCTTTTGATGCTTTTATACAGATTTATCTCTCATCAAGAAAAAAATATTACAGAATGTTGCTGAAGATTGTGATGAAACAGAATTAATATATACCAAATATTTTTGAGATATCAAATTTGCAATAATGTGACTGTAACAAGCACAGTTTATAGATCCTTTAAGGCAGTTTTTGGCAATATTTTGCCCCTGATCCTCAGCAGAAAATATAAGGATCTGAAAATCCTGATAAACCAACCTCAAGCAGTCTAGAATACAAAACAAAAAGTATCTACTAGAAGTATTTTGATATTTTAAATCAAGCTACCAGAGCAATGTTATCAGCTGAATATATTAATTTCATTTTTATTATGTCAGCCTACCCAAACCTGTTTTATTTATTATCATTTTTTTATGTTCATCAGTGAATCTTTCCTAAATTTTATCAATTTCTGCTAACCATTGGAAAAATACAACATTTTTTCTGCAATGAAGAAGAGCTGTGTCTCCATATGAGGTATAAAAGGGTATGGCTGGTGTATAAAGTAACCAACAAGCAGACCACAGCTAATCCATTTATTAATTCAAGTACCGTTTACTTCTAGACTTGTTTTTCCTCAAAAGCAATTTCTACTGTCTTATATAATTAAAAGAATAAATCGTTTTGCTTTATAATATTCTTCACTAAATCCAAAGTCTCTTTCAAAGCTGAAGGATGATTGTGCTTGCTTTAGGGAGTCACTTCTCAGCAGAATTTAATACATATGTGTGTGCATACATTTTTAAGCCAGCCTAGTTCTGGAATTTCTCTGTTGCCTTTGTCGTAGTTATTGCTTTACTGAGACACATGTCTGCGTACAGCACTGTGGCCTGGAGAGAAGACCAACAAAAACTTGTGCATATCTGGTAACGGTGAACTTACGGAAAGTTCTTGCGGTATGATTTTTAAAAGCTTGTTCAACACCATGAACGCATGAAAACTACTAGTCCTAATTCACTTGCATTCAGTAAATTGCATCTGTGTGAAACTGGATTTTAAAAATCATCCAGTTATCAGCCAAATAAATGGCCTTAGATCTGAAACACCGTGAACAAACTTATCTAAAGCAGCAGTTCCTTAAAGGAATCCACGTACCTGAATTTAAACAAACACGGAATCCAGATAACATTAGTAGAATTCTGGACAGGTTGGTTTTCCTTAAGGTTATCTGTTTTCCTTTTGGTATGGTGTGGTTATGCCACAGTAACCAAAACCTGCAAGGCGTCAACAGAGTGTGGTCACTATCATTACCGATGGCAGGATTTATAACGACAAATTTGTGCATCAATACACGTCCTTGTTGTTTCTTGTCTGAAGCTATTGTCTCCGTGACTGCCTGTCCATAGATATGGAACTGCAACACGCAATACTGAGCTACATTATTAAAAAACATTTTATTACCTGTCTTCTTCTGCTTCCCGTTGAGGATTTTTAGTTAGCACTTGCCATCTGAAAAGAAACAATTTTGTTAGTGGCAGAACCGCCAAGGACATCACAGGGCTCTCTGTAACTCTCGTGGAAATGTCAGTTTGACCAATGCTCAGGGAGTTCAGAGCTCTGTGAAAACAAAGGCAAAGCAGGACAAAGCACAGTTATCACACGAAACAGACAAACCTGAAGTTTCAAGAACAGTTCTCTGGAGATACAGATCTTCACACATGTAAATTTACAGTTCAGATTCAGCAGGCCAGATGCAGGAGATGAGTAAAGTAGATGAAATTAGACAAATTTATGTGCCCTTAGATTCTCACAAACCTCCTAACACCCTACTCCCAGATGAACAAATTCAAGTGTCACACATAAATCTACTACTGCCACCACTGATCTAATTCATTAATTTGCACCCACGCTTTCAAACAAGTTTAAAAAACCAACAGACAAACCAAGGCAAATACAAAGGGAACCAAAGGGACCAGGTTAGGCTATACACATTCTGAAAGACTGAAATGCTGCGAGATGATCTCACCATTTGTTCTGACAAGTAGTTTGAACAAGTAGTTTACACCTGTTACTGACCAATGTTAGGTGTAGGCGCTGAGAAGTAACTGGGCCAAGAAGTAGTTTGGCTCTCATTACTTAGAATATAATTCATCACGAATGAGAAATACAACAGGAAACTGAATTAAAACCTGTGATGATTCATAATTTGTATATTTTGCATACGAAATATGAAGAGTCTTTGAAAAATAACTGGCCTATTTCAAATCAGCGAAGAGAAAAAGCATCTAGCTTGTGTTCTAGATGGATCAACAAAACTAGCAAATGTTCCTCACCCAAAAAACCAAACATTAACGGACAATATTAAAACATTTCAGCAACTTGTCCTCTGTCCAGAAACAGTTTGTCTGTTTTCTTTAACCATTCAGGATGAGAAAGAACATTTCAGAGAAAATACAAACAATGAAATACCATCTAGCAGAAGGAAACAAGACAATTATTAATCACAAATGGTTTAAACAAACTTCTTAAATTATAGCCTTGATCTTAAATTATAGCCTTGATCATCCAAAGATTTGAAAATGCATATTATATAAAGGGTGTATAGTGTCAAATTTTAAAATGAGGGAGAAGTAATGCAGATCCATTCCTTTGTAATTCAATATTGAGCTTGTCAAAGGGAGCTGTAAGATCGGCTGGGCTGTTATCCACGTGCCGTGTCCCAGTACATGAGCACTTATAGGACCAAGACCTATTTCATAACTAATCTCATTGCAGCATCATATGTCAATCAAAAATTGAAGAAGTGCTATTTGGATTTTTCTGGACACCTTTGTGAAAAAACCTTTAATTTTCACAAGAGTCTTTCTGAAAATGCACACACATATACATACATACACTCATGATGACATTTTCATAGCATTTGTCAGATTGTGAGAGGTGTGACAATTCTGTACAAGATACAATTATTTCCCCTAAGATCGGAGGGTTTTAGTGGAATGACTCTGTCACCCTGCATGTGCTTTAGATAGAAAATGCCTCTCCCATCAACTCATGGGCCAGTGAAGTGGGCTTGCATTTGTGTGGAACAGGTCTTGTCAAAAATCTCATGTTGCCTTACCTTTTGAGAACAGCTGGCTGGTAGAAGTTGCACATTGAATGAGCAGTTTTATAACATCCCTCTTATATTTTACATCAACAGGATCAACTACAACTCCTGCTGTTCATTTGCTATTAAAAGTAACAGATGGTGCAGTAAGCTGTTTTTTCTTCAATATAAAGCATGCAGTCAGTTGACATTAAAATGTTTCTGTTCTGAAAAGTTATTTTCATAAAATATACTTTGTGGATCCCACATTTATTGTTTCTCAATGATTCTTGGAAGAAATAATCTCTTCTTTATAAGTTTCAAATTGGGTTTTCCAACAGCTTGCAAGATTGGGTGGTTTGTGAAAATAAAGTTGTTTTTAATACCCGAATCCAGAAAGAAACGGCTTTAGGTATCGGTTTTGTTCATGTCATACAGTCAGGCACAGATTCTAGCTCAGTACCCATATCTGTGCTAGCCTTACCAACAAAGAAGGACCAAAATAAAAATATGTAAACCAGAATATGGCTAACCCTTCTCTTGAAGTATTTCTCTCAGCTTAATGAAGTCCACACCAGCCCACAGCTGGAATTGCTGTCACACTGTCTGTCACTCCTCAGAAAGTACCGTGGGCAGCTGGCACTTGCTTAGGAAGTATCTAATACTTGGGCAGATCATGAGTCTTCAGCTAATCTGGCAGATGAAGTTTCCTGGCTGCCCAGATGATTATGAAAAAATCTGGTCTCTCATTGCTGCCTGTGTCAGAGCTATTTTCTAAGGTTTCTGTTTTGATTCAGCAGTTTTGATTAATCTCTTCACGTAAAGTAAAAGGAGTTGCTGAAAGATGTTATCTTACAGCTCTCTCTGTTTCTCATTTATTTTCCTCTTTTACTCTGATAGCATGGTGGTATGGAGGCACCTGGCATAAAGTTAGCTGAACAGTTTGCATTCTAGAAAAACTTGGAAACTTTGGAAAGCTGTAATACAGAGAAAAAAAGAAAGTAGGTGTATTTTTGTTAGAAGACCAGTGAATAATTAAATTAAATGATAGTATAGAAGCAGTGAGGGCATAGAGATCCAAGATATAATGGATACGTTATCATTGTAAGACCTTATCTCCCTGTTTTGCTCCACTTGAAAAAGAGGTATGCTGATGGAAGACGCAGAAAATTGCTGGAAAAATACTTTTTAATATGCTTTTTTATCAATGCTTTTAATTTTTATTTGTAATCTGACAAAAGAGTATTAAGAAAAGCCTTTCTCTGTGTGGGGATGCAACACTACAAAACTTTCCCTAGTTAACTGTCCTGTGTAAACTGTAAAGATGGAGGGAAAGATGAATTCTGTCATCTTTAAAACAACAAATATACGTTTTCCCTTCCAAACAAAAGCATAAGGGAGAGGGATAGAGACTCCTCAAAGCCCAATTCAGGAAACACTGACAACGTCACGCAGCATTTGGTGTTTCACAAAGGATAACAGAGACACCTCGTGGCAAACAGAGAGAACATGTTTAACGTTAATCCTCAGCAAAGCATTGCTTTCAGGGCAATTCGAGGTAACATGAGATGTGCTCCAAAGGAAATTTTTCTTTTGATGTTCTAGTCTGGTTATAACATAAATGGATGCAGAAAGGATATGAATTTATGTACCTGGACAATAGTTGGTGATGCTTGTTACCTGATTGTTTCTTTGGTTCGCAGTCCTCACCTCCAAATAATTAATTCTAATTTTAAAATACTTTTCTTGTCTTCTGTATAAATATCACTGCAAAAATGCCTGGTTAGTGGGGAGAGAAATATATTTTTGATTTATTTCAAAAGAACGTTTGATCAAAATATAGTGCTTTACCAAAACTTCATTGAACAGAATTTTTGATACAAGCTCAAACAGTTAGGAAGATGTGAAGGAACTTGTTCTAAGGATTTTCTTTAAAAATGAAAAGAAATAGTGGAAAAGACACCACCCCTCTCCTCTGTCTTCTTCCTAAAACTGTGTCAGAACTGGAAATCAAGTGATGACTGAAAATCAGGTTCCACCTGTTCTTTTGCAGGCAAAGATCAAATTCAAACAAGCACATCAAAGTCACATATAAACCAGATACAGACAGTAACTGAAACTCTGTGCATTTGGAATAGCTGCCTTGCTAAGCAAATGCTGCCCTGCTGGCATCAGCACAGAGCTCACCAAAATCACAGTGAAACAGGGACATGAAATGTTGAAATAATGTGGTTCCTGGGTACAATAGAGAGAATGGAATTAGGTGTCACGACCCAGCTCATGGAACCACCCTGGGTGGGACGAGTGGGGTTCGCGGAGGTTCTATATATACATTCCCTTGGGGCAAATTAAGGTGAAACGACACCAAAGAATTGCATATTGGCTTATAATTTTAATGCATACAATTGTTTAGGGGGAAAAAGGGAAATGCAGGGTATAAAATGTGGCATAACAGAATTGCAAAAGGAAAACAAATTACTTGGTAAAGACAATTCATTAATATTTTACCATCCACTAACAACACTAAACCTTATAGCAACGGAATAAGAATAGCACGATTGTCAATATCACTAGGGTTAGTAATAATCATCACTAAAAATAAGCAATCGATATGAAAAAGCTATTACACAAGCCCCAGAAAGGGGCTGGCATTAAACTTATAAAATGTTACCACACGTGCCAGAGGGAAAACAGAGACAGTAGAGAGAGAGACAGAGAGAGAGAGAAAAAGGGATCCGGGAAGGGAGGAGAGGAGGGGAAAAGAAAAGGGGTAAGGGAAGAGAGGGAAGAAAAAGGAGGGGAGAAAGAAAAAAAAGAGGAGAGAGGTAAGGAGAGGAAAAGAAACAAAAGTTATCACCACTCCTTGGATCCCTGGATGAACATCGAGGGGGAAGTCGTTGCTTGTTCAGTTGGTCAGCATCTCAGGAGTCTTCAGGTGATGGGCCCCCGCTCCCCTATTTTGCTGGTTCATCTTTTATAGGCAGAAGCAGGGCCTTAATCAATAAAAGTTTGGTACTTTGCTGTAAGAGCGAGACTGAGTCCATTGTTAGACTCAGCAGGGGTTTGACCCAGTCCACTGTAAGGCCCAGCAGGGGTTTGCTGTCCGTCGTTCATGGCCCTACTCAGCAGGGGTTGTCTAGTCCCTTGTAGATGAGGGGAGTGGGGCTTTCGGTGAATCTTCTTATCTGATGCCTTGAGGCATCACGAGGCTTTGAGGCTTCCCTTATCAGAGCCTCAACGACCTGCTTGTCACGCTTCTTTTGGTGCAGCCCAGGACACGGGTGGTTTCTGGGCTGCCAGTGCACACTGCCGGCTCATGGTGAGCTCCTCATCCACCATCATCCCCAAATCCTTCTCCCCGGGGCTGCTCTCAAGCTGTTCTCCTCCCAGCCTGTATTTATGCCTGGGATTGCCTCGACTGATGTCAACACCTATCAGGCCACCCCCAAGACCTCCCACAGGAGTGAGACCCCTCAGTACCCCCATGAGACCCTCCAAAACCCCCTCAAGACCCCCTCAGACCCCTCCAGTTCCTCCTGGCTGCCCCCTCCCACGACAGCAGGACCCCTCTGGGGACCAGCCAGGGCAGGCTCAGGGGACAGCCTGGGTTTCCCCCTTGCTCCTCCCATCAAATGAGGGGTGTCACGGTCCACTAAGGACTCGTGATGATTCTTTGCTGAGATCTCTAAGTTCAAAATTAAGGCGACCACGCCTCTTGGTTCCTCCGTGGCCCCAGAAATGAAGCTTTGGTCCCGAATAAAGGGCTTCGGGCACTCCAATGGGGGCGTCGAGCTGTGAGAGAGGGGTTTGGACTGCCAACGTGAGACTTTGAACCTTCCAAAGGTGGGTTTAGGCTTTGGAAATGGGGCTTGGGAAATAAAATGAAGGCTTTGAACCCTGAAAGGAGGTTTTGTGCCCTCACGTGATGCTTTGGTACCAAACACTAAGGCTTTAGATCCTCAAATTGGGACTGTGGAGGCAGCTGAGCGTTTGCTCCTGAACTCAGTTATACATTTGATGTATTTCAAACCCGAAGCTTCTGCACCTCCCGTGTGTGTCTCCACCCTGCGTGCGTGTCTCCGCCCTCCGTGTCTGTCTCCACCCACTCGTGCATGTCCCGCCCCAACTCCGTGTCTCCGCCCCCCTGCGTGCGTGTCTCCGCCCCCGTGCGTGTCTCCGCCCCCCCGTGCGTGTCTCCGCCCCCTTGTGTGCCGCATGCGCTCTGGTCACCGGTCCCGCGCATGCGCATCAGTGGATTTCCCCCCGCTGCCCGCTGCCGCCACCGCGTGGCCAACATGCGGTAGTGCAGCTTGGCGGCCAGAAGGCAGCGGCGGAGCACGGCCTGGCCGGGGGCAGGAGCTGCTGCGGCTGGAGCTGCCGAGGCCCGAGGG
>WKFP01014220.1:107496-121448 GCA_011057875.1 Pterocles orientalis | reverse complement strand
AGGGAGGAGCGGTGGGAGGGCGGGCTGGGCACGGGGTGGGGGGATGCTGGGGGGTCCTGGATGTGTCCCCCAGCCATGTGTGGCTCAGCAGCAGCACGGTTGGCATGTCCCCAAGGATGTGACCTTGTCCCTGTAGAGCAGTGTGGTGGCACCTTCGTCACCTGCATCCCCGGCGACACCCAAAGTGGCTGAATGGCGATGGGGGAGGACTGGCAGTGCCCATGTCCCCCCAGGGCAACACCTCCTGCAGCAGCCTTGGCTCCAGATATTTACCCCAAATTTTCCGCCCCATATAGTCATTCCAGGTTCCCCCACCCTGCTGCAAGCTGGTCCCCCAGCAGCTGGGAAATAAAGTCAACAACCCTGAGGAAACGGAGAAGAGCTAAAAACAGGAACAAAATCCAACGTGCTGCCCAAAATGTTGGGCTTCGTGCAGCAAAGGGATTTCCTTTACCCCCAAACACCCCAACGCTTCGGATGCAGAGGGTCTGGGGTCAGCAGGAGGTGTAAGACCACCTGCAACTGCGTCAAAGGGGATCTCCCAGGAGGAACCCAGCCCAGCCGGCAGGGAAGGGGTTAAGCACACACACCTGAGCCTAATCCTCACCTTGTGCCTGGAGCCTACTTAAACCCTGCCCAGGGTGGTCCCCTCTTGCTGTTAGTCTGGTGCTGGGGGTTTTTCTTCCTTCTTCTCCTTCCTTCTGCTCCTGCCCAGCCAAGCCTGTGCTGAGCCGCGTTGCTGCTCGTGGAAAATGCGGCGATTTTCCTGAAACCAGGCGTGCAAAAGGTGTAAAGCTGCAAATTGACGAGCAGAGGCTGCTGGAGGTGGTGGTGGCTTGGCAGGAGGAAAGGTTCTGGAGAAGATGCTGCTGGAGCAGAGCCGGAGCAAAGGTAAGGTGTGGGGATGGAGGACAAGGAGGAGCTGGTGTGAAAGAGCCGGTGGATGGGGTGCTGCTGGCTGGGAAAGCCTGAGCGTGGCTTTCTGCGCACAAGTGCGGCGTTGGCATCGATGCTGGTGTTGCTCCATACTGGGAGGAGCTGGGCAGCTTGTTCCCGTGGCTGGCAGGGAGGGGAGGCGTTGGCAGCACCCACCCCTCGTGCTTAGGGAAGTCTTTGGGCTTTTGTCTTGCAGGTGGCGGAGCTGGAGTTGTCTCCTTCTGCTAACACAACCCCTTTTGCAAAGTGACAGGGTGCTGGGAGGACACTGGGACATAGTGGGGACACTGGGACGTGGTGGGACACCAGGAGTGCCCCAGAGACCATCAGGCTGGCTGAGGGATGATGCTGCCGGAGCCTTCCTCCCCTCGCTGTCACCTGGGCGGAGGTGACCTCTGGGAACCCTGCTGCACCACACGTGGGGCTCCTGGGTTTAGGCTTGGCTTGGTTTGTGTTTGGGATTTTTTTGGTTGCTTGGGATTTTTTGGTTTTTTGAAGCTTTGTTTTGGTGTGTAGCTTTTTGGGGGGGGGTTGTTTGGTTTTGGGGTTTTTTTTTCTTTTCCTGGCAATAAGGAGCAGTGAGTCGCTCTGAGTTTTTGGAAGCTGGCCCAGGGTCCCCAGAGGACCCTGCTCTCGGATGCCCTGTTG
Organism: Pterocles orientalis; assembly: GCA_011057875.1. Taxonomy (NCBI): domain Eukaryota; kingdom Metazoa; phylum Chordata; class Aves; order Pterocliformes; family Pteroclidae; genus Pterocles; species Pterocles orientalis. The sequence continues at coordinate 119,864 of WKFP01014220.1, read as the reverse complement.
TACAGGATAATCGGGTTTATTTTAGCAGCCCCTGCTCTCCGAGGAGCCGGCACACGCAGCCCAGCTGCTGTGGCGATGGAGCATCCCTGCCCTTTCAGCAGGAGCGCTATAATTGCTGGGTTTGGCTTTTTCCCCCCTAATTTGCCGAGCTCTGGCTCTCTGTCCCTCCTGCCTAGAGCCGAGCAGCACCCTGAACAGCTTCGGGGAGAAACTTGGGGTCGGGAGGGATTATGCATTTGGGAAGCCAGGCTGCAAACCCACAACACTTCTCTTCTCAGAAAATAAACCGCCCCGATACACCAGCTGTCTGCGCCTAGGCAGGACGGTGGCTGTTTAGCTGAATAACTGGAATTTTCCCTTTTTTCTGCCCTTCCAAAGCATCTCCTCTAGGCTTGGACCTCAAGTCAAGCGCAGCTACTGAAAATGCTGCTTATTGCATCGCTGCCCAGTGCTGCCGTGCCGAAGAGCTCCGAGCTCAGGGAAATGGGGCAAGCAGGATTTTTAAATTTTATATATATATATATATTTTTTTTTTTTAAATTCCAGATGTGTTTAGCTCCAGGAGGCTGAGCTCCCTGGGGGGGTACAGCAGCTCCCATCCTGGGGGTGTGCATCCAAGGTGTGGCTCACGTGCAGATACAGCATCAGTGCTGGGGTCCCCTGGGATTTTTTTTTTTAATTCTTATTTTTTATTATTGTTTCTGGTGCTCTATGTGAGAATTAATTTAACTTGCTGCTGAGCCTGGACATCCCTGCACAGGCTTCTGGTTGCCCATTAAATCCTTGTTGCAGTAAATGTGAGGAAGATGATGCAAAGCGCCTTTAAAAAAGCAAAACAATGTTGTTAGTGGCTTGAATGCGACTGGGGATGGCAACTTCTGTCCTGTGCTCCTCATTGTTCTTGAGAAATGTTTTTTTCTGTTGGGTCTTGTGGCAGTTCTGCACCATTCTAAAGCTCAGCACAAGGGAGAACTTCACCTTGAAGGGGGAAAAAATGTATTTCAGACCCGGCAGGTTCAGGTAAATTCATCCTGGATCCTGTTCTAGGGGTCAAGCCCCCCAGATTTGGGTGTTTGGAGTCTTGTGCACCCAAGAAATGTCTTGGATTTGACCCTGGGTCAGGAAAGTCGGATAGGTTTCCATACACATGCTCCTCCAGCTTTGCACACTCGTGATATTCTAGGGTGCTCCCTGGTCCCTAATGACTTAATTTGTGGCAGTTTGCATTGGGTTGATAACTTGCAGGCGGTGAATGTTGTTGGTAAAAGAGCAAATAAAGGGTAAAGGGTGCCTGAGCTCTGAAAAAAAAAAAAAAAAGCCATGCTGCTAAAAAAGAATTATTTTAAATATATGTATCACCCCAAAATCTGTGTTCCTTGCGTTTGTCCATGCAGGGGCTGCAGCTTCGCCTGGGCTGGGGCTTGAGCCTGTTCTCTGCGGTTGTTCGTTAGCCCAGGGGCAGCTGGTTAACGGGCTCCAGAGCTGGGGTTGGGGCTCGCTGTGGTCCTGTCCGGGAGGAAACCCCTGTCCTGGCAGCTCCCACCACCCTGCGCGGCTGCTGTTTGTACCGCGGAGCTTGGGGAAAAAAAAAAAAAAAGTGCTGCTCTTGGTAGAGCTATCTATTAAAATTTCAATTTATCAGCTTTAGTCCTTCATCAGGGCTAAAGGATAAAACTATCTCAGTCTTTTTTTTTTTTTGGTGCATTTGTAAGCTTTTTTTTTTTACTGGATACCCCCATTGCAGCACTGAAACCCGAATTTTCCCCGTGTGGAGCTGCCTTTGCGTTAAGGGTGAGACTGTGGCCCATTGACATCAGTGGCTAAGTTGGGTTTGATCTCAATAAAGCTGAGATTTCACCCAAAACCCACTCTATATTTCTGGATTTTGCAAGCAGGAACTCGTATATGTATATATATATACACACACACACGAAAGAACTCTTATATATAAAATGATGTGATCTGGTTTCTTCTCCATCATCAAGCCAGACTTCTGTTCAACCCAGTGGATATTGCTCATATTTACCTGTACAACCTTGTGCGTTCCAGTACAAAAAAAAAAAAAATCACGTTCCAATAGAATTATTTTTTTTCCCTTCGTGTCCAAAAGCCGTTGGGGTGCCTGGAGCAGCTGAACATCTGGCATTGCTCATCCCAGCTGTGGGCTTTGGAAAAAGAGTGGAAACCACTGGAGTAGTTGTATCCCAGGCAGATGAGTTTATCCCTCTAACTGACCAGTTTCATCCCAGTTTCCTCCGTGTTTCTCACTCCTTTGCCATCTGTCCCCTTCCAGGAGTGACCAAGCAACGTTTTCGAACGATGAGCTTAGTGCTGAACCAAGGGAGAGGATGACCACTGGAGGTACAGCCGTGATGGACACCAGGTAAGGGTTTTCTCTCTTGGCTTTGCTGCTGTTGTCTTCATGTTAAAAACCAGCTCAGAGCAGCGGGAGGTCCAGCCCAGCATCCTGTGCCTGGTACTGGTGGGTAATAAAAAATAAAAAGGGAAGGGCTGCGCGTAGGAGACCCCAGGTCCATGGGCAATTCCTCGCCAGCCGGCTGCATCAGCCTACGCAGATACATGTGCCTTAAAGAAATAACAGGAAAGCTGTGATCTTGCTATAAAGCTAGCAGCGTCGTTTCTCTCCAGTGGGAATTTTATCATTTTGACGGTTTTTCACCCTTGATCAGAGTGGAAAGTCAAGAGATGCTTGTTTGGGGACAAAGAGGTTTGGTGGGTCTGCTAGAGGAAAGTCCATCCTGTTTCCTAAGTGAAGAATTTTAGGGTGTTCAAGCTTGAAACATTTGGACTCGAGGGGTGTTTCTAGGTGAAATATCTCGTTTTAAAATATCTTCTCATAAAATAAAGGAAAAGTTGGGTGTTTGCCACAGAGATGTTGACTTTGATGGAACTGCCCATTGTGATGAAAAATATTTTCAACAGAAAATGTTTAATCGATGTGGCTGTTGGGAAATACCCCTCTGCACGGCCGCGGGCGCGTTCTGTTTCAGCTTTCAATCTCACTGTATTCTGCATTCAAACATCTTACAACACTGCACCCGCGTTGTGTCTCGGCAAGCTGGGAGCGTTGGGTTGGATTGCGTTGAACAAGATTTACGGGGGCTTGAGCTCCAGTGTTGGTTATATCGATGCAAATCTGTGTTGTAGCAAATATTACCATGAGGATGCGCAAGGGTGACATGGAGTAAATAAGAAAACTTGGCCTTGAATTTTTTTTTTTAATGTAGCCTGCTTTGGAGTGGGCATCGTCATCTCTTCAGTCAAAGTCTCAGATTTATGGATGTCTCCAGTCATGGGCTTCAAAGTAAGAAGGTGGGAAAACAGCTCTGCTAAAACCTGCCCTGGGTTTTCCATGGGGCAGGATTTCCCCCTCTGGCCTGAGGCTGTGGGAGCAGGTCTTCCTGGGCATGGCTTTTGGGGTGGGAGCTTCATGGTTGCTTGACCTTCACCGTAATTGGAGCTGAGCCTGGGCTGCATCAGGATTGCATTGCTCTGCGGCCGTCGCCTTCTGCAAACAAGGACAAATCTCAAGGTCAGGCTGGATGAGGCGTTGGGCAACCTGGGCTAGTGGGAGGTGTCCCTGCCCATGGCAGGGGGTGGCACTGGGTGATTTTGAAGGTCCCTTCCAACCCAAACCATCCTGTGATTCTGTGATTAATCCTGGTAGTCTGGGACACCTCAGAGACACTATTGAAAAGAAAAAAACCCAACCCTCCCCACGTTAGTGTCCTCATGCAGACATTTAAGGGAGGAGATGAGGTGGTTTTGTTTTATTTAGAACTGACTAAACCCCACGATCTGGGCAGAAAATGCAGCTGAGAGGACGAGAAGCGATTTGAGAAGCAAGATCCACCGGTGCCTCTCCTGGAAAACAGTTTTTATTGAACTTGAGAAACATGCCAATAACAGAAAGCATAACTCATCTCGTGAAAGTTATGGTTGGCTGTAAAAGAGAATACAGAAAATTTTCCTACTCAAGCCGAAATGTTTTTCTTTTAATTCCTCGGTATTCTCTCTGCAGCACTCTAAGCTCTAATTCATGTCTTGGCCGGGGCTGTAGGACCGAGCCGTGCTTAGCAGAACGGGCTCCGCTTTCAGAATTTGGGGGATTTTTGAGTCACGCACCTTCCGCAGCACTAAAACCCACCATGTGTCCGCCGGGGTTTGTGCATTTACGAGACCTGCGCCTTGGGGGAGAGGCGAAGAGGAAGACTGGAAGGTAAATGGCCAACTAAATGGGTTTTAACTGCTGCGCGTTGGTTTAAATATCCTTTTAGAAAAAGCTAATATTGTAAACCGAGATGGGTTCCAAGTTCAGGGGATTGCAGATGTCATTTATTTTCTTTCCAGGTAGTTCTCTCAGACCGTAGAGTTCCGGCCGTGATTTAACGTCGAGAGCTTAAATGGAACCGTATGCAATTAGCCATCGGGCAACGTAACGATGCGGATTCCAACAAACCCCGAGCCTCCCCCAGTTTGGGTTGGGAAATGACTTCCCGTGAAGGTCCCTGATGTTTTCAGAGCCCCGTAACCCATCGCCCTCATTTCCCCTGAACCCCCACCCTGTGCAAAAGGTGTCTCTGGGGACACCGGGCTGGAGCTGGCACTTTGGATGTGTCACCATCTCGGGCGGTGTTTGCATTCTGAAATAGCGTGAAACAAAAGCTTTCAACAAAGAGAATGAAAATCCGTAACTCCCGGTTACGCTTTCCTTCTGGTGTCTTGACACCCACAGCATCGTGTTAGATTTTTGGGGATTTTTTTGTTGCTTTCTTCAGACAATTAGAGGATCTCGCTTCCAGCGGAGCATCTGTTTCTTTTTGTGAGATGCTTTAATTCCCTGAAAAATCTCTTTTTTGGACAAAAATAGGCTCTGAGCCCCGCTTTCCACCCGCCCCATGTGCCATGTGCAGTGTCCTTGCTGGGTGCATGGAGGATGATGGCAGAGCCCCGGACAAATAAACGCAGAGTGGGACCGTGGCCGGCGCTCGGGGCAGATGCTCGGGACACGCCGTCACCCTGCCTGCGAAGGCAAAAGCTTGGCCCTTCACTGCACACGTTAACCGGACTTATTCCGCAGACTCATAATAAATCTTTATAACCACATGTGGCCGAGTTATAAATATCTGCAAAGAGCAGGAGAGGGGGGAAAAAAAAAAAAAAAAAAAGGCAAGCGGCGTACAGAAAGGTGCGTTCATGGCTGTAAGGGCTGAAGCTATTTTTAAGCGTTTGGTAGTATTTTGGAGGAATTATATTTTTTTTTTTAGGGAGAAAGCCTTGAAAGCCAAGAAGCTTCACGCCTTGGTGGAGCATGAGCCTCGTCCTTCCCCAGGCTGGGTCTTTTTCCCCGCATCCAGCGGCAGGTTGCTGCTGCTTCGTCCCGGCTTCACCGCTGCAAGAGCAGCTCCTCCAGCCTTCAGGGTTTTGCTTGGAAACAGGGAGAGGAGTGAGCAAAGCTCAGGGATGTCTAAGCACTTAAAAAAATACAAATCAATTTTTGAAAAATAGTAAAATAAGGAAATATTGATTTTAAAAAAAAAATTTTAAAATTTAAATTTTTTTTTTAAGGACTTGCTTTTAAGCTCCGTTCTTCCCGTCTGGGTGTTTTGCATCCCTCCGATGCTCTTCACCTTGCAGCAGTGTCCCATCCAGGAGAGATGCCTGACCGGGAGGATCCACAGAAACCCCCCCTGGACCATTTCATGGCGTAAAACTGCCATAGCTCTGATTATTTTATTTTTTTCCCAGTTAAAAACCTGGTTCATTCGCTCTCGGGAGATGCAGGCTGTCCCCGCAGACGCTCTCCTGGATGCTCGGCATCCCGCTGCCCCGGTGACAGCTCGTAGTTAATAATAACGGAGTTAATGCAACAAAGAGCTCTCCTATGAGGGGGGAAAAAAAGAAACAGCGCTAGACAGGCGAGACAGCTATTCGTCTGCCGTTCATAACTCATAACGCAGGGATCGCTCGCAAAGTCCGTGATTTATCATAGAAAAATAAAGCCCCGCTTCCTACCGGCTCCTTCTGCGAAACTTCCCATTTATTTACCTTCGCAGCACGCCCGTGTGGAACGCGCATTTCTCACGAAATATTAAACGCGCTTTCTATTTTTGGAGAAGCGTCAACATTTTGGGGAAGGAGAAATAGAATTAACTAAGAAGCTATCTGGAAAGCTGCAGGTTTTTTGTGTCTTTTAGCAGGGGCAAATTTTTCAAGTGTCAGTAATTTTTTTTTTTTTTTTTTGGTGATGCTCCCTGAATTTAAAATCTCGGGTATTAGTGCCTGATGCTGGGATACCAGATCCTGGGTTGGGAGTGTGCTGGCTGCCGGTGCTCGGCTGGGTCCCTCTGATTTGAGGCGGTGCCTGGGTGTATTTTATCCGAAGCACGGCAATAATAGAAATGCAGCAGCACGGGGTATTTTCCCTTTCACGAAGGAGTTAATCGCGGCTTTTAAAAGACAGAAAAAAGTTTTATTCCGGCGATTCAGGTGCTCATTTCTGCACGAACAAAAATCTCTTCTAGAAGGGCGTTTTCAGCCAAAATAAGTTGTTTAATTACGGAGAAAAGCAGCTCTGGGAGCAGAATAGAATTTGATTTGGACACACAGAACAGAATAGAATTCAATTTTGGGACACAGAATAAAATACAATTTAATTTGGGCGCACACCAAAGAGAATACAATTTAATTTGGACACGCAGCTATGTGGTTTATTCATATTTTTTTTTTTTTGGTGAAGGTATTTCCCCACATATACCAAGCTTGTACGTGCACGGTATTCTGTCCCGAACCACAAGGAGCTCAGCAGTGTGAAATAAACACCAACGCTGGCCTTCGCATCTGCTCAGAAATGTCCTTTCTGGGCTGTTTGAACAAACCCCGCTGCTCGGAGCTTTATAGCTCTCTGTCCTTAATAAATGTTTATTATTTTTATAATTATTTTAAATAACTTTTTTAACATTTATAACATCTGGAAAGGGCATTTTTTCCGAAACGAGGTGGTCACCCTCTTTCTGGAGCGCGGGGTCGGTGTCCCACCGAGGCTGGGATTCCTTCCAGAACCGGGAATTTCCTGGCGGTGGCTGGTTTGAGCCGTTTTATTCGGTGTATAAGTGTCGTGCGTTTACATAGGAGATTAGGGATCGCAGCAGATGATGGATTTTTCAGTCTCGCAGATACATGAAAACAGTATGTGGCTGCGAAAAGCCCCTGGAAATGCGGAGGAGGTTGTGTTCATCTTGCACCAAGCAACGCGACGCCGGGCGGGTAACTCACCCCGATTCTGTCCTGAAGCCCCAGGTCCTGGGGTCATGTTGTTTGAGATTTTTCTCCTTTCACTTTAAGGCAATTTTCTAGCAATTTTGGTTAAGAGAAATGTGAAAAATGGGGAGCTCGGACAAGCTGAGCCTCTCCAATTTGAAGCTGAGCTGAAGTGTGTTGGGGATGGGATGGGACGGGGTGTGATGGGGTGGGATGAGATACGATGGGATGGGATGGGATGTGATGGGATGCGATGCGATGGGATGGGATAGGGTTGAGCTGCTCCCCCTGCTCATCTGCACCCACCAGCCCAGGCATCCCAAAGGATGCTCCAGGTGCCATCCCCCAGGACACATCGATGGCCCATTAGGCTGGAATCGGTGTTGCCAGTTTATCCCCAGCTGCAGCTCTGTGTACGTTGGTTTCTAAGAGTGATTAAGGAGTTTTTTTGAGGTTTTTTCCACTCTCTGACGTGTTGTTATAAGCTGAGGAAGAGGAGGGACTGTTGTTGCTCTTTTTCCTATGGTAACCTCACGTCTGGCTTTGTGCAGCTTAAAACCTGCAGGAATAGGAAGGGGAAAGACTGAAAAGAAAATGAAGTCACCGAAAAGCAGCTTTCCCCCTAAATTGCCGAGAGGACTGTCCAGTCCCTCAGCTGTGTGCTTTCCGCAGTGGAACACTATTTTTTTTGCCCAGGTCCTCCGTATGCTGGTTGTCTGCCTTTGTCAGTAGCCTTTGGCCACCCCAGTTCCCACTGGATCCCCTTGCTCCTGGCACGTGGCTGCTCCAGCCCTGGGTTTTCCATTATGGCACAGGTGGAGGGCTCTGATTTTTATTTTTATTTTTTAATAATACAATTATTTGCTGGATATGGAGGAGATCTGAACTGATGGGGCAGAGAGATGCTGGCTTCTGGAGGAGCAGGCTCCAGTCAAAGATCTGGTGTTGAATGCACCCGCCTGGCGCTTTGGTGCGGGGGTGACCTGTAGGTTGTTGTTTACAGCCATTGCCGTGCACATTGGTTGATAACATGAAAAAGTGGAGCTGTGTGTCTAGCCTTGGAGAGCTTCTTGGGTGCTTTCTTCAAAGGGACTCGCTAGGTGAGCTTAGGCATGTATTTTGTGTGACTAGTGGTGTTTAACTGGTTAAAAAAAATTCAATGTTTTGTTATTGGTGGTAAAACCAAGAATTCCCCCTCTTCTCCCAACAAGCACTCAACCTGGAAGGTTTCGAGGATGTGCTTGTTTCAGTCACCACTATTGTGTTTGTTGGGCAAAGGCACGAGGAGAGTTTTACAACCGAGCTGCCCCTGGGAAGAGATAACCCATGCAAAGACGAGGAGACGACGCGTTCATCTCCATCAGTCCAGATATTTCCTATGTCTGCAGAGATAAGCACTGAACGGCCAACACTTGACTCCTCTGCATAAAGGCAAACTGCTGGAGTTTGAAAAGATGGGCAAGGGGAGGATGGAGGGTTCTTGGCTGCTGCTGGTTGCACGAGCTGCATCCTGGGCATCACCCTTGAGCATCCCGGGTGTCACCATTGCGCGTCCCAGGCATTGCCTTCATGCATCCCAGGTGCCGCCTTCCTGCATCCCAGGCATTGCCTTCACCCATCCCAGGCATCACCTTCGCACATCCTGGGGCAACCAAGGAGTCACCTTCGTGCATCCTGGATATCATCCTTGAGCATCCCGGGGAGCCTTGGGCATCATCTTCATGCCTCCCAGGGCATCCCAGGCATTGCCTTCATGCATCCTGGGCATCATCCTTGAGCATCCCAGGGTGCATCCCCGGCATCACCTTGTGCACCCCAGGGCATCACCTTCATGCATCCCAGGCATCATCCTTGAGCATCCCGGGGCATCCTGGGCATCACCCTTGAGCATCCCGGGGTACCCCAGGTTTCGCATTCCCGCATCCCGGGCATAACCCTCGCACCTGGACCACCACGCCGGGAGCGGGGGCTCCGGCAGCGTGCGGTGCTCCACGCAGCCCAAGGAGGAGGCTGTGCTAATGAAGATCTCTCCAGGCATATGGATCCCATTTGTAGGCAGCGGTGAGAATATCCAGGTCATGCTGTATGCGCCGGGGTGTCCGTCCGTCCATCTGTTTTCACACGGCTGGCGAATGATGGAACCCTCCAGCCCCGAAGGATCGTAAATCTGGCGGCCGCTTTTTCCCATCCGTCATAAAACAATGAATTAAATTCATGCCTGTCAAAATACGCCGCGGCGAGCTCGCCTTCTCCCGCGGCAGGAGGAATACAAAGCCCCATCTCATTGCCGTAATTTATGGCCTCCCGGGGAGATGTGGGTGATTAGGGCTTGGCCCACCAACACGCAGAAAAACAGTAGGAACTCCAATAACTGCGAATGGAAATCTTGGGTCAAATTTATCAAACAAATCGGAGAGAAATCTATTTCTGTTTGGAGAAGGAGGAGATATATTGCATGTTTAGTAGACAAGTACAGCTCTGGAACATTTGGCTCTTCGGTATTTGTGAGTTTTGGAATTTCCAGCTTAAATAGTATCACCAGAGGACATGTGATGTATTGGACACGGGCGCGTTTTTAGCCAAATAAAATATACAACTGCAAGCAAAGAGGTTTTTCAATGTTAACAACAACATATTTGTGCAAATGATGTAACCTAAAATTTTCTAGGTAGGATTTAAAAAAGCAGAGTGCTGGAAAAATACATGGGGGGGAAAGATAAAATACGTTCAGAGTGGGTGACAACAACACCAGAGCTGGGGGAGAAGGGGATAAGGTGCCGTTATTTCTCTTACAGAGATTTATGCTGCCGGTGAATATTTGATATTTGGACAGACTTTATTTTTTTAGATCAATTTTTTTTTTTTTTTTGCCTGAACATGACTATTAATCCAAACCACGCACCGCCCGTCCTGTTTCCTACCAAAAAACACCGTTTGCTGTTAGGGATGTGCTGAAAATCAGCCTGGGTGGAGCGCGGGAGTGCGATGGGTGGCACGCATGCCCCCACCCCGCCGGGGTCTCCCGACTCCCACCCTGCTGCTGGGGCTCCTTCGGGTCTCCAAGGGGATGTCCCAGCACGTTGGAGCCCCCCATTCCCCTCGGATGGGCAGGGATGCTCCTGGATGCTAAGCTGGTGTGATGTTGAGGTGTTATCGAGGATTTGGGGTTCAAGCAGGCTGCGAGGATGTCTGCGTCAGGGGGGAAAAAACCAAAATTAATTGTTCTGGGAAGTTGTTTGTTAGAGATGGATTGCTCTGTGCTGCCTGGACCCGTCTCTCTCATCCATAATCTATTTTCTCTGAGTCCGACGGGCTTTGGGCAGGCTCCAGGATGCTCCAGCATCCCTGTCGATGGGCTCACCGCAGCAGGGGACGGGGCTGGTCCAGCACCCGCAGGTACCGCGGGCGCATCGAAGCAGCACTTGAGGACGGAAGGAAAAAGGAAAAAAAAAAAATTCTGTCCTAATTGCACTCCATCAGCCTCTGTGGGAGAAGAACCTGTGCAAGCTAAGGGAGTTGGTTTGTTGGCTGGCACTTCGTAAAATAAGCTGCTGGGTTTCACTGCAGCTTGGGTTTTTCTGTTTAATGGGGGAAGTGGCCGTTCTCCATCCCCTGTCCAGAGATGCTGCTGGTGATGCCCCTCGGCAAAACCACGACGGGACCTGGGCAGGACCCCGGGGCTGGAGAACCAGCAGGAAAACAGCTGGATGCACCCCACAAAGGCAGGTGGGAGCACGGGGGGAGGCTGTGAACGGCAGGGACCCACCAGGGCTCAGCCCCTTGGAAAGGAAAATTTGTATTTGATGCAAAGCAGGGAATGCGTTTTCCACTGTTGGAATAATAACTGAATATTTAAAAGTCATTCTTGTCCCAAATTGGGATTAAAAAGTTGATTTCAAGCTAGTGTATGTGCCCAGAAGGTTTGGAGAGGGGTGTTCAGGGTCACGGGAGCTGCCCGGGTCTGGGTGGTCCCAGGTCTCTCCCCCTGCCCACCCCACGGGGTTGTTATCTGCAGCGTGGTTACCTCCCGTCCGAAAGGGAAAATCCTTTGAGAACCTCACGATGCTTTCAGAAAGTCGTGAGATAAATTAAGATCAACGCTTTTCTTTCCAGAAGTTGTTCGTAGCAGGGGAAAAAAAATGTTGAAACACTGAAAAACAGGGATTTCAACACACGGAGGAAATTTTTCCCCCTTGGGGAAGGTGTGACAACAGCTGGGAGGGAGGGAGCAGAAAGTCACCCCGCAGGGGTGGAGGTGACCCAGGAAGGGGAGAGGAAAGCGGCTGCGGGTCGGGGTTTTTAATTTTCTTAGGGTGAGATGGAGTTTCACGAGCAAACAGGAGTTTTGCTTATACTAATGAATATTCTAATAATATTCTCTATTAATTTTTAAGGCAGCATTGCGTCTTTAGTAGACGAGTACAGCTCTGGAACATTTGGCTCTTTGGTATTTGTGAGTTTTTGGAATTTCCAGGTTAAAGAATATGTGATGTGCTGGACATGAGCAGGTTGTCAGCCAAGTAAAATGTAAAACTGCAAGCAAAGAGGTTTTTTTCAGTGTTAATTATTATTTCATTATTTTTTAAAAATATCTTATTATGCATTATTTAATTATTTAATTAATAATTGCTTAAAATAATAATTTTAAAAATCCAACCCTGGGTGGCTGAGGCGGTCTGGGAAGGGGAATTTGCCCGGAGAGCGATGGCAGCGAGAAGGTGGATGGGGAGGTGGCTGGGGAGAGAGGCTGCTGCAGGAGATGCAATTAAATTAATGGCAAAAGGAATTAATTTGTGGTAAGAGGTGGGGACCGATGGAGAGCCGCGCTCCTGGTGTAGGAATTAACGCAGAAATAGCGGGAGCTGAGCTGTGAACTCCGCCGGCCGCGGTTATTTACGACGGCCATCCCGGGAAGCGACGGCGAGGGTCCTGCGCCTGGCAGTCATTCCGGCCGTTCGGAAACGGGTTAAGTGTACGGGAGCCACCTGGAATCAAAGCTGCCACAAATCACCTCCAGCCGCCCGCAGCAGCACCCTGCGCCCGCACCTCCAGCCGAGGGGACGGGGGCTGTGGTGCCCTCCTGGGGG
>WKFP01014220.1:85516-97424 GCA_011057875.1 Pterocles orientalis | reverse complement strand
AAAAAAAAAAAAAAATCTTAAGTCTGTTTCCTTGGGCTTCCCACTTCTAATGTTTCTTTTAAGGATTTGAAAACAAAAGGAGAAGCGACATCAACAAAAAAAGGCTCGTTGCCCCCTTTTCATGCAGTGAGTGGCTAATTTAATAAATCCGATCCTCCCTGGGGAGGGTTGTAATTCCGTATTAATTTCAAACAGCCGTTCTGTGCAGCAGCTCCTGTTAATAACCGCCTTCCGCGAGACGTGTCGGCACGGGTTGTTACGAGCCCTCGCTGCCAGGCGGGCAGTGGATGAGGAATGGGGAGGCTTTGGGGCAGCTGGGATGAAAGAGAGCCCTGGAATATTGTCATGGTGGGGGGAAAATTGGAGCATCACCTGCCAGGAGCGATGAGCATCCCTGCTGGCCGCGGGGCAGGGGATGCTCGGAGCACGGAGCTTCAAGGCTGGACGCAGGGTCTCCAACCCAGCAGAGAGCATCGAGGGCTTGAGGAGCAAAAAAACGAGGTTTCCAGCTGGTGGGAAATACCCATTTCTTTCTTTTAACATTATTTTTTGGTGGTGGTCTTTTTCGGGGCGAGAAGTCGAGCCGTCGTGCCCGTTTGCCACATGGGAAGACTGTTCCTCCCCAAAAGCAGAATTAATTTCTGAAAGACTGAAAGGTTTTTGCTTGGGCGTTTCTGAGCGCTGCAATTCCGCTCATGGCTACGGTGGGATTGCTCCGCAGTGACCTGTGTGGGGTTGGGGACAGGATTTGGGTGCTCTCTGCAGGCAGGAGCTGCTATCCCGTGCCTGGAAGTCGCCCAGCTGGGGCGCACCCTGGGGAATTCTCCTTTGCATCTCCCTCCCTCGTTTAAGATTAATCGACATGGTTCCTTGGAATGAGGGTGGAAGGGGAGAACTCCGCTCGGCTCAGCCCCCGGCGTTGAAGTCCGTGCGAGGAATGCCTCGTTTTATTTTCCTAGCCTTCCTCATCCTGCTGCGCTCCTCCGGGGAGCTGTTTGCCTGAGTGCTTTGGTGTCGTTCTGTTTTCGCTGCCCCTCTCCTGATCCGCTCGGCTCGGTGGGGTAGAGGAACATTTCGCATAGCTTCGTGTCATTTCCCTGTTGATCTTGCACGCTGGAATTTTATTTTAATGAATTACGTGTAGATTTTACCCGTGAAAACAGGCAAAATGTGGCTTAAAAGGGAGAGGAAAAAAAAACCATCAGAGGCTCTAGATAGGCAAAATGGGCAGAGTCGGAATGGTTTTGAAGACACCAGCACTGCCATCTCCGTTTTGGTGAGATTTTGCTGAGATCAGCCTTTGAATGCGCTTAACAGGAGGTAATCCTCACATTGGAGAAAAAAAAAACTACAGAGGGAACTTACTTGTAGGTGTTTGGAGGAACAGACTGAGGGCCCATGTGATGGGTTGGCCCTTGGCTGGGGGCCAAACCACACACACCCGCTCACACAGTCCCTGCCCCCACCCAATGATAGGGGAGAGAATTAAAGAGGTAAATGGCAAGAGGACTCGTGGGTTGAGATAAGGACAATTTAATTACTAAACTACAATAATAAGACATTGTACAAATACAGCAGAGATAAAGGAAGGAGAAAAATGTCCATTTTTGTGGTCCCAGCCCTACTCGAACAGTGGAAGTCCTGGTGCTGGCTCCAGCCCGGCTGTGAATCTGGTGTTGGCCAACGTCTCCAGGGCATCGCGTCCTCGGGAGGGTCTCCTGGCCGCCTGATGGGCAGAACCTCTCAGCAATGGGGTGTAGATTCTAACGCAGATACCAATATTTGGGGGTGTTTGGTTCTTATTGGTCATTTTGACTTTTTATGGGGTCACCCAGTGTATTCGTGTCTCCTCAGCCCCTCCTCGCTGGAGGGAGGCAGCAGGGACAGGCGGTGATCTGGGTTAACACGAAGTTAATGAGAAAACATCTCCCATCAAAGGTGTTCGCAGCCTGTTGTGAAAATCAATTCAACAAGATTGCTTAAAGATTTATTTTTTTCCCCCCAAGCTGGACTGGGGTTTGCCATCCTGCATTCACACCTCATTTCCTAATCGAAGTCGCTGCAAAGACAATTTTCAGGAGCTCGCCTGTAGTTCGAGCCCATAAACACGACTGGCGTGAGCAGAACGGGTGAGTGAAATGCAAATCAGCCAGGGAGGGATGGAAAGAGCGGTGGGGTGTCTGCTGGAGAGATGGGAGAGCTGGGACGCTAATGAGGAGAGAGGAATGTTTGTAACGATGTTTGATCCTCTTCTGCTTCCCCTTCTCTGAATCTTGACGTTTTATCACTTTGTCATACCCAAGCAGGTACCGCAGGGGAGGTGGGTGATGCTGCAGAGCCCACGGGACAGCATCCATCGCGCGGCTGTGGTTATTCCGCACACAGCAGCCCTCTGGCTGAGTTCGTCCCAAACCCCTGCCCCAGAGTCCCTTTCTGGCCACAGTAAGGACTCGGTGCCTTCCTGCTCCGTCCTCTTGGCAGCTCTGGAGATGCTCACGTTTGTCCTTTGCTGCCCTCTTTTGCTTTCCAGTAACCTGATAGTGCAGCAGATTTATTTGACGTGGCTCCTGAAGCATGCTTTTCTGACAGGTAATAAACAGAATTAAAAAAAAAAAATTTGGACACTGGCAGTACTTTTAATTTAAAATCTCCTAATTAGCCTAACGGCGCTGCCTGGGACGCTTAGCATTACAGTAAGACCTGGAATAAGAGTATCCTCATTCAGAAATCTCCCCAAATCAATTTAATGCGTTGGTGATATCAGTATCAAGGTGTTGCAATTTTTGTGGCCAAAATAATCCCAATCTCTGGGTCCCAGGCAGCACATGCTGTGCTCAGAGGCTTTGAGAAGCATCTCTGCTCTATTATTTTTTGCAAATCATGAATGGCAATGACGTTTTTGGCTTGCAACTTGACTTAGTTGGAGGAATTTTGGAGGAGACCTCACCCAGCATCTCACTTGTGCCAAGACCTCTTGAGTGCCTTTGGTGTCAAACAGGGAACGTGTCTGAATCCTCCTAAACCTGGTTCAGGTCGTTTTATTTTATTTTTAAAACAAATCTGATACTTGTCCCCCCGTTGCTTTGTTCTCAGAAACGGATTGTCCTGTGAAAAAGCAAAGTGTTGTGGTTTGGCCCGTGGCTAGCAGCAAAACTCCCCAGCAGCCGCTCGCTCAACTTCGGGTACCGTCCTGCGGGGATGTAGGAATTTCCTGAAATGCTACAGGAATATTAATGTTGTTTGATTTGCACCGCCCTCCTGTAGGAAATTTTGTTTAATTATTTTTAAAAAAATCATTAAGTGAAATCAGAATGCCCTCTCGATGCCTAGGTGGGCAGGCGGTGGCCTCCCCAGTTGGTAGGTTCGCCGCTGCCTGTTTTGCAGGCGGGAGGAAGACATTTGGTACCTGTTGGGGTAATTTACTGTCGCTGTGTTTGTTTTGGGTTCAGGCTGAGGTGACCCGTGAAAGGCTGTGGCTCTCGCGGGGCAGTGGAATAATAGAGTACAGCCCTTCCCAAAGCTGCTCTTTTCCTGCCTTTTTTTATCATCCAGCGATTTCTCATCCTCCAGCACCATGTTGGAGAAGGCAGCCAGCTCTCCTGCACGACATCTCGTGTTTCACTTCCTTTTTTTTCCCATTTTTCCTCCCTTTTCCCCATTTGCTGGGCGAGATACTTCTTCCTCAGCTTTCTCTGGCTTTTATTTGCATCTCCTGGCCTCCGCGGGCTGTGCATTTTCTGTGCAATGTTAAAAACTCGGGCTGGTCTCAGCCCTGCAGAAATACACCTGTGCTGATCGTAGGTGAATGCTTACCTCTGGGAGGACAGGAGGTTTGCTCTGAGGTTCTGGAGAAGCAGCTGGGTGCGTTTTTGCAGCAGAAATGCTCAAAAGTGCCAAAGAGCACAAGCAAGCTCCCTGTCCTGAGACAGGCACAAGCCAGGGGCATCCATCTCAGAGAGGCTGCAGCACTCCCAGGTGGAATAAAATATTTAGAGGTTTTAAAAATAAAATAAAAATTAAAAAAATTAAAAATTCACCATCCTGGTTGAAAATAAATGGGCTCTAAGAAAGAGCCTTTTTTAAGGCTCTCTGCATTATGGCCCCATGAGCAGCTTTGGAAAAAATCCGGGAAGTTTTACTCTGACGTGGAGGCAGGTGTCAGGAGGATGGCGAGATAAGTTGCTCCGCAGCATCTAGAAATTTTGCAGCAATTTCACCCCTGAGCTCATGCGGATGATTGCAGGACAGGTCCAGGATTTTCTGGAATTCTGTTTCCGTACATTTCCAACATTTCCAGCTCTGAGCCAGGCAGCACGTCTGTTCTTGGTGGAGCAGGTTGGGTGTTTGTGGATGTTTTGCTCATTTTATTTGTTGCTTTTTGGTTTGTTTATCAGTTTTTGCTTCATTTGGGGTTTTTTTGTGTTTTTTTTTAAAGATCAGCTTGGGCGATTCAGCCCAGCCAGTACAGTTGCAACAGCATCTGGAAATTCCTCACCCATCCTCCGTGGAACGAGCCGCTTTCCTCTTAGCAGGAAGGAAAAAAGCTCTTTCTACCTACTTCTGCTGTATCTGCACGCACTGAAATACCTATTTTAACCGATTTAGGAATCCGTATTTTAAAGGCGTCGCGGTCACAAAGAGCGGAGCGAGGTCTGAGGTCGCGGCGCAGCCCCTGCAACAGGAGCCAACTGTAACGTCTCTCCAAGTGTTCTCCTGGGCTCCATATGTGTCGACTGGTAAAGCTGTTAACGTCCCCAATTAGGTTTTAATTTATCTGAGTTTCCTCAGCGTTGCCATTAAAAGTCACACCATGCAGCCGTTAAACCCCAGCGTTGCAGTCGCGGAGTTTTGTCAGGTGCTGGCCAGCCAACCCGGCCGGGGAGGAGCCGCACTAACAGGACTTTAATTCCAGTTTTGGAAAAAAAAAAAAAAAAAAAAAAAAAGTTTAAATGGGTCAGGAGAATTTACCCTGGACATCTGTTTGACGTATAACGTGAGGATATTTTAAAGTCTTTTAAGAAAAACAAATAAAGGCTTCCACATTCCCAAGGACAGAACCCATTTAATCCGCTCGTACAGTCCCTCCAAGAATTTCCCATTCTGGCAGGAGATATATGTCATTAAAGAAACAACCAATAAGATTTATTGCGGCTAATTTATGTCTGTAGCAGCTCAGACATGGTTTTGGGTAGCAGAGCTCACCACGGGCAGTATTTTCCTTCCTGCACATTCTTATTGTTCGAGTTTATTCCAGCGGCACGTCTTGTGAGATCATTTATTGCCGGGCGCGATGGTACGGCGAAGCCATTTATTACGGGGAGACATCAACACATCGGGTGAGATCACTCCTCCTGCTCGGGGTCGGGGTGCGGGAGGTGATGAAATCATGTATTTATCTACAACTTATTAGAACGCGTTTGATTGACTGGGGATCAATTTTTGTTTAACCGACTGTGCTGATGAGGAAGTTTCTGGGTGTACCGCCGCGATGTTCCAAAACAGCCGTTAAAATAATTATCATTAATACGGGACCACGGGGCAGCCCTGGAACACGTGTTTGCAGCCAGAAGAGGACAGTTCGAGCAACTAAAAATATAAGCCAGATGGAAAACTCATCCAGCTCCGAGGGGGGAAAAGAGCTCAACCTGTTGTAGGGGTTTTTTATAAATCGGGAACGGTACAGTAAATGTTTGGGATAACCCAAGTCACCAGTAGGTCTTTCCTGCCATGGCTGAACTTGTGACCTTTTTTCCTTGGAGGGCTGTTAAAATGAAGTCAGAGGGCAAGCAGAGTTATTTGCCAGCATCGTTTGCACTTGTGTGGTCTAGAAAGTTAACAGATTTTTTTTTTCTTTTTTTCCCCCTCCTGCCCTTCTATGAGGCAGACAGGGTGATGAGGGGAGAGAAGAGATAGCTTAACGAACCTTCCCGAGTTAGTTAGGGAAGAGGGAGCAGCGGAGCCTTCGACAGCATCCTGCGGGATGCCAGGCTTCTCCAGGATGGATCCTGGGTGAAATGGTGTTTCCATCCTGCCAAGGAAAGCTTGTTTGTTGAAGGTTGAGGACCACATCTGATGAGGTTTGGGGTGTCCCTGGTGGTGTGATGGTGAATGATGATGGAGGGAGAGATTTGCTGCTCTGGGCTTCCAAATAGATGGGGAGAAGTTTCTCTGGTCAGGAGAGAGTTAATTCCCGTTGTGCTCACCCCCAACTTGCAGGCTGGCCAGGGGGGTGGTTGGCAGGACGCTGAGCATCTTGAGACAGGAGCAGAGTGTCAGGATGGACGAGGTCCTCACTTCTGGGGTAAGGCTGGGGCTGGCAGTGTTTTTGACAACTTGGCATTGAAGTGATGGTTTACTTGGTGGCCGGGCAACGAGCCAGAGTAGAGCCAAATGAGCCAATAAGCTGGCGCACATCTCATGATGGTGTCAGAAGATCCTGGCACTCCTGGGACCTTGTCCTGACACAAGCCTTGGGTGTTTCCAGGACAGCATGTTAATAACGGTGGCTGTCACGATAATAACGATGGCTCCCAAAACCTAGTTTACAATTTCGATGACTGTTGGGAGGTGCCACAGGATGGAGATGATGTTCCTGCGTGGTCCTCTGCATGATGACTCCCCTGACACCCCAACCAACCTCATACCCATCCTGCTCCTTTGCAGGTCGATGCCTCTGGCTCAGCTTTTGGGAAAAATGCAGCCAGCTGCCTTGTTTCCTTGTTAGCCTTCCATGGAGTTATCCGAGGAAGACAGAGACCAAAGAGCAAGTGTCTGTAGTTCTTCATGTTTGCAAATACTGGGTACTCGGGTATTGTCCAGCACATCTGCTGCTGGAGAAGGATCAGGACCTTGGTTCTGGAAGGAAAGCAACCAAAGGAAGGCAAATACCTACCAGCATCTCTGTGCCCATGGCAAACCCAGTCAGGGAGGACACCTGGAGAAGAACTCATCGGCCATCAGCTTTCTTTATTCCCTTCCTTCTGCTCTGAAAGCCATGCTCTGGGAGCCAGCTCGGGCTTTTATGCCGTTTTGAGAGAACCTGCTGGAACTCCTGACATCAGGTTCACCTGAGATTCTTTTTTTCTTCATTTTCTGGCACAGTCGGTTTCCCCATTACTGCTTCCTGCAGTTGCGTAGACCTTTCTGCTGAAGCCCTTTCTAACAGGAGACGTTTGCTTTTCCTTTTTAAGAAGATTTTTTTTCTTTTTTTCCTACTAAAATTGGATCATAATTAAAATATCCACATGTGCATACCATTCCGCCGATTGATTCATGAACTGCTACATTAATTGTTTCCTACCGACATTGAGTTCGTTGTCTTTTCACTGCATCCCGACCTTGCTCTGAGCTCATTCCCTGGGTTATGAGCGCGGGAAGATGATGTTCCCGTGGCTGAAATTACCACGCCAGCAATATCGGCCATCTGACAGCAGAAGGATGCTCGCAGGGAGGATGCTCACACCCAACCAGCCCATGCTTAGGTTGACACACTGCCCATCTATGTCTGATCGCACGGGACGGTGATGAATTATCGTGAAAAGCGGTGGCAGCAGGCAACCCGAAGCGGAGCCGAAGGGGAAATAACAGGCAGCATGTTTCATTTTATCGCTGTGCGCCGGCAAACAGCAGACATATGTTCCCTGGCATGATACAACGCCGTGGCCCGAGGTAGATCATACGAAACGCCAACGACTTTCAGCTGTGCCGGTGCGATGAAATGTTTCAGACAGATGGTCCCAGGGCTAATCCGTACGGAGACGGTGCCTGGAAACGGGGAGAAGGCGTTTGGGAATGAGTGGTACATGGAAGCGGATTCCCGGAGTCTGAGGCATATGGGGGGCTCTGGATACCAGAGAGGGGGGAAATTCTGCTGCTAAGATCATGGTTCAGCAACTTGGGGGTTCAGTGGCAAGTTTGAGTATTTCTTCCCCCCCAAAAAACCCAAGAAAACAAGGACCTTCCCAAAAAAATCCTAAACTCTCTGCAAAGGATGAATTCTGGGTCATTTCCCTTTTGGAGCAACGTGGTTGAGCAACGACTCGCTGGGACGTGCAAGAGGTCCAAAGGTATCCCAGCGCCTTGCCTCTGGGTGTCACCAAAACATTGCAGTCCCTGTCCCCGCACCACGCATGGCACCTTCTTCACGTGCCTCGTTTGCTGACAGTTTGGGGGAAATCCTGGTGGTTTGGAGAAAAGAGAGGGCTTTTCCGAGGGTTTTCAGAATTCCGATGCAGTGTCCCCCCTCTCCATGGGTACCGAGCAGTGTTTGGGTGGTTTGATGGTCCCCCCAGTTGGGAAGGAGGGAGCAGAAGGACCCACAGGAGAAACGTCCGACAGCTAAGTTGGACAAAATGGAAAACTGAGCAAATAAACACAATTTCTGTGTTGTTTTTCCAGGCTCTCGTTAACACACTGGTGTGCATGTGCTCTCCTGGCCGCGTCAGGCAGGAGGTCCTGCTGTGATGCTCTAATGAGCCCTTCCGACCTTAACGATCGCTGAAATTAGCTGGGGTGGGACGGGCGGTGACAAATTTGTCTGTCTGTGAGCAGCCCTCTCCTGGTAGCCTCACACATCTGAGGGTTTTGTGGCTTGAAGGTCTCGGCCACGCTCTGACGGATCCGATTTCTCATCCAGACGCAGGGATGCTCGCCCGTCTGAAGGCAAGTTCTTAAATCAGGGTAGCAGGATATTCCTGGGGCACACTTAAATCAGCTTTAAGTGACTTAATTCAACTCAGGCTGATTCCTTATCGATTTAAATGACTCATTTAATCTAAGCTTTAATGTCAATCAATCTTTCTACCTTGCCGCTCTCATCTTCTGAGGCAGGAGAAATGGGATCCAGCTGTTGGCGTTTCGGTCGGTGAGTGGCTGCCAAGGGAGGGAAACGTGGGGTTTTGTCGGTGCGCCGTTAGCCAAACATTCCAGGAGGTTGGCTTCCCGCGTGGGGGGACCCCTGATAAATGGGACTGGAGGGGGTGCGGAGAGGTCTTCTCCCCCAGCCCCACCACGGAGCGGGCTCGGGGCCGTTGCACCTGGGGGTTCTCCTGCCACAGGCAATGGAGATCTCCCTGCCCACCCGGGCAAGACCTTCCTGAGCCTCTCTAACATTGCAGAAGATAACCCAGTATTGAGTCCACGTCTTCCTTGCTGCGGCTTAAAACCAGGATTCATTTTCTTGTCCGTAGCAACATGCAGAAGCGTCTTCCTTTCCATTTTTACCTTTAATACTCAACTGTTGTCCTGCCTCATCTCAGTTTTCCCAAGCTGTACAATATCCTTTGCTCCTCCCTTCCTTGAGGCTCATGTTTTCCAGGTTTCTGATTATTCCTGGTGCTCTTCCCCAGCCATCTCTGGTGGGTCCGTATCTCCCCCGAGGCACAGGACCCTTGCACAGCGTACGGGATGACCTCACTTTGCTGATTTGAAAACTGAGCTGCATAAAAGGCGACGGAAAATGACCCACCAATACAGATGCAAAATGAAGCGTTGGGATTTTCAATGAAGTATGAAAACAAGACATATCTCCAGAAACTCTTCCCTGTGTGGATTCAGCGATCTCACAGTTCTTTGTCTCCAAAGCATCCATGTCCACCACATCTCAAAGGGTTTGGACAGATAGAAGCCAGCAAAGTCCCTGGCCGGAGGAGCCCAGGGCTCAGCCTGGCAGACTACGCTCCTTCCTTGATCATGGGACAGTCAGAGACTCTTTAATTGGGGACAAACAGGAAACTCATCAAGTATTCCCCTGGCATCTTGAGCAGCATTGCCCACTGGCACAGGTGGGACCTGCTGGAGGATATCCAGAGCCCTGGATAAACCCAGCCCAAAATGGGGAGTCAGTTTTGTGTTTCAGATTCCAAGGGAAAGAGCAAATGAGGAAATCACCTCTGCAACTGATGTAAAGAATTAGCGACAAGTGGCCACAGGCATCAGAGCTCCAAACAAAAAGAAAAGAATTCATCTAGAGTCTTGCATCGGTCAAACCATGATGTTAACGTTATTCCCAGGTGGATGCTGAAGACCATGGGATGGCACACGTGCCTCCAGCTCTGCACCAGCCTGTGTACCCCCTGAACGGGGCGGTTCCAAAACCTGAGACGCCCTTTTTGTTCCTCGGGAGTGTGGCAGCCCTCCCAAAGCTGGTTGCAGTTGTGGTCACAGCAAGAAGCCCACCTGAGTCACAGCACCCAGCTCAGACCCTTCTGAGATGGCCCTTCTTCTGTAGAACTTCAACTCCTGTCCTGGGATTTGTGGCCTCTTGGAAATTTGATTTTGGCTGAACACCAGGCTGTGGGAGGTGGATCAGAGTGAACCGGAATGGTCGGGATGCTCACACAGGTTGAGTGGTTCCTGGAGGTAGGACTGCAGGTTCCATCAGCCATGTCCTGGGGGCTGTTCCAGGGAATCGGGACCCTAATGGGAGGACTGGTAGGGTTTACTGGGGTCCCCTTCTCCCCGCAGGCTGGATTCCTCCTGGCTGTTCCCAACAGCCTGTTGCTTTCCTGGTCCCATCTCCTCCCCAGTTAACGACGGAGGTTCCATCGATGGATGTCTTCCATCACTTCTCTATCCTCAGTGGTCTTATCCACAATTTATTGCCTTATCAGCCATGGACCTAGAAATGGATGGTGGATGGTGGCCTTCCTGTCTGCACCCACCAGTGGCATCTCTGAAGGTTTATGACCACGGTCACCCTCGGGCTGCCCGGGAAGAAGCTGGGCTCATTTCTCTCGCTGAGCAGGTCAGGAGTTTATAGCCTCAGGCTCCTCTCCATCCTTTCCTCCAGCTCTCCGTACTACGTCTCAGATCACTCCTGTCTTGAGCAAAGTTGCGTATCTTGAGGCGATGTTCCCAGTGATGGCCACCAATGTGATTGCCTATTTTTTTCTCTTTTTTTTTTTTTGTTTTGCTTTGTTTTTAAGCAATAGCAAGGTATATTCCACCCAGGCTCCACCAGCTCTTGTTTTTGGTTCTTCTGCAGACCTGTCGCTCTGCCAGATGCTTCCCCTCCTAAATTTCTGCAAACGAGCTTGAAAAACTGAAGTAATGGCCTTAAAAAAAAATAAAAAAGGCACTTGGTTGGGTCCTTCAAGCCCAGCTGCTGGGCACCGACGCAGTGGAAGGAATTTGGCCAAGCTGGAGCGCAGCCAGCGCAGAGGAGCCTTGGCGACCGTATTTTTGGCACAGGCAATTAAATAGTCTGTGTAATTCTAACAGCTCTCCAAGCTGTATCGTATTTTATTTGTGAGCTCTTAAAATTTTAGACCCTTTTTGTCTCCAGCCCACGTGAAAAGCGGACAGCGCTGTATTTTAAGGATAATTATGTGGATTTGAAAGTTTCCTTTTTCCTTCTTTTTACTGTCGGAGCCTTAAACGCGGGCTGGGCTGTAACGGGCTGCAAAGAGGATCCATGTGGGGCGCACATGGCAAAGGCATCGCCGACTGCAGCGTCCTACCCGCGCGTCCGCAGCCCCCGGAACCGGGCTTTCCGCTCCAGAAGGAATTCTGGCCTTTCACACGCTGTCTTTGTGCTCAATCAGAAACCAGCAGATTTTTGGTGGGTTTCTTTGTGACCCACCCCCCCTAATGACCTTATAAAAATTATCTTGGATAAGCCAAGGTGTTGTTTAGACAAAAAAAAAAGAAACTTTCATTTTTTGCCATTGACTTTATTTTTATTTAGGTATTTCAAGATGGTTCCGAAGAGCCCATCAAGGCACTCTGCTCCGGTACGTCCTCTTTCTTTCGGTGTTTTATAAGGAACTTTTCGAAGGCAGGTTGTTCTCCTAGAAAGTTTAATTTTTTAACGAAATGGTGGTTGCTGGTCCATCAAAACTGTCTTGACAAATTTCGTCTAGATTCTCCCCACTTGCTGCTTCTGGTTTTATATTACCACTGGTATCAT
>WKFP01014220.1:26030-39144 GCA_011057875.1 Pterocles orientalis | reverse complement strand
GGGAATTAAACCTCCCCCGGTGTCGGGGGAACGGTGCCGCCCGAGCGTTGGGAAATGGGGAAAAAAGCGAGCGGATCGATTAAAAAGCAGCCGAGAAATCCAAAGGGGGGGATGCCCCGTGTTTGCCTTCCCCCCCCTCTTCACACCCCTGGCTGCAGGCCCCGAGGGAGCACCGCGGCGATGAGTTTCCCGTCCTCAGCCTCCGGCGGAGCGAGGAGGCAGCAATCGAAAGGCGGCCGAGGGAGCCAGGTGCCTTTCTCTTTGCCTTCCTCATCCCACGGGACGATTTTTTGGGGGCTTGTGGGGGTCCCCTCCCACCCACAGAAGACAATTTTCCCCGGGCGGCCGTGCCAAGCCCACAGCCGCATTGACCCGACGGCGCGGCAGGGCAGGGGGGGCAGCGGGCCGGGGTCGCCGCCCGGCCAGGGGGTCACTTCCCCCGAGCCCACCCGACCCCCCCAGCTGAGCCCACCTTTTGTCTCCCTTTGCTGGAAAGCGCGGAGGAACCCTCCGGTGTGCGGGCCGGAGCCACGGTGAGGGGCGGAGGGGAGGGCAGGGGCTGGGGGCCGCTCGGGAGAAGCCCCCCACCGCCCCCGCGGGAATTAACGGAGCCCTGCGTGCTCGGCCCCACGCACACGAGTGGGCCCGCGGCTTGTGCGCGCTCCCGACGGGGCGGCCAGCAGCCCCGCTCCGTGCGGATGGGGTTCTGGGGGAGATTTTCCCCCGGGTTTTAAAGTAAAAAAAATAAAATACACCCACCCCGCAGCAGAAGCGATGCCCCCACGCCGGGCACCTGCTTTGGGAGAGCACAGCACACAGCCCCCCCGGCCGCATCCCCCGGGCGGGTGTGGGTGTGTGGAAATAGCGGGGAGGGAAATAAAGAAGTAGGAAAAAAAAAGAAGAGGGTAAGGAAAACAAGAAAAAAACGAAAAAGAGAAGAAAACTAGGAGGGGAAAAGGAGAGGAAAACGAAAAGGGGAAAAGAAGAAGAAAATAAAGGGGGAAATTAAGAAGAAGGAAAAGAATAATAAAAAGAAAACGAAGACAGAAAAGAAGAAGGAGGAAAAGAAGAATAAAAATAAAACGAAGAAGGAAAAGAAGTAGAAGAAAAATAAAAAATACAAAGCACAAAAAGAAAAGAGGGAAAAACAAAAAGCAAAAGAAGAGAAGGAAGACGAAGCGA
The DNA here is from genome assembly GCA_011057875.1 of Pterocles orientalis. Lineage (NCBI taxonomy): Eukaryota > Metazoa > Chordata > Aves > Pterocliformes > Pteroclidae > Pterocles > Pterocles orientalis. Next base: position 37,962 of record WKFP01014220.1, on the reverse strand, counting down.
GGGCAGGGGGCTGCGGGGCAGGGCGGGTGCACGGCCGGGCCCGCCGCAGGGCCGGTTCCGTTGGCAGTACCAGCCCACCTCAGCAAACGGGCCATAAAATAATTAATAATATTCCCTAATGACCTTCGGGGTGCTCAGCGCCCTACGGACAGACGGGGGCAGCGCCTGGGGGCTTCCCGGCACCCCAAACCTGCCGCCCCCCGCTTTTAATGGGGATTTAATTTGAACGGGTTTAATTTGCTCCGGGGCTTTTTGGTTTTTCCCCCTCCACCCCTCTTTCTCCGGTCCTCTCCCGGCCCTCTCTCCTTGTCGGCGATCCCTCCCGCCCCCAGTTTGATCCGGACTCTTGGGAAGGGTATATAGAGGCTGGGGTGAAGCTTGGCGGGGGAGGGAAGTCCCTTTGCCCCCCGCGGGGCCAGCAACACGCTGCGGGGCTCGGGAACCTGCTCCTCCCTTGGCTCCGAAACAGATAAACGTATTTTCTTTTTTGTTCTTTTTTTTTTTCCCCTTTTATTTTCTTGCTACTGCTGTGATGGAATTCTCAGGGAAAAAAAAAATCCGATTTTAACTATATTTGCAAAAGCTGTTGGATATTTGTGTTTATTTTTTGTGCTGTGCCTTCTGTGGCAGAATCGGTTTTGCATTGTCGGTTTTGTTGAATAAAAATATATATCAGCCATGAAACAGGTAGCTCTGAAAGCGTTTTTAATTTTTAAATAGAAATATCAATAATATTGCTCTGTTGTAGCAGCTGGTGATTAGTACAGCTAAAGGCAGGGGTTCCCGTGTGCGTCCCCGTTATTTATTCCATTCTCATTAACGATTCAGAAGTGCTGGGGCTCCTAGAGGGGATATTTAGTTTAGTCACGGTTTTCGGAGCTCATTTTCTGTCACGATCAATCAAAATTGGAAAATCCTCTCGCAGCGGGTTCAGACCCAGCGCCTGTTCGCAAAAGGCACGCTGCAGACTTTGCAGAACACTTCTCCCTCGCAGAGCGAGTGCAATAGTATCTGGGTGCCTGCGCGTGTGCTTTTTGTGGCAGAAGGATCACAAAATTACTTCTGACAATTTTTTTTTTTCTCGAGCATTTTGACACCGGCTAAATATAGAGAGTTGAGCAATCCCGCTGTCAGGACAAAAAATGTGTTCTGTTTGCTGAAGAAAAGGCTTCGAGAGCTCAAAAAATAAAATCATTCTTCAAAGTTGGATGTGCTGTCTGAGCCATTTTGTTTAACCGTATATTTCGGTTTGGTAAAGGCCACAGGTTGAGTAATTAACAAGAACTCGGTTTCATTTGTCAAAAGCAATTTAGCTGTGTGAAATATACTCCACCGCAAGCCAGCAGGCTCCTCAATTCCACATGAAGAAAAAAAAATACCCAAACCCCTGGATTTTTAGGTTTGGCTTTTTTTTTTTTTTTCCTAAAGACTGGATTTTTGGTCACAGTGCTAGTCAGATCCTTGATGGGAAAGTGATAACGGGATCCTGGATCCCTAATAAACTCTGTCCCGTCCTTTGACCTGAGGACAATCCAGACAATTTAAAATTCTTGCCATTGCTTAAACAAACAGCAGTGGACACATCCTGCCTTTCTTTTTACTGACAGCAGCATTATTTTCTTCTCCTTTTTCTGCCTGTAACCATTTCAGATGACCTGCGCATATGGATTTGACATCTTTTAATGTCCTCAGAAGCAGGGAGGCGGTGGGAAATTATTTTAAATACTGTCTCCTGTCACCTGTGGAGGTGCTTAGCTTACTGGGGATCGGAATTTTTAAAGCAGACAATAATTTGAGAACAGTATTAAACAGCCCTCGATGTTAACGGCGCACGGAGAAGCAGGGGAGCGGGATGGGGGCTGCGAGGACTCTGTACAGCACACCAGACATCTGCCAGGCGTATGCAAGGGGGCTGGCTCGCAGGAACCGCTTCGTTCAGCGGCAAAGGTCGGTGTTGAAATTCCGTGCAGCTGCCCCGGGGATGGACCCGGCTGGACCGCTCCAGCTCCTCGCTGCTGGGGTGAGGGGCTCCGGGGAGGAGCAGGAGTTTGGGGAGCACGAAAGCATGCACCCATCCTTCCACAAGCAGGTATGAAACCTCGTTCTGCACAGGACAGCACTTCTCTCCGCATGCTCACGCAGCGTCTCACCCCCACAGCGGTGTCAGGGGCAAAAATTCCCAGAGCAGCAGCTGAGCATCAATTTTTCCGGCTTTGTTAGGGCTTCGATTCAAAACTTAATGGAATGTGATGTGGTTGCACGGGCTCTCGCAGGTGCCGTACCTCTCCTGCAAACGCTCCTCCAGCCCCCTCGCCACACAGCGCTGAGAACCCACACTCCTCGTGACCTTGGTGGGAGCTGAAGGTGCTGGGAGAGATGACAAGCACCTTCTCAGATGAAATCCTTGTTCTCCTGCCCTCCAGAGCACCGCAGTCAGCGCCTGTCTCTCTGTTCACTTCGTTTGTTTCTAACAGTGCACTGAAAGAGGAAAAAAAAAACAAAACCAAAACCAAAAACCAGCCCCAAATATTTTCCTTTAGATTAAGGTTAATGTTAAGCCCATATGGAAGTCTTTGCCGGAGTGTAAATCTCTGCAAGACCAGCTTATTAGCTTATGCCCGACTTTGCAAACAAACGGCGCGCGTGCTCGCCGACAGGAGGGATGAGGGGCTGCTAAACCTATTCCTTTGTTTTCTGATCGAAATGGTTTTCTCGTGACCCTAATGAAGTGGGAAGGCCGCACGCTTGGCAAAGAAGCGGATGTTCAGCTGCGCCGGTGGAAAAAAACACATCGAGCAGGCTGGAATAGCACCGCGCCGGCTTGTTGCGTTTGGCACCGTGCGTCGCGACGGAGAGCGATGGCACGCCAAACAGCACGCGGCCCCGGGGGAAGAGTGGGGAAAATATTTCGGATGAGATTCGGATGCCTTTACTCACGGTTAAGCCAACCGGGCTTTACGGCACGGATCCATCCGGCACATCACCCCTCGGCTCTTGGTCCTCCATCGGCTTCATGTGGGATCTTCTCATCCCTGGGGGGTCCTGGAGAAGGACCACAGGGGGGAAAAGGAGGAGATGCACATCAGGGTGAATGGTTTGGGAGAACGGCAGGATAAATAACCCGCTCAGATCTTAGGAATAACCTGTCCTCCCTTCCAGGGCCCCAGGGACCTGCAAACCAGGTCTCACCTCCTTGGGGGGGGGTCTGCAAGCCAGCTGAGGGGCAGCTGATGCGACAGGTTAAATTTCATCCTCCTGGGCTGCTGCTATAACTCTTCTTCCGCCGCTCTTTACGACCTGGTGCCACACTTCATAGCTCACGACAAGGCAGCTGTGCGAGGTACGCGCTCGGCGTGTTGTTCCAGCAAGCCCAGAGCTGCGGTTCACGGTGTTGCACCAAAGCATTCCGCAGAGTTTGGAGCCATTTAGTGGCAGGTAAACTCTTTTCAGGGCTCATTTCACAGCAGAAGCTTGTATCAATACGAAAACGCACCGAGGCAGCGAGGTGAGCGGCAGAGAACATTATAACCATCATAAAATCTCTGAATAATCATCACAAACCCCTGTTTATTTCTCCCTGTGTGTGGCACGGGAGATATAAAACGGGATTTACGGCATGTGAAGCTGTGAAGAGCTGCCTTGTCCGCTCCAGCCGCTCCTCCAGCCCTGGATCACCTCCCCGGGGACCGCTCCGGTGATGCTCCCGTCACTTCTCATCCCTGCCTGGCAGTGTGCTCCTTGAAATTAAAGATGAGGAGGGGGAAGAATAACTTATCTTTGCTTCCCTAGAAACCGAGCAAAGACCAAGAGTGGGCGTTGTGAGCAGCAGCCTGCCTGGCATGAAGGCACAGCCCTTCCTCCTCCTCCTCCTCTTCCTCCCATGGGCTGATGCCCTCCTGGTCCTGTCACATTTGCTTCACACATCCCTAATTAACCATTGCCATCTCCTAGACCCAATTTACCAAGTTTGCCCACCTTCTCCCTCCCCGCTGCCCAGCCACAGCAGCTCCCCATCACCTGGGCACCAAGCTCCCAGGGGCGGCAGGATGGCTCTCGAGGCTTCGTCCCAGCCAGGAGTTCTCCACCGGGTCCTTCGGTGCAGCTCCAACACCCAAACCGCCGCACGGCCGGAGGGATGAGCTGCAGGTGATGGGGGAGAGGACCACCAGCTCCAAGGGACGAGCTGCACATCGTTGTCCTTGGCCAGATGAAGACGGCGCTGGTGGTACAACCATGGTCCTTTTCCTCTGCCATGGAGAAAGATGAGCCAGCGTAAGACACTTGTCCCACCCTTCTTGGTGAAACCAGTGTTTCCCCTTCCCTGATACTGGCTTTGTGCCCCTGCTCCCCTATAAAAGCACCCACGGATAGCGATGGGTGCTGCACAGCATCGGTACCAAACGGGGTCACGCTCGGGCGTGAATCATTTAGGAATGGAAACGATTGCTCCATTCCCCTTGTCTCCCTGAATCTACAGGGCTGGCAAGAGACGATGCAAACAAACAAACCAACCAGTTATTTATGTCCCTATAAATTGTTTTCGTTGAAGTCTTTCTCCGGGGGGGGGAAATGTCCTTTGAGCAAAATGGGTCTTTTTATTGCAGGGGTGTGGGGCCGAGGAGAAATGGTTTGAGATGTGAAAGATGGTTTCCTGACTATATTTTTTTGACAAATGAGATAAGAGAAGATGACTTGTCCTGCGTGGCTGGAAAAGTTTCATTTTAATTTCAGGGAAGAGCCAAAATATATTTTGACCTCTCTGGTTTGGGTTTGATGGGAGGGGGTCTGTTAGTTTGCTTTGAAAGAGGGAACAAAACCTCCAAGCTTGTCTCCTTTCAAATTTTTCCTGGAAAAAACAGACAAAATATTTTGCAGTAAGCTCTTGTAAAAAAAATACATTTGTGGCACCAGCCTGTGGCACCGAGGGCACATGGAGAGGGAGAGGAGCTGCTGGATAACGCAACAGTGTTTTCACAGCCACTTCCACAAAGCAAGAGCTCGCGCGCCGTCCTGCCCCAAAACCCTCCGTCCCCTCTCCACCCCTGCCTCCGTGTTCATCCCCACCAGGCAGAGCCCTGGCCCAGACTGGTTTCACTGGCGCACGTTGGGATACAGGTAACAGAGATGCCATTAATCAGACGTTGTGCAAGATGTGTTGCAGCGTCAGATACAGGACAGCCCCCTGCCCCCAGAAACGGGCATTAGAAGACCCTTTCTACCTCTGTTCCCTCCCAAGCAAGCTCCAGAATAGAAGGACTTGCTGATTTATTTTTTTTTCATAACACACCAACGGATGTAACTTACATCAATCTGTCAAATCCTATGAGCATTAAGGCAGGAGCCAGTTGGGACTTGCAGTGATCTCCCCACGCAGGATGCCAGGCATCATCCAGGGACCCCACACGAACCTGGCAGCTCCTGTCGAACCCGCGACACCAGCTCCTAAAGGTTTCGAACCACAAAGGAAAGGTGCTGTACGTTAGGTGAGCGCTGCTGCTGCTTTCCGGCAGTTTTTCCTGATGGTGGGAAGGAGCAGGAGCGCTGGGATGGGAACACCTGCGTCACCGGCTGCCGTCGCCAGGATGGGACCACGGACCGTGAACAGAGAGCGGCTCCTTCCTGGAAATCCTCCTCTGAATCCAACGCCACTCCTGCAGGGAAGGCGTGCGGGTTATTTGAGTTGTTGTGTGTTACTGGCCCTTCGCTGCTCCTGAACCCAACCCCAGCAGCTCCGCTCCCCGCGTTACCGTTCATTTCTGCGGCATGGTCTTCCGGCACAAACCTTATTCCTTTGTGCATTCCTTCTCCAGCAAGGATTCGGGGGGATTTGCAGCACCCCAGCCCCGCTGCCCCATCGGCGTGCACCGAGGGCCCAATCCTGCCCTCTCCGCCGCACCCCAAAGAAACCCGGCGTTGCCACGGCAGAGTGGGTTTCCCCCTCATCCCGGGGCCAGGCAAGAGAGATCCTCGTGGACAGCCGGGCCAGTAACTCGGATCAAACGTGGACGGAACAATGTAAGAGGAGCATGGAAGCGCCGTTTGTGAAGGCTGCGCACAAACAATGCTTCCTGCTACTAGTTCAAAGGCATCAACAGCGGAGTGCTTTCGGGGCACAGTATCTATTCTGTTTTCCATTTATATTCGAGAATTGTGGTAGATGTCAGGAGAATTTAATACACATGATGTAGGCATATGAATGAGCTGGATCCTTTTCTGGGAACAAGTATTCATCAGGCTCCATGTGGTTCCGCATCTACAAAGACATGGGTATTTATTTCATGAGATCTGGACTCCATTTCAGGCCAGGAAAAAAAAAAAAAAAATCCCGCTGAAGCCAATGGGGAATCTTTCTGTTCACGTCAATGGATCTGAGAGCCCCGATTCAGGAATGCACTTAAAACACATGCTTAACTCTAAAGCCGGGCTTAAGTCCCGCTGAAGCCCATTAGACGTAAGGGTGCGCTTGTGCTGAAAGACGAGGAATTTAAACACGCGTTTATGTGCTTACCTGAACCGGAGCTTGGCTGGCGCTCGCAGCAGGACGAAGCGGAGCCTCGTAAAAGAAATACGACAGAAATAGCACACATTTGAAGTTTTACGGGTCCGGGCTGTCGGTCTGCGTTATCCGGCTGGCGTAGGGGGAAAGGCTCTTTCGATGCGTGTTCGCATCTGCGCCCATTTCCCAGAATTTTCTGGGTAAACATCACCAGTCTGCAGGGCCAGCAGCGAGCTCCTCGGTGCCAGCATCCCCATGGGTTCTCAGGGAAGCTGCCCCGACCCGCCCTTCCCTCTCGCCCATCATTCACCCGAGAAAAGCTCAGGGGGGGATTTCCAGCCCTCCCTCCACAGCCCCCCACTGCCCTTCTCTTACCTTTGGGGTTCATCCGTGCTTTGCCATTGGAGAAGGGACATTTATCCGAATGGATGCACCTACCCTAAAAATGATGGGATTTTTGATGGGGAAGGCCCTGCTCCCCCAGGGTGAGCAAACGCAGGTCCAACAGAAGCCTGGTGGCTTCTCACCCCCATTGGGCAGCGGCTGGGTTGCAGAGAGAGGATGCGCTGTCTGCAGGGAATAACGTTGGCAGGTTACAAACCCAGCCCCCAGCTGGGGCAGGGAGAGGAGGGGGGTTCCTGGGGTGGCTGTGGGTGGGACACAGGGACTGGGGGAGCACAGGGGTGGGAAACCCTCCAGGGACATGGACACCCCCTTGTCCGCTCCTGCCGTGGGTTCATTGCCCCTCTCCCGAGCCCCGACTCTGACTTTTAGCCGCCCCCAGCTGAAGGGGTGACCTGCTCTGGGCTCTGGGACCCAGCATCTGCCGTGATTAATTTCCCAGGGATTAAGTTCCTCTGATTTAAAACAACAGATAACGGCTAATAAGGGGAAACATCCCTATCACAAACACTGCTTTGGCATTTACCATTTGAAATAATTTATATTCTCTGGTCTAGCGGGTTTGTATCACCAGACTTAATGACTGTTTCTGTTTAATTTTCAGATGCTTAATTGCAGTAGAACACTTCAACACCATTAAATTAAAACAAGCTACCAGCTTTTCCTTGCCGATGCTGCTGGCCGGGCTCCAAGTGACATTTAAAGCGATCTCAGATGTTGTATCCCCGCCACACAGGCTGCGCGCCTACCAACAGCGCGCGTGCGCGGCGGGGCGAGGGGAGGGGGGCACCTCGAGCCACCAACATGGGAGCCTTAAAAACAACTTCCAGGCAGGAGAGAAGAGGGATGAGGCTTGGTAGCCACCACTGCTGTCCTCCTCCGGAACAGATCCGCAGTACCCAGCCGTGCTGCCCCAGCAAAGGGTTTAGGGGCACAGAAGGACCCCAAAATGGGAGCAGACCCCCCCCTCTTCAGCCTGATATGGGCTCCAATGGGACTTTGCTGGAAAAGATCCTGTTCAGGGGCTTTATCTGGGGCAATTTCCCATCTTCGAGCAGATTTCCCAATGTGGAAGTACTTTGGGTTTCAGGTACCTATTAAAAAGGAGCAAGAGGAAATGGAGTTCCTCTATAAGTTAATATTCCTTGGTAATGGATGTTTAGAGTTAGTATGTGTCTTTACAACATCATTCATAGGGGTATTGTTCGCTCCTGACAGTTTTTCTTTCAAGATTAATGTGCTTATGAAAACCTTGTGCACCGCTCCATGAGGCGAGCTCCAAATCCATCAGCAATACCATGGCCATGACACAATGCTGGGAGAGCAAAGCAAATGACAAACAGAATCGGGGGGTTTTTCAGAAACCAGTGTGTGTTGAGGAGAAATGATCTGAGGCAGAACCTGGCCCCGCTCCAGCCACCCTTCCTGCTCTGCTGCTGGCACTGCCAGAGCGGGGGGAGAGGAAAAATACACGCGAGGGAGCGAAAGAAAACAGAATTAATTGTAGGGGGGGGGGAGAAAAATAACTCAAACCTACTAGCGTTTGGTCTCTTTTTAGCAAACAAGCATATGGAAAATCCATATAAAGTTTAAAGCCTGTTTCAGCCAAACGCGCTTGTTATACATATAAATAATTTCATCGGAGATCAGCGGAAACAATGCAATTAGGGGCGAGTTGCATTTAGCGTGTTGGGACCGCATCCAGTTGACGTGCATCCTCGTGAAAATTCAAACATCATGGACCAGACCCTCAGCTACTCTCAACTGCCAAAGCTGCCTTGATTTTTTTTTTTTCTTTTTTTAGATGTTATTTTTTTTTACTCGCTCGACCCTGATTAGACGAGACAAGGGTCTGGCCCCGCTGCTGCAGGAGACAAACCAGGACGCAGCAGGAACACGCTGGGTTAAGTGGTACATGCTGTAGCTGGATGCAGGGGAGCCCAGAGCCTCGCAGGAGGTATGAAACCATCGAAACCAGCGCTGGCAGGCGAGGGAGGGACGCAGCCTGCCCTAGCAGGGAGCTGCAGAAGGATGGGGTGCTGATGGGCCGTGCTCTGGGCCACCCAGACCCTTCAGAGGCTTTGCAGAGAACTGGGTGAAAACGGGTGACATTCGGAAAAAAAAAAATTAAAAAAAAAAGTTAAAAGTTGCTCTTACTTGAGCAAAGGTGGCCTTGTATCCGCAGCGTGTCCTGGCCAGCTGCAGGAAGGAGGAGGCTGTCCCTGTCCCGCTCAGGGCTTGGAGAGACCCCAAAAGCCCTAAAACAACATTTCTGTGGGTTACCTGATCCCAGCGCTGAGACAAATGTAAGGACAGCCCGGATCCAGCCTGACACCCTCCTGTTTCGATTGTTATCTGCAAGAGGAGACACAATGCCGTGTTTTTCTTTCTGTTACAGCAATGTGCAAAATAACAGAATTAATTTAATTCTCCCCAGTTCTTTAGCAATGAGCAAACACGGGGTACAGACCTGGTCCTGTCCACCTCCTTGCAACGGACCTGCTGTGCTGGTGAAAACTTGTGACGCAGTATTTAATAAAGCCTCTAATAAACCTGGAAGTGATTCATTTTCCTCGGAAAGCTCGACGGCTGATATCACCTGCGATCACCTTCCCATCTCCCATGGGAGCCTGAGCGACTCTTTCAGCTTTCCAAGGGAAGGAGACTGGCAGAGGGGTCATCCATCCATCCATCCCTTCCTCCCTCCCTCCATCCATGTATCCATCCATCCATCCCTTCCTCCCTCCCTCCATCCATCCCTCTATCCATCCCTTCCTCCTTCCCTCCATCCCTCCATCTTTTTGACCTCTCTTCCTCGGTGCCCACCCACCCACTTTACTTTGCCATCCACTGTCAAACATCAGCACCAGCCTCAAAAATATTCATTTTCTACCAGTGAGATGCAGGGATGGGGAGGGACCCCAAGCTGCGCCCCTACCCCAATGACGGGGCTCCCCTGAGGAGCCATGAGAACATGGGAAAAAGCCCCAGAACTGCTTCTTGTCACTCTATCTATACTAATTGTCATCAGACCAGTAAAAAAAAAAAAAAAAAGAGAGAACACAAGTCCCCCGAGAAGGAAATCTCCCTTTTTTACCACCAGCACATCTTGTTTCTCCACGGCCAGCTGCTGCTGCCTGCACGGCACAAACACCGTTGGCTCTTATTTGGGATGCTCGATCCCCCAAACACAACGTGGCGAAGCCGCAATGCCCGTTTTCCTGGACCGCTTTCCAGGGTGGATTGGGTCTGTGAGGGGTCTGGGTTCTGCTCTTCATCAGCTGCTCTGTCACTTCTCACCATCACCATCGCCACTGCTGGGATGGACATTTGCCAAGCTGGCCTGGGACAGGAGGAGGAGATGGGAGCCACCACGTCCGCACCTCCCGCTTCTGCCAAAACCCCCGGTGCGGCAGGACAGGGTCTGCCGAAGGGGATATCTTTCACCTCTTGGTGACTTCTTCCACAAACACATCGTCCCTCAACACCTCCTTGTTGACAAAAAAATCTCTGTCAACAGAGCCTGAACTCAAACTTGATACCATCGCCGTGCCGAGGAACCGGTTGCACCAGAAGCGCTGGGGTAAGAGATTTCTGCGGAAACCCAGCCGCCGACGTGGGGGTGGCGTGGGGTTCGCTTTGTGGAAGGACATTTCTCATGGCATACGTGTGCGGGTGATAAGGAGCTGCTCCGTGAGGGGGGATCTCATGAAATGTCTCTAAAGCACCTCATTTCTTTGACACAGCAGAAGGGACAACTCCATACCCTCAAGGGATGGGAGTAACGCCAGGGAAAAAGTCCTCATGGGCAGAAAAAAAAGATTTTTCATTTCTTTAAACTGTCACTCACTCAAAAAGTCGCTGGGAAAAAGTATAAATATTTACGTGAAAGCTCTCTTTCTTTTTGGCAGTGTTACTGGATTTAAGGGGAAATGAAAAAGCAGAGGTGAAGGAGGTGCTTTTATCAGCCATCATTTTTTTTTAGAAATGCAAAGGTCTGAAATTTGAAAATGGAGATAAAGTTCAGCAGGGCTTCTGCAGCAAAGATCAGAAATGCTTGCAGACTGTCAGCACTACTCCCTTATATGCATTTGCAGCAGAGCTTTACATTTTTAAAATCAGGGGGGAAAAAAGTAATTTTTCTCAAAAAACAATTTCTAGGGTTAAAAAAAATGCTTAGGGACAGGTTTTGGGGTTTTTTGTGTTTGGAAAGTCTTGGGGATGGTTACCAGCCCTGCGAGCCAGGCTGTCTCACACACACCTCCGGAGCAGGTCAGGACATGCCGAGCCAGTTGTCAGAATTGACTGGAAAGTCTCCTGAACTGGGAAAAGAAGAAAAAAAAAACCGAGGAAAGATAGCAAGAAGGCATCAGTGGGCTGAGAGGCTGGGCCAGGCTGGCGCAGCCCGGGGCTGTGCTCCCTCTAGTGCCGCTGCCCAGAGGCGCTGGGACCAGGGGATGCTCCAGCAGCATCCTGGATGGAGACTTTATTCCGGGGGGACATTCAGCAGAGCTCACCCCGAGGGGCGTGCAGACACAGTTCTGTTCCCTGCTGGTAATCTGCTCGTGTCCACCCCTCAGAACTGGGTTTTATTGACCCATTTGCAAGCGGGTGCAACAGCATCACCTGGGCCAGACCCTGGGGGTCTCCAGCTCCTGATGACCCCAAGAGGTGATGGGCAGCACAGACCTTGTCTGACACATGCCCCCCAGCATGGTTTTTCTGTGGGGAGTCCAAGAAAGTGTTAAAAACCACAGGAAATGAGAGATTCAACCCCCAGCTCCCATACCTCATTGTATGTTATATACCCGTGTACTTGCCAACACACACACAAGTGCTGCACAGCAAATATTTGCCCAGGGAGCCCGATGCAGTTCATCTGCAGAGAGGAACTGAAATCAGTGAGGGAGGCTCACGTGCGCAGCCGATACGAACCACCATCAGCACCAGAACGAACGCAGCCCTGCTGATTTCCTCCTGCAAGGCTCAGACCCAGCACCCAGCAGAAGCAAACCGCGCTGCTTCGCCCTGCTT
>WKFP01014220.1:6645-26010 GCA_011057875.1 Pterocles orientalis | reverse complement strand
CAAAAACCATCCTCACCTCTCCTCTGAGCCCAGCCAGCATCCACCACCCTTCCCTGCTCCAAAAACCATCCTCACCTCTCCTCTGAGCCCAGCCAGCATCCACCACCCTTCCCTGCTCCAAAAACCATCCTCACCTCTCCTGAGCCCAGCCAGCATCCACATACCAGGAGAAGAAAAGCTCCTGGGCAGAAGATGAAGCCAAGACGAGATGTGACAGACTCCGACAGCTCCTCACACCATAGAAGGGAGCTGAGACAAACACGAGGACACGCGATGGGTGGGGACGAAGCACGGGGGAGGGATGCTGAGGTCTCCCCAGACCGCAGGGTGGAGGGGGGTGCCCCCGGGGGACCCAGGCCCTCAAGGCTGCCTCACCCGCGGGCGCTGGGCGATGCTGGGGGAGCTCCGTGCAGCTTCGCGGCGTGCCGGGAGATGGCAATCTTCATCTTCCCTCTGCCGAGCTGCCCAGACCCGCCGGGAATAGAGCCGTTAAACTCCACCGCTCCGCAGATAAGTCCTGCGCGGGGAAACACCTCTCAAACAGTTTTTAAATGAACGGGGATTTATTTTTGTATTTAAAGCAATAACGTGTATTTGCCCTGCGGGGCATTATCTCCCTCTATATTCTCGAATAAACTCTAGGAAATTAGAGTGTCCCTGTTATCTGTTTGCTATCTGCAGCGGGATTAGAGGCGTCAGGAACTAAGCTTTGAATCAACAACGTTTTATTGGTTCATGTCACCCAAGGCTGGTTAGGACCGAGCTAAATAAGACATCAAACCTCCTCCCGCCCTCCCTCGTGGGCTGCAGCGCTGTGGATGCTGGTGGGCAGCCGCTGCTCCTGGTTTTGGGGAGGGGAGAGGAGGGAGGGGGTCACACCCCAATTTCCTTAGGGGCTGAAAGAGCAGACGGTGCTGCCCCTCCTGGGAAAGGGGGTGCAAATGCCATGTCTGCGCTGGAAAAACTTTCATTTCATCACCGCTTCATTACCATGTTTCTAGAAATAGACTTAAATTAAAAAAAAAAAAAAAAGCAACTTGGGAACATGCACCTCACCTGTCCGAGGTTCCCCATCTCACTGGGTCCCCCTCACTTTGGGAAGCCGGAGCAGAGGGACACACTGCAGGCAGACCCCTCTGCAGGTGAACCCTTGGACCACAGCAAAGCAAGAGGGTGATGGTTTGGGACCTCTGGAGATCTCTCTGACCATCTGCAATGGTCAGGACCAGCAAGGGGGGATCTGCCAGAGCGCAGGGCTGCGCTAAGGAAAGGGTCATCCCTGGGGAGGCACCAGCCCTGACCCACCTCCAGCAGCCACAGCCCCCAGGCAGGCTCCCAAGAAAAAAACCTCACGTTTGGTTTTAAATCACTCTAACCACCCAGAAACAGAGACGTGGACCAAAAAGCGCAGCCAGGGCTGAGGCCAGGATGAGCATCACCAGCCTGTGGTCCAGGCGCCGGGAGTGATGAAGCGTTCGCTTTATCCATCCCTGGCCGAGCAGCAGGGAGGCTTGGCTGTGGGCCCCTGCCCTGCTCCCCCCGGTTTCCGAGGAGAAAAGACACACGGAAGTTTGATTTAACTGCTCTCACCTCCAGCCATCAAGCAGATTCCTCTTCCAGAAAGAGACATGAACAAAAAGCCTTTTAATGGGGGAAAAAAATGGCAAATGAGGTGACTGCCGTAGATTTTCCAGAATTAGAAAACAAAAGCACAAGATTTTAGAAAAGGAAACAACTTTCTACATGGGAGCCCCAAACTCCATCCCCAGCTGGACTGCCAGCCGGTGCTGATCACTATGGAGCCCTAAAATAAATCAGATTTACAGCTGCCATGGACACAGCCCACCTCTGCGCTCAGGTGACAAACCCCGCTGATGGGCTTGGTACCAGGTCTGCTTTTCCGTTCCATTTCTCCTCGCAGCTCCCAGAGCTGCAGCACAGCGGGAAAAGGGCCCAAGGACATTTGGGAAGGGAAAATGGATGGATCACAACAAAAGGAAGAAGAGGGAAAACGAGGAGTGAGGAAGGAGCCATGCCCCACCACCCCAGTAACCTGGGAGAGCCACCCACATTTCGGTGCCGATCCCAGCTGGGGTGTCCTCCCTCCCTCCTATGCCACACTGGGCCCAAAGAGAACAAGTGATGCTCCATCCCAGCACGACACCCACCTGGGTGAGACCCCAGCCCTCCCCTGCCTGTCCCCACACCCAAACCCCACGAGGAGCTGGGTGGCCCATTGCCCCACAGCCAGAGCATCTCCCTCCCAGCAAAGCGAAGCTTAAGGCGATCGCAGATATTAGTGACACCTTCCTTACCCGGCTGGTGAGGTGAAAGGGGACACGTATTCCCAAAATCCTGCTCCCCATCCTGTTGGAGTGATTCTCCTTTCCTCCCTCCCGCTCATTGCTTTTCTTTTAGTTGCACAAAGGCAGCTCCATGACCCCAGAAGCCACTTGGCGCAAAGTCAGTCGAGGGGTGACCATCACGCGAGAGCCGCCGTGGTGCTGTTGGGGTATTTGGCTCGGTGCATCACGAGTTCTACTTCGTGTTAAATAACCTTTGGTTCTGTGCATATAAGCAAAGCGGTCGGGCTGTTTCCTCAATAAGATGTCCTTACTTGGTTTTTCTATTACTGTTATCAGAGAGGATCAAACCAGACAGATGCGTTTACTGTTTTCCATCAAAAGATAATAAAAAGAAACAGTTTATAAAATCAGATTATATGAAAAATTGCCTAATGATTATAATTCCTAAACCCATTGCTGAATAATGATGTATTCAAGAGTTGTCATCGAATGATGAAAGAAACCTAATATGAAAGATTTTCTCTATGAAGAATGACTACAGATGAATTGCACAGAGATACAATCCTCTGATAAAGGACAATAAGAGCCTCAAGAACACTTAATAATAGACTACTCAGGATGAATTGAGTATTGCAATAAAAGCCCATAAATTAAAAAGTTTCAGAATGATTTCTGATAAAAGACATGCCAAGGTGAAAAAAAAAAATAAATCCTTGAAATCAACAGATACACCGGCTACAGCACATTAGGCAATAGAAAATGCACTCTATGCACTCGGAATAATTGATTTTAAGGAGAATGTTGTTGCGCCCTACCCACAGCCAGCTTTCCCACCGGTGACGGACCCTCCTGGCTGTGACGGCTGGAGAAAGCCCAGTGCCAGGCGAGGGGGCAGAGCCGCCAGCCCGCGCTCTTTGGTCACCAAGAAACCCAAAGGATGGGGTTGAAGATTCTCCCTTCCCTTGGGCATCTCCTACCCAGCCGAGGGGCTGAGCCCAGCATGGGAGGGTCTGGGGGCACCCAGCCACAGCCCTGCTCATGCACCGCACTCGTAGCTGGTGGGCTGGCCAGGAGGAAGGTGGAAAAGGGTTTTAACGATGTTCAGCGTGGTCTGTAATGCAGATGGTTGGACTTAAAATAGCCCTGCTCACTGGCTGCTGCACAGGGAACCAGGGTGATTTATTATAACTCTGCCAGCATAGATTATTCATGTTGGAAGCGAGGGAAGGGCTTTGATATGTATCTGGAAAAGCTTCAAATCCATAAAAGAGATAAACTTGTATGAATAGTGTCACCCAGAGTAGAGATGAGACTCTCAGACATCTTCATATCGCATACCATGTTGTAGGACTTCCATCCGTAGGCAAGCCACGCAGTAATTTCACTTAGAGGAGAAATTGGGTTTTGGCTCAAAACGCCACGGGTCTGCCCCAATCCCATCGTTCAGGCAGCGAGTGAGGGAACAACGGGATCTGCCCAGGACCCCCTCACTGCAGCCCGAGCTGTTGCATCCCTGCAGGTCTCCTGCCAGCGCCAGGATTAGGCTGTGACTAATTACAGCTTTATTTCCTTTAATAAAGAGACACCCAAGCGCTCGGCACAACTGCGGCAGAAACAATAATCGTAAACTCTCCCGCTAAATGTCTGCAATTAGAGCATTCACTATTAATCGCGCTAATTAACCTCGCGGCGCGGAGCAGCTGGTGGAGGGGGCATGGGGAGAAGCAGCTCCAGGGAGTTCCCCTGGCATCGTGGAGCATCCCGACACCATGGAGCATCCTGACATCTCAAAGCAAAACTCCTCGAAGCATCCTCCCACCACACACCAGCTCCAGCAGGACTCCCCCAGCCCCCAGAGAGTAACAGCAGCCTCGTACCCAAATTGCAGAAATAATCAAGTTGGGGAGAAGGGGAAGGGGAGTTGGGTGGATTTTGGTGCTTACTACAGCCAGGTAATTTTGCCATCATGGATTGCATTGGGAAAATGATCGCTCGATGGTTGGATTAAACATACTTTGTGGAAATAAAGTCAGACCTGGAAACGGGCTGGAGTCCTTGCAGAACCCAAGCCCTGGAGGATGCAGAGCAGGCTGGTGCACCTCCGTCCAGCACACACCTGTGCCAGGTGCCCAACATCTTCCGCTCTCCCCTCCTGGCTTTGCCCTTGTTCCATTTTGGTTTGCTTGGGTTTTGGTGCCTTTTTTTTTTTTCTTCTTCAATTGATCCCAAATTGTTTCTATTTTTAGCTTTCTCAACTCCAGGAAAATCCTTTAAACTTTCCTGTGGGCTCTCCAACTCTCACAGCTCATTCCCAGAGCACACAGCACAATAAAAAAAAGTGACAAATGCAAGTCAGGGAGACCAAGAGCCCGAACATCTCTGTAAAGCAGCCACCATGCTTCGAGTGAGAGCACAGCCCCCTTTCATGTGGCAGCCAGGGCTGGCATGAGAGGAGCAGGAAACATTTTCTAGTTTTTCCTGTCTCCAGGAGAACCCAGATTTATGTCACCCCGCTACTGCTCTTGCACCAAGCCGCTGCCAGACCCCGCCACGCCGGGCTGGAGGCAGCAGCAGAACAGCACAGACAGGGAACAAGAGAGCCCCTAACACTTTTTTTTCCCCAAACTTCTTGCCCTTGCTGGAGCTGCCAGCCTCAATTCACTCAAACCAGGGGTGCCTGGGACATGGACACCCCATCACCCCTCATGCCTGGGGAAAGGCACCCTGCAGACAGCGCTGGGCACAGACCTCAGCTTTCCAGCCACCGGCTCCACCACATCCCTCCTGAGCCCCTGATACTCCAGGAGAGGGTCTGCCCCAGCTCTCTGGCTCTGGACTGGTCCCAGAGGAGAGGTTGAGTCCCTTTCTGCTTGGCTTTCTTAGCCAGAATATTCATATTTTCCCATCTGCACCCTATTTTGAAGTCCTTTTTCTCCCTTCCTTCCTTTTTGACAGCAAATGTGATGCTTTTGTTCTTTTTCTGGCCCTGCTCCTGTTGAAAAAAAAAAAAAAAGATAAATGCCACAGCATCTGAAGTGGCTGCACAGTGGGTAAAACCCTGGCTGCCTTGAAACCGAGAGTAAAACACCCATTCATCCCCTTCGCCGTGGCGCTCACCCCGTGACTTCAATGGGACAGACTCACAGAGCATAAAGTTGTTTGTTGTCCCTTAAATGGCTCCATTGTCTATTGTTGGGGCTCTTTCCTGAGCTCTAAATCTTCCTTTTGCTCTGCTCTCCGCCTGTCCGAGGGCCCAAAGAGGACAGACACCCTCCAAAACCCAGCGAGTGCCTTCGCAGGGTCCCGGCGTTGCTCTGAGCAAGAGGCGATTTGTCCTCCTAGATAGAAATATTTATTAATCTATTTTCTGCACATTTATAAATAAATTTTCTGGCCATGTAAAGGTCTCCCTCCTTTTATTAGTGGGTTTGTGCTGCAGCAATAACACAATTTTTTATTTTTTTTTTCCCCAGAAAGGAGGACTCTCTTTTGGCATCAGGCTGGGTGCCCCTGGCCCCATCCACCTGCAAACCAGGGCTGCAGCCGGGCTGGGAGGGGATCACCCCGCTCCTTGGGCCCCAAAACAGCAGCGCTGAGCTTCCCAATGCCAAGCGGTTGTGACTGGGAGCGACTGGAGGAGAAAGAGCTTTTTCTAAGAATACAGGGAGCTGAATACGTTGGGCACGGTGCCTCTCCAGAGCCTCGCGCCCGCCGAAATCTGAGATAAAAGGTCCCTGTCCTGCAGAATCAGCTTGCTTTCGAGAGCCTGGCACTCGCCGTGACTGCACGAAGAGGGAAATAAAACCCTCTCGGCTCAGTTAGGATGCTCCAGGCAAGCCTTTCTGAGAAATTACTGAATCTGAGCCATTTCAGGGCACTCGGGGAGAGGGCAGGGTTGTTTTCGGTCCAGCTGCAGGGGAGCAGGGACAAGGGGCTCTGCATCCTGCATCCCGCTGGGCATGCTCCATCCCTCCTCCCAGCGATGCTTGCCTGGGCTCGGGAGGGTTTTGGAGAGGATTCGGGGGGGAGGGAAATGGTTCAAACCCCCATTGTGGGGCGGCTGCAGCTGCCGCAGCTGCCGGCGGAGATGCGGGGACCTGCCACACGGTGTCACCGCAGATCGCCGCATCCCCGGCCCGCGCCGGCCGCTGCCCGCCACCCCACGGACACCGCGGGGGGGGGACAAGGGGGGTTGCTTTGTGTCCCTGCCCCCCCGAGCCTCCCGGCCCCACCTGCAGCATCGCTCCACGGGGGTCCCTGCAGCATCGCTCCGCGAGGAAAAATCCAGGGGTCCCACCGGTGTCCTTCGGCAGGGGGCAGAGGGAGATGCTGCTGGCAGTGTCCCCGTGCCTGGTCCTGCCCAGGGAGCCCCAAAATGGAAGGCGCAAGGGACCAGCAAGGCTGTCCCATATAGAGATTTTCACCTCCAGCCTGTGCCACACCAGTGACAGGGACAAGGGACAACCGACCCCAAATCAGGTAACAGGCACTGAGCAATGCACAGATGGCCTCTGCCAGCATTGCCTCCTCTCTGGTGATAATTTTTCCCCCCCTTTCCCTTTTTCTGACCACTTCTTTCTGTACATTCCTCTCCTACATGCTTTTCTTCCCACCCTTTTCCTCTGCCAGCATCCCCAGAGCATCCCCAGCCCTGGGCTCCCCCCATGCCCCAACAGCTCCTCAGCCCAGGGACACAGCGCACGCAGCTCAGCACAGGCTGTTCACCTGCTGCGCTGTCTTACTGCAGTGCTTGTATTTAAATTCCTGGGTATTTACATTTTAAGCTGGCTGGTCAGCTAGGTTATTGATCCAGTTTTAATGGTGCTACAGCAGCGCGGTGAGTGCTAAAGACACAGCCCTCTGCATCATATTTACTCCAGGACTGCATGGACGTACAGGTTTGAAATACAGCCTCCCAGTATTTATCCTCCCCAACCCCACACTGAGAAACTATAAGAGAAACCAAATGGACAGACTTTCCAAGAAAAGCGTTGCTTTGTACACTACCTTTACTCTGGCACCACCAAGGCAGCATTAAGAGAAAAGGTCAAACGTTACAACAATACTTTTTTCCAGGCAGAAGAGACTACACAGCTGGCAATGTGGGTTTCAGTGGGTATTTTCCTTAAATTAGATTTTTAGCAGCACTGAGTCTTGGCTACCACGAGCACTGACTCACAGCAGCCCACAGGAAAACTCCCCTGATGCCCACGGGAGCACAGGCAGGGCAACGCCAGCACCTGAAAATCCATCCCCAGCTCCAGGCTGGCTGTGCTGTCCTCGCAGTCCAACTCCTGTAGTCCCACACCCTCCCCGAGGGGGGTCATGCTCACTGCCAAGCACTGGGAGCACCCATCTCAGCCACGGAGATGGTTTTGCTCCCACCGAGAATGTCCCCTTGGCAGGGAAAAAGGGCTCCTCCCCAGGCTCGTGCTTTGCAACCCGTACCAGGACGGACACCACATCCCAAACCAGCCCCGCGTATTGCCCTGCCCAAGCTGTCAGGGGAGATGCTCAGAGGGATGTTCAGATGTTTGCAGCCTCCTTTGGCTTTGCACAGCCAGCACCTGCCTTTTCCACCCCGCTCTTGTCCAAACGACTAATAGAAAGACCTGAAAAAATGAGTTCTCCAAGCATAACACACTTTTTAAAATGCCATCAGCTTCTCTATGCTCATCTTCAGGTGTCCATGCCCTCTGAATGCACCTGCTTCAGATTTTCCACGACAGGCAGCAGGGTTAGCAATTTTTCTCCTCCATTAAAACAGAGCAGAGATCACACAAGAGTGTAACAGCAAGAATCCAACAAATGAGGCTCTAAAACGAGAAGTGTATTCTGGGGTTTCCAATAAAAGGGATCGATCAGCCCCAGGTATGATTTGATGGCCTTCTGGAATATGACACTGGTTGAGCTGGGGCAGCTGGACAGACACTTGGCAATCACAGACAGGCAGTTACCAGGAACAATTCCAGAGACCAAGTAAAGGTGATCTCCCCCTTTGGCCAGAACCGCCCCAGCCCAGCAAGGTCCCAGCTCACACCTGGGTTCCCAAGCCCCAACAAATCCAAAAGCTGTCAGAGCAAACATGGTGACAGCAGCAAAACCCCCAACGCAGCAGCACGCATGTATACCGGGTAGAAGCACTCTGTGAACTTTTTTTTTTAGAAGTTTGGAGTTTTCCTTCCATCCAGGCTTCCATTTCCTTTCCTGTCTCTGCCTTTCCTTCACTGCCAGCTGCCTTCTAGTTGTTTCCAGAGCCTAGTGTTGGCCAAAACTCTGTTTTCCTGCAGAAAGTACCCAAGCCACACTGTGGAGGAGCAAAACACTGCAATCTCAGCCCCTCATCACCAGCCTGCAAGAGGCCAGGGCACCAAAGGCACCTCAGGAGTGCTGGGCACAGACCGTGCTGGATCACACCGGGCTCCATCAGCCCTTCCCCTGCATCCCCGCTGCCGTAACCAGCCCCCGGGGAGCTCCGTTCCAAACCAAGGCGCCTCATACACCCCCAAACGCCGAGATGGGCTGTGTCAGGATCTCCCTCCCACCTGTGTCACTGCAGGATGCTCTGCTCTGAGCAACGCTTGAAGCAGACACACGGGTGGGTTAGATGGGATGGGAGACCATGGCAACGCAGGGCACAGGGGAGTGCATATATATATTATTATTTTTATATATATAAATTCTGGGGGGTTGGAAAAGTTCTCTCCATGCAGATTTCCATTGGGCTAAATCAGAATTTTCACCTTGGGGCAGGCGAGTGGTTGGGATGCTGTGCAAAGGGAGACGAGTGGGAAAACCGGGCTAAGCCACGGCAGAATAACCTCGCGGTGTGTCCGCTGGGACTCTCCTGACACACTTCACCTAACGCTATTCTCAGCCAGATTATCCGTGCGCTCGTGCAGGCATGAAGAGGAGGTCTGGTCTGCAACGAGACACCTTGAACAGACAGCGCCTGGACCCTCGCATCCACCGGCACTGCACATCAAGGGCTGCTGGACACAAGTTCCAGCTCTGGGTAGCTACCGAGCCAAGCAGGAGGAAAATATTTACACCAGTGAGCATGGAAACGAGCTGCAGCATCCAAGGCAGGCTGGAGGAGCTGTGTTGCTGTGGCCGTTTCTGTCCCCAAAAAGCTCTCTCCAAATCGATGCTGTTATAGCACCACAAAAGCGACGCCCAGAACATATCCCTGTTTATGGGGGGCAAGAACCAAATTAAAGCTGTGCCTTCGCCTTGCAGAGAGCGGCTGAGGTCCTGGAATTAAACCCAAACAATCTCCCAGGCAGTAAAACAGTATCTTCAGTTATTAACAAAGAATAGAGCTTTACAGAGCCTGCATTGCACAGCAGGGCACTGGGGCGAGGAGATGGTCGGACCTGACGGCAGGAGATTCACACCATCTTCACGGACAGCATAGTTTACGTACGGGAGGGAAAAACTGAAATGTGCAGTAATTAGCCAGCAGCAGGACAGCTATTGCTTTCCTTCTGTCTCCACGAGTGGGTTCCTGGCCGCACGCCATCCATCCTCTTCCTCCCACCCCACTGCCCCCCCCCTTTCCCACCGGTGGGGACTTCGGGGGAATGTCAGAGCGCATTGCAGAGCAATACGGCTGGAGAACCGCATTCAGATCCGCGCGCTGTAATGTGCCTGACAACATTATATTCTGATCCAGCTCTTCACGTAACCTTCAATTTATTTCTAAGCCCCTGTGTTTATTTAACCGAATCTGTCTTCCGCTGTTTGGAGCAGTAGCACTCAACCTTTAAACAGCCCAAGAGCCACTTCAGCCTCCAACAGATGCAGAGAGCTCCCGAGCCCGGGGAAGTCACAAAAGAGCCCGGGCGCATTGTGCCGCGGGCGCCGAGCCGCACCGAGCCCCGCGCTATTCATCGCGCCCGCACCGCCGCAGAGGTTGCGAACCAGCGCGGCTTCGCTCGGCGCTCGGGAAGAGAATGGGGGCTTCAAGGCTGGGCTGTGCCAGAGGGGATGAGGATGAGGGGTTCCAGCACAGCAGGGAGGAAGGCTGCAAGATGGGGGCCTGGGTGCGGTGCTGAGGGTCTCTCCCACAGCCTTGGGGAGCTGAACCTTGGCATTTTGGCATGCTAACCCATCCTTCACACCATCCAGCATGCTAACCCATCCTTCACACCATGGCATGGGCACTGGTGACCACCAGCTGGCCCCAGTTGCAATATCACCATCTTCTCCCAGCAGAGGAGGTCACCGCTTGCTCGGTTATTTGTGAGCATCCTCACAACACGTTCCTCTCCAGTAAGACCACCTTTCCCCAAGCTTCTCCCACCCAACGCTTCCCAGCTACACCAGGACCCCAAGGGACATGCCGCACCGGTCCCAGGTAGGAGCAGCCCCAAGCGCGATGCCATGACCCCAACATCCCACAGCTCCCCCATCCTGGTGCCACCCCAGGCACCCAGCCCACCACAGCTACCCCCCAGCACCTGGGCCAAATCCTTCGGGATTTGGGGCATTTCCTGCTGTATTCACTGCAAGCACGGAGTCACCACGAAGCCCCAGAAAGCTGGACCCCCCCCCCAGGTGTTTTTTCCAAAGCCAGGGGCTTGCGACCAGCCAGGGAGGGGACAGAGCTTGGGCTGTGACAAACCCATCTGCCTGTGGCCGTGCTCTTGTCACCTGGGGAACAAAACCCCGATGTTTTCCTATCGCTCTCTCCCTCAATTCAGCAGAGTTCTGTGCTGGCTTTGGGTTCACCGCCTTCCCTTCAGAAACCTGGTGCAACTTATAGGGGAAAAAAAACCTTGGCTTGCTTTTCTGTTTACTGTTCCCGAGCATAATGAAAATGTTAGAACGCTAAGTCTCTTGACACCTGCCACCCCAGTAATGCACTTGCTTTACTTTTTTTTTGTAGTTACAAGAGTTGGTGAATATATTTAAAGCTCTTCAATTCACTTAAGTCGAGAAAGACGTGCTGCATATTCAATGCAATGCCACAGTTGTGACACGTTCCACATCCTCCGCTGTGTTAAGTCTCTTCATTTATTCTTTTACAGTCACAGAATTTATTCCGTTATGAATAAAATTATCTCTGATGTCCTTCAGAAAATAATGCAAGGCTTTTGACTGAAGGCAGGAAGTTCAAGGAAAATATTCCAGGTGCCCAGGACATGAAGAACAAGTCATTGAACCTCTTTCATCGAGCTGTCATCTCTTCCTCCGGCTCACGCGCTGCACCCCTGCCTCCAGACAGGCTTCTGCCTCCGTGAATAATGATTAACAGCGCTGGAGCTTTTCGGCTGCTGAGTGCCAGCCCCGTGCACCGCAGGGATGGGGGATGCTGCTTCAAAAAAAAATAAAATAGTGCCTGTGGCTCAAATTCTCCTCTGGTACCCCCAGAGCAAGGCGCCCAGTGAAACCACAGGGATTCGTAACAATGAAGAAACCACGTTTTGCATGAAAACTGTGCTGTGGGGCGGCTCCTTGCTTCTAAATCTGGAGCAGCAGCTCTGCGCAGGGCGAGGGGGACGGTGTCTTTCCTGGGGTCCTTTTAGTTGGGTTTTGGGTTTGTTTGTTTGTTTTTTTAAAGTAAGGATCCTGGTGCTGTTTGTTAGTTTGGCGACAGCCAGGAGGGCAGAGAACCCCCCTAACACTGATGTCCCCACAGTGCCTAAGCATCCCTAAGCTTGGACCAGCTCTGTAACCAAGACAAGCGACATTCCCAAGCACATTCACGCTGGTGCCTGCAGACCACCCTGCAGCTCCGCCCGAAGCCACCAGCATCTCCAGCATCCTGGAAGCTGGACCAGGAGTGGCTGGAGAAATGGGAACCAAAGCCCCTGATTTTCAGCCCCAGGCTTTAGAAGCACCAACTGGTTTTTGCTACTGCCTGAAGCATCCCTTTCCCACAAAGCCTCTGCTTCATACCCTTGGAATCACGCACTTTCCCACCCGAGTCCCACAGTGCTTCCAGTTATTTGATGTGACCGTGTTCTTCTGTCTTTCGTAAGACTCTGAGCAAAAGCAGCCCAAGCGGACACTGGTCATTATACGGATTTGGAATGCGGATACCCAGGCGCTCTCTGAAGAGCAGAATAAAGATGGGGACACGGACTCGGTTTTCTGTGCCTCACGATGTAATTTCTTCCTCTATTGTCAACATCATTGTTGATCCTGAAATTATAGTGCCTGAGGAGTTATTCAGCAGCAGAAATAACTGCAAAGCGAGCGCTTAAATAAACCCAGAGATTACAGAGGCAAAATACAAAAGTGACTCCGAGAAGCTCATTTGGTTTCGTTCCACTACACTGGAGTGTTATCTGAGAGTGGGAGGAAAAAAATAAAACCCAAATCGGTTGTGTGTGATGAGAAAAACCCAGGCAGCTCTCCACCTGCATCACAGCCTATTGATTACCCTCCAATCACCGTGTGGGTCAGGCGTTCGGCACTCAGCTAAACTCCATCTGCATCTCCGCTCCACGCGAGAGCTCGGCTTTTGGAGAGGGCTGCAGCAGAACTGCTCTCGTAGAGCTCACGGAGTGGCGAGGGGGTGTTTTCTCCCCCCTTTTCCAGGTAATCTCCTGGTTTTAAGGCCTGCCTCCTGATTTCCTTTGCACGCTTAGCAGCAGAAGTAGGATGTCATCCCCGTTTTCTCCCTGCACCCCCAAATAGTCGCAGCAAATGGGTTTGGCAAGCCTTGGAGACGAAGCCAAAGCTGCTCTGCTCCCAGCAGCACCCAGCACCCATCACCCCCACACAGAACATTTTTAAACGTACCCAATTTTCTCCAACCAGCCCCATTTCTACCCAGCAGCAGTTTCTTTCCTCTCTCTCTCTTGAATGGGGGGGTTTTGAGACCGCAGAACACCCCCCAGCCCACCATGGGGGAGGAAATCAGGGGGCTGCGATTGGGAGAATCGTATTTGGGGATAAATAAATCTTTTAGGTTTACTTCCATTTTTTTTTTTTAAACATCAGACTTTTATCTTAAAAGGAATCAACATTTCTGTGCCTTTGAAGAGCAGAACCCTCCTGATATTTATTACTTGACTCAGCTGTTCACTCGGGGCTTTTCCTTTGATGAAAAACTTTGGTTTACAGGCAGCGTTTAGCATCTTGATTAGTACGTAATGTGACCTGCTATGGGAATAAATGGGGATGTAGCACCAGCTCGTAAGCAGAAGAGTTGACTTAGTTGTTTTAAGAGGGGGGAAAAAACAAACTCTTGAGAATCATTATCTAACAAAACTACTTACTTAGAAAAAAAGGGGGGAACCAACAAAACCAGGCATTTTCTCCTTCCCACCTGGCTTCAGAGAAAAGGAGGACATCACAACTAACACCTGCCAGCCCCAGGTACCTCAATCTTAGGGGAAAAAATAAGTGCAAATCAATAACAGCATCTCTCCAGCAAGAAAAGCCAGAGTTACACCAAGGAGAAGGACCCATCAACTTTTTTTAACTATTATTATGGCAACAACTATGGTTAGCAACGGCTACAGCAATGCCATTTGTTTTGATGCACATGCAAACAACCACCACACCGCATCCTGAGCATCCCTACAGAGCAGCACAAGCTCTCCACACTGCTCACACCTCCAGCAGCTCCATCTTTGCAGTTCCCCCCCAGACGTGACCCCCTGGACTGGGCAGCCAGGCGGGGACACACACCACTGCCTTGTCAGCCAGGGTTTAGCAGGAACACAGACCCAGAGCCGACTTTGGGGCAATATGTCCCCAGGGTTGCTTTATGCCCACAAGGAAGCCTTCAGGGGCACTAGAAAAATATTTATCCGTAAGGCTCCAGGAGATCAAACACCCTCCCCAGCACAGCCCATCCACCTCCCCGGCACAGCCCCCACCCCACCCAGCCCCCTGGCTGCCAGGCCATCCCCATGGAAGGGAGAAGCGAATATCTGGGGTTACACATTAGCCAGAGCAGCCGCACCAAGGTCCCCTCTCGCAGGAACGGTTACAGGACAGAAGGGAAAAGCCACCGGTCACGCTGTTAATGTGTAACATCTGTGCCACCCTTACCTTGCCTTCTGCTCGCCTGTTTTTGGGTGCCAGCATCTGCCAGGAACCCCAGGGAGAGAGCAGCCTGGGCAGCAAAGCCTGAGCAAGCCCCTGGACCAGGTTTATATAGTCCTGGGGGACTCGGGTGGGGGCAGAGGGCAGGGCAGGCACTGAGGGAGGGGTGGGCTGCCTCGTTTGGCACCTGGGCATGCAGGGAGGACCCTTCCCCTGGGCTCAGGAGGAGTCTTGATGAGAAAAACCTGGGGAAGTTTGCTCTCAGGGAAGGTCTACCTGGATGCTCTTCTCAGGATGGTCCTGACCGTGTAAACTCCTGTGGGGGCTGGCACAGACCTGGCAGCCCCCCCACTCCCTGTTTGCAGCCCCCCCTGCTCCCCGTCCCCCCACCCCAGCTCAGCTTTCCAGGTGCAGAGCTGCAGTGAAGAGGGTTTGTCCGTCCCACAACGGCTGCACTGTTTCACCAGGGACCCAGCTCCACTTTTTCTTATCACTAGATTTGTGTCCCGTTTCCATGGAAACGGAAGAAGCTGGGCAGTCAGCCCCCTCCCTGCCCAACCTGGAACAACCCCGGCAGTATTCTCCGCCACGCTGTCCCTTCAGAGGTGTCACGGTGTTCCCAGGAGGGTCCTTGGAGCATGCATTGCCCTGCTCTGGATGGGGTTACACCAGCATGCCACCGTCCCTGGGGTTTGGCGTAGGGAAGCCTGGGTCATTAGTGATGGGCAAGCTCAGCTGAAAAGTGATGAGAAGAGATCAAAAATGAGCTCAGCAGCACGGTATTTCAGCTCCTAGGTCCCCCAGAGTAGCCCTGTCTCCTTCCCAGTGAGTCCCATCCCCACCAGCACGTCAGGGACAACATCGGCTCACATCCTCCCTGGGCGCTTCCTGCGAAGACGCTGGAAGGGGTGACGCCACCCCTGTGTCACCCACCCCTCCTGAAACCCCTGTTTCAACACCAGCCAGCCCCACAGCTGGCGTCAGCTGCCGCAGAACCACCACCGGCCTCGCTGGTCCCCACCGACAGCAATGCCATGGCCACGCTCCCACCCGTTCCCACCACCCCGGGGATGCAGGCGCCTGGAGATGGACGGGTGATTGATGGGCGCTCCTTATCTGCTCCTTCCCGGCCGGCTCCCACGGAGCTCCCAGGGTTTACAGCATCAGTGTCACTTTCTTTCCTTCAGATTTCTGTTTTTTTCAAAAGACCTGCTTTGGTTCCTCCACACTTACTCACCCTGGTGAATCTGTTAAATTTTGGGGATTAGTAAAAATGGGCAAATTATTCAGGGGAAGACCCGTCTTTCCCAGCTGTCCATGGGAAACGGGTGAGTTTGAGTGGATGAGTACTTATTTCTCGTGGCAGGTCCTCTGAGAGCTAAATCCATCTTACGTAGGAATTCTTAGTCAAATGTCAGGATGGCAAATATAATAAAAATAAATTTGGTGTGCACAGAAAGCTGGAGGTTAGCTATGGAGACAGAAAAATGGATGGGCAGGCTTCTTCACGAGGGGAGAAGAAAATCAGCCTGAGTGGGAGCATCACCGGGACATCCCTCCCTCTCCCCCTTTCCTGTTCTCCAGGGACATGGACCTTCGCTTGGAATCACCAGGAATCCTCCCCTCTGCATGTGCTGTGAGCAGCGCTGGCTTTTCCAGGCAGGTGACACCAAACCACCCACCTCCATCCTCTGTGTCCCACCAGCTCCCACCAGCACCTGCTCCTGCTCGTCCCCTCCGCAACCCCCAGGGAAAAATAAAAGAAAATAGGAAAACAAAGGATGGATTCCCACTGCCAACTCAAACCTGGGTGAAAGGGGCAATTCAACCTCTCCATGGGCTCCGTCCTTCCCCTCCTCTCTCCCAGCCTTGACCAGGACCCGGAGCCAGCCCCGTCCCGGGAAGCGGGCTCGGCCGCTGCCAGATTGCGCTGTGTGCTCAGAGCCGCGGGGACGGCCCGCGGCCATCTGTTCCCCCCAGGTGTGTACACGCCGCGGCTCTGCCGGCAGAGATAGCCTTCTCCTGGCTCCTCAAACACACCCGTCGCCCGTGTGGGGGGAGTTGTTAAAACGCTATGGGGGTGTGCTCCCTCATTCCCTCTCCTGTCCCCTCCATTGCTGTCCCCTGCGTTGAAGGTTTAGGTGCTGAACAGGTTCTCTTCTTTATTCGTTATAAAAAATAGTCTCGAGCAAGGGACAGCTCAGTCCAGACTTTATAGAAATTTTTCCTGCTCTTCACCAAAACTGGAGCACCTTCCCCAAGTTCCTGTCCTCTCTGGGGAGAAGGTCCTTCTGGTCATTTCAAATCCCTTCACGTTTGTGACAAGGAATGGGCATGTGTCCATCAAAAGTGGGAATATCTTGCTTCACCCGGGGAAATCTCGGGTTTTTTTCACACTGATCAGCTCTGCACATCCCAAGCCCAGGCATCAGCCCTGAACGTTTCCCTTTGATCCGTAAGAAAAGATCCACCCCTGTGTTTAGGGACCTCTCGGGAATGCTTGGGCTCACGTCTGCCCCAGCTCGCGCACCCAGCCCAGGCTCGGGGTCTGGTTTTAACTGGCCCAGATGCCCACGCTCTCCGAGGACTGCAGCCTGGAGCTCGGCTCCCAAGAAGGGGTGTCCCCAGAGCCCACGGGCTGCATGACCACGTGCTTGGCCATCCCCAAGGCTCCCCCTCTGTGCACCTCGGATCAGCCTCTGGACCGGCCAAAGCAACACGGGCTGGCTTGGGAACACTGCAGGAGCACGTCCCACCCATCCAACTGCTTCAGCCCATCCTCCAGATGTTGCTACCTGGGGGCACTGGGGATAACTAAATCAAGGTGGCCTAAACTGGCTCAAAATCCTCACCAGCAGTAGCTGAAGGTCACCTTTGTGACCAGGGGGAGGGCAGGCAGCTCTGCCACCACCGCAGCTGGAAGAGCTGCTGAGAAGTTGGCTGAGCCTTGGGATGGGAAAAGCCCTTTTCCTTCCTCTGGGGCACACGGAGCCTGGGAACTCATGGTCCCATCCGGAGCCAGGGGCACAGAGAGGTGCCGGGAGGCTCCGCACAAGAGATATTGAGGCTGTGGCTGTGGGTGCTTGAAGATGACCGTTCTGTGGTGAGGTGGAGCTGTCCCAGCCTCTCCAACGCAGGGTCCAGCCTGCCCACCTCACACTCCCACCTCTCCGAGAGACCATGTGCAGGGTATTTGAGGAGCTGGGTTTTCCGCTTGTGCCTCTTGGAGATGGGTGGTGTGTCGGGAACAGGGATGGATGGGGAAGCAGATATCTGTCCCACGGAGCTGCAGAAGGAAGAGGGGTTGGCACCAGAGCACAGGGTGCTGAGCAGCAGCTTGTCACTGGCTCCATGTCATTTATCCCCCCCCTGGAGCTGGGAGGGATCCGGCAGCTCTTCCCAGTGCATCCTCACAGTTTGAGGGTCCAGCCTCGCCTGCCAAAATCATCACAATTATTGGGGCTAAGGGAGAGAGAATGGACCTGCCTAGAAGAGGTAACCTGGCCTCTCTCTTCCACCTTTTTTCCTGAGTTACCTGAATTTCTTTTACAGATGAAACTACAAACAAACATCTCAAAAGGGCATCTAGACATGCCCTCCGATAAAACCGCCCAGCCTTTTGTTACTCACCAGTAAGAACTTAGTTTCCACAACGGAGTGAAATGAGGCCACCCTGGTTTGGTGTGGAAATCCACATCGTCTGCTCCACCCTCCTTCTTGGGGCCCAACATTGTTCTGGGGTTCAGCAGTCCGAGGGGGTGGTGGGACACACACGCCAGGTGCCGAAAAGCCCTCCAGAAAGGTTTGCTTCCAGTAATGAATACCAAATGGTTTTATTAATACTAAATGGTTTTATTAATAATTATAATATTAATTTATTAATAAATAATGCATGGTTTGCAGTACAGCCTGTGACAGCTTGTCACTGTCACAACAAGCCCCCGGACAGGGGCAGCAGCTGGGAGCCCAGACTCGAACTAGCCTCCAATGTCACAGCTCCTGTAGCTACGGACCATCCTCACCCTCTCCACACCTCCAGCCCCATCTCCTCATCCCACTGCTCCCAGCCTTGTCCTCCCCGCTTCAGGTTCCAGCGTGCTCCCCTGTGACCCTTCCTCACCTGCCCCAAATCCAGCTGCTGCAGCCTTGCCTTTCTCCCGCCCTCCTCCTCCTCCTGCTGTGCGGATGCTTCCACCTTTTCTACTGGTTTGTAACCAAACGCACAGAAGTGTAAGCTCAGATCCCTCTGTGTGTATGTCCAGGACATCCAGACTGAATGTCTGGTTATGAAAGCAGAAAATTTCGCAGGCATGCAAACAAAATCTAACTATTTTGTATTTTTGTGTGGGCAATGGGGTAATTTTTCCCCCTGATTTCACTCCCTCTGCCTCAGCAATCTGGGCACTTCTCTAACCAGACAGAACAAGCTCGGCAAAGTTATTAATTGCTCAGAACAAGATCTGTATTGATCAGTATAAGGATCAATCGCTTTATCTTTGGGCAGCTCTCAGAGAGCTGCCTGTGACCGGTGTGTTCGGCTCAAAGATATCTGTCCTGGGCCTGGGGAGTTTCACAGAGGAGTCCAAGGTCTCCCCGGTGCTTTTAAAAACACAGCAGGTGGTGGAGAGAACTCACCTGAGGTGGGATGGGGAAAGGCCCCTGTGACCCCCCCCGCTAGCCCCAGCAGTTGCCGGTGATGCCCCTTCAATAGGACTTTGTGTGCTGTCCTGGAGAGACCTGGCGGGGAGGGGGCTTCCCTGAAAATGGAAATTACCATTCGGGGTGGGCAGTGGCCACAGGGCTCACCGGGCTACACTGGTGGCCACAGCGGTGGCGGTGTTTGGAGGGGAGGTGGGCTACCACGAAGCCAGCTGTGACCTCTCCATTTCTCTGTGTTCGCAGGGGGTCCTACCTTTTGCAGGAGCCACCTGCCACCACTTTTCATCCCCAGCTCCGGGAAAGTTGGACAGCGCCACTCTCCCCCACACAACCTCCCCAAACTCCATCACCTTCTCTTTGCCTCCCCTTTAAAAAAAAAAAAAAAAAAATAAAA
>WKFP01014219.1:1578913-1593163 GCA_011057875.1 Pterocles orientalis | reverse complement strand
TCTCCAGACCAGAAAAAGAAGAACAGCGGAGGTGACCAGTTTGGGCAATGTGAAAAGTTTTTAATAATATTGAAAGTTCTCCAGTGCATTTGGATGGGAGAATCTTTTCTCTGCTGAGTTAGAATGTGGGGCAGGAGTAGCATCAGTTTGCTTTAGCTTTAGAGGGGGGTGTGCTGGTCACTGTCAGTGTATTGATGTGTGTCTCTCTTCTCAGCAGGAAATTAAGAAAAGAGAAGATGGGAAAATTGCTAAAAAGCATCAATATGAGATTAAGGTAATTAAGTCCCAAATACCAGTTCAAACTAGGTGAAGGAGTCCATCTGGTTTATGTTGGTGGGTGTGAAGTCATGCACTCCATACTAGAAAGCATTGACTAGGGGAAGTTTCTACCTTCTGATATTAAAAACTATGGGAACTCTGCACCTTAGTGTCTTCTTAAACATTTCTGTTTTTTTATGCATAGCTTTGTTGGATAGAGAGTCCTTCAATGTGGAAAACACTGCAGAGTAAGGTTAGGTGTAAAAATGATAATAGAAATAGATATTTCAGAATAATTCCATATGCAGAACAGGTAAGGCCTAGAGGCAAGTCTAAACAAGATCATTGCACTTGTTTTAACTCAAGGTGTGGTTTCACGGCCATTTAGTTAAGATGACTCATAACTATGCAGGCCCTCTTTACTGTTGATCAGTTATTTTGACTATTTAAATCAATTTGAGAATCTGTTTGAACTAACTATGGCTACTAATAAACAGGGGGCTTTACAGTTGTTTGTTTTAAAGCAGGTTACTAAAATAATGTAACTTTCTCTGGCAAACAATCTTGTTTGTAGTTATTCTGTTTGTAAAGGAAATGGGACTCGTAACTACAGTGAAGTAAAACTCTTCTGACAGTGAAGCTGTCTTTGCAAACTTTGTGTAGGGAAAAGTGCTGTTCTTGGGGTGAAACTGCATGTCACAACTTGCCTTTGCCAAAAGGGGGAAATCCTGCTCCCCTTTCTTTCCTTCCTTGATAGCTGGCCATCCACTCCATACCCTGCCTTGCTCTGTTTGTGGTTCTCTTTAAATGAAGCAGTATGCAAGTTCAACCTGCTAATTTGTCACTATAAATGAGTTAATGTTCTCCAGGTTGGTGAGTTGAATCAACCCCGCAGAGGGTCTGACAGGCTTCAAAGTTGATGAAAGAAGAAAAGGGTGGGACTTGAGCAGTGAGGATCACAGGAGAGAAGGAGCAGGTTCTCCCTTTCCTTGTGGCTGTGGGCTGTTGGGATCAGTTCTGCTGGAATATGTAACTTCACTCTTAGGATACGTTAGTCTGGCTACAAATAGGTTTAGATATACGAAGGACATTGTATGTAGTTCACCTTGTAAAACAGCTATATTGGAAAAGTTTTTGGGTTCAGAGGCAGGTGTTGCTATTCTTTGGGGATGGGATCCCCCCTAACTCCACAGAGCATAACGTTCTGTGTCACCGTCTTGAAGGCTGTCAGCATTACAGCTCCATGCATTTGATACCTCCTTACTTGCGTTGGTTATGTACAACCAAATAAGTATTAGTGAAACAAGTTACGGAGTTAAAGTAGTCTAGAATTCCTCCTTTGAAGCCTTATGCATGAATAGCTTTGGACTCCTGTCCTTTTGAGTCATTTTATCCCATATTTGGCATTGGCATGCTGAGAGATCGTTCACAGCTGCTTCTGTGAGTATCTAGCTCTGGAGCTGAGATGGGTGGCTCCTCTCTGGAGTGCTTAATTGGAAGATAACAAGTTGTTGAATTTCCACTGAGAGACAGTAGAACCTCCACCCTCTCCTTTCTTTTTCCTCTGAGTAGATAAGTAGATAGGACCAGCAACCTGATGTCCTGTGTTTTAGTAGCGATGAGGACCTTTGCCTTACATACTGTAACTGAGCAGCTCAAGCAATGGGTAGGTTACCTGTGGGTTCATAAACCAAAAGCAGCTTCTTCCTCAAAGCTGAATTTCCCAAATTTATCAAATTTGTTCATACATGTTCTGTCTTGACTATGAAAGGCTTTGTTGGTATTTAATATCTCTGTCTTTCTTGGTTTCAGTACTTGAGTTGATGCTGAGGTCCAAAAAGACTAACATATGTTACATATATTGTTGTTACTGTAGTTTACTTCTCCCCTTTCTTGCTCTTGTAGTAAATCAGCATTTAAAAGATACCTGCCTGATTATGTTGCAGAGTTGTTGGTCGCCCACGATAACAGGAGGCATCTCACCTTGCATAATTATTGAAACGCCTCACAAAGAATCAGTAACCACTGACTTCTCAAGATTCAAAAAATACAGATTCAGAAACCTCTTCATAAATCCATCACCTTTACCAGAACTCAAGTAAGTTTACACAGTTAAGTTGTTTTAATGTAGCAGTTGTTGATGTTTTATCGAATATGCTGAACTACTGTAGTAACTCTGGTTTTGTGTTGTGTTTGTATAATGGTGGGCAGCGCTCAACCCATATCTTTGCTTGTCTCTTCATCCCACAAACAGTTCATGTCCAAAAAAAGATGAATTCTGTAGGTTCTCCCCCTGCCCCGATCTTATAAACACACCAGACAGATAATTTTTCCCTTTCAGAGCTGTCATTTTCTAACTTTACACAGGATACTCTCGGTGGTTAAGAGGCACATAATAGTTAAACTAAACTTCTTTTGGTGCTATTGCAACTGAGTGACCAAAAAATACTAAGCCAAGTTTTCTTTAAGAACTTGAACAAATATACAAATAAACTTGTGGCAATATTGCTGTGCAGGTAGCTTGCTAATACAATGTAGTATGCTTGGTGCAGTCACGGTTCTAGAATGTTTTCCCTCTGCAGAGGGGTAGATTAGTTAACTAAAGCAGGTTTTTTTTGGTTTTTTAATTTTTTAGACATTCAGGTGTCTTAGGTAAGTACCATGGTTGCTGTTTGTATCAGCTTGGTGTTTAATGAAAAAGTTGTTAAATTTACTGCAATGATTAGGAAAAACTTCCACTGAAGTGAATTAAAAGAGAAGCAGAATATGAAGCATTCCTGTAAAAGAACCTTTCTAGGTGCATGTCTCTCTCCAGCTTTTAACTTAGAATGGCAGCAGAGAGGAACTGATCGGGGTTGGACTTTGTAGATGATACTACTGATCAGGTCTGTTTACTCTCTTTCTGCTTCTGCTTGGGGAAAGGTAAACATATAACTCCAAAAATTTCAGTAGGAAATCAGCATTGCTTTGATTAATGTGCTGTCCCTCTTAGTAACTGTAGGATGAGAAGTACATCTAAGAAAAAAATCACATCAATTCACAATAACAATAATTATTAATGATACCAGCATCATCATCTTCCCGAGTAGACTTCAGTGCTAACAAATGATAAGTTAGCAATAGACAAGAACGCATTTTTTTTCACAATAGCCTGTTTCTGAGTCTTAAGGTAGGCTAGAAAAAGAAGAGACAGATGAGTGACTTTTAAACACCATCTGTAAATGTTTTTCTCAAACTATATCAGACAACTTTGCGTATGTTTTGTGTTTCTTGGGGAGTGGGGTGGTTTTCTTCTTTTTTACGGGGACAGTTTGGTTTTTCTCTTGCTCTCTGGACAGCCACCTAACTTGGCAAAATGGGAAGCTGGTTGTATGTGCAAATTTGGGATGCAGACGTTCAGTTTTACTGGTTGTTCTATAAAACTGGACTTGCTGATGACCTTGGCAAGCTGCTGTTGTGGGGGTGTACAATGTTCAAAGTATGCACAATGTTCAACTTCAAAACCTGAAGTTTTCTAATTACCGTAAGGATCTTTCAGTATGTGCAATTTTTCTTTTTGTTGCTGAATTTCTATAAACAATAAATAATGTTTTTATACCGCTTTTGTGAAGGTGTATATGTACTTAACAATGCTTTGTGTAACTTTATTCCGTAGCTGGGGAAATTCCAAAGATGTCTGGCTCAACATCTTGAAGAAGGAGAACAGATACGCTCATTGCAAACATTTCACATCACTTCATTCTAGTTTGCAACCTCACATGAGATCGATACTATTAGACTGGCTCTTAGAGGTGTGTTCTTTTAGTTACTTTGCCGTGCATTATGCTTGTGAAGTAGGCAGATACAAGCACAGCTTTTACACAAAGATCTAATAGCAAAATGAACGGTAATAAGTGCCAAAACTAGTTTGCAACAAAAGGGTTACGAGTTACTGCTTTTGGTCCTCTTGGTGAGCTACCTTCAGTCTCCCCAGCAGGAGACACTGAACCTTCCACACAGCGCAGCGAGCAATAGTACTTCATTTTTGCTCTTGCCATACTACTTCCTGGGAAGGGGAGAAATCTAGTTTTGACACTTGTGTTGAAATTGCTATAGACAGACTTGTTACGGAGCTCTAACTTTACGTCTTAGACTGTATCTAAGTCATGAGACAACTGCATCTGTATTGAGAACTTGAGTTACCATGCTGGCCCTGTCTACGTCAAGAGCTCCAAGATGTTAGCCCCTGATGCTATTTTCTGACTTACTAGTAAATTTTTAATTCTGTGCTATGAAGAGAGCAGAAGAAAGCAATGCATTA
This sequence comes from Pterocles orientalis, assembly GCA_011057875.1. NCBI lineage: Eukaryota > Metazoa > Chordata > Aves > Pterocliformes > Pteroclidae > Pterocles > Pterocles orientalis. The sequence continues at coordinate 1,588,605 of WKFP01014219.1, read as the reverse complement.
ATGGCTGATATCTGAAGATTCTTGATATAGACAGGTTCTTATTGAAAAGTATTACAAATAAATCAAATCTGTATTACAGTCTAATTACTGTACTTCAGACTATTCCAGTTGTCAAACAAAATGGAAGCTCTCAATCTTGGCAGCCTATGCGAAGGAGTACTGATGTTGTAAATAGAGAGCTATGTTCTGGAGGTGTTTCCAAGAACTCTACCGAGCATATTCTGTCACCACTGCCAAAAGCAACCGTTGACTCACGCAGTCCTTGCCCATCAGCGGAGGGGATCTTCCAGGTTTACCAATTCCATGTCAAGTACTCCAAGGAAGCAGATGTTAGTGGCACTTTTGCTGTCTTGGTAGAACAGTGATAACAGCAGGGAATTTCAAAGGAAAGGAAAGGAGCATATGTTTGTTTGTTTTGTTTTGATACTGTCCTGTGCTTCACTACTTCCTCTAAGGTGTAATTTACATACAACCTTTAAATTGTGTGTTGCTTTTTTAAAAAAGTCTTGAACTCTCAGGAAACATTCAATTTCCAAACAAAAAATGTCAACAAGGGCCTTGTTGTTGTCCAGCTCAGTGGTTCTGTATACCCCAGTAGCTCCTAACATTGTCTTCTGTAACTGAGATACTACTTAACATGACCAAGCACTATTACTTGTGTTTGGGCAATAGACTCTTACAGAAATTGTGCCATTTATTCATGGATGGGCCTAGCCTGTACATTTTTAGTTCTAAATCTTGTTTGGAGCAGTGGTTAATACTATCGGAGTAACACATCAATTGGCAAATATTAGATCAACTCTAAAAGAACGAGCTGTGGTGTAACTGCCAACCACTTGCATTTTGGATGGTCAGGAACAGTTTTAATTTACAAGTAGGCTTTCAGCGTTATCTTAGGTAATAGCTAGTAGTAGTGAGGTTTTATTTTGACTGTGTATCCAAGTGAAATAATGAAGCAGGTCAGGAAGCTTGGGCTTGGGAATCTATTTCTTGGATATTCTTTCCTGCTGGCTGTATGTAGATTATAAGTAATTTATAGATATCTAGTTTCTAGTTGTGGAAGGGATACAGAGTTGCAGATTACGTGGAGTTGTTGGACCCACCCCAATTCAGTCAGAGATAAGAGGAAAAGTAGGCCTCTGCGTAAGATCTCTAGGCCTGGGCAGTTTCCTTTCCTTCTTTGTTGGACCGGCATTTGAAGCACTTTGATACAATGCAAGTATTAAAAGTTCTTCCTGCTAGGGAAACCCACAACTGTATGGAGCAGATGGCTGTTCTTGGGGTTTTGTCCCTGCTTAGCAAGGCTCTCCGTGTGCCTGGGGGGCTGCAGGCAGCGCTCCTGGCTTGCCAGCAGAGCCAAAGAATCCCAGTTTTTTAGTGGTTCTGCCCTGGGACAGACCTACCAGAAATACAGGGGAGATCTACTCAGTGACTTTAACTTGAGTTTGAATGGGGTTTTTTGCTGGGTTTTTGGTGTGTTGTTTTTTTTTTTTTTCCTCTCAATGAGGCTTTTTTCTTTCAGTGGAAAATTGTTTATGCTTGTTTTTAGGGAAACTAGGTGCTGTTTAGATTGGAAAATGTATACTTTGGAACTATGTTAGTGCCTCATAGGCAATCCATGTTTAGGTGGGAGCATGGGAAATACTTTTTCTAGTCCCATGCTAACCACCTCAACCCAACACACCCACAGTTTGCATGTGCAAAAGATAAAATTGCGTATACTGTGTTTTTCTGTTAAAGCTTGAATGTGTGTACATAAGAGTTTTTTAACACAAAAACAAATTGGTTTTGGTTTTGTTTTTCTTCCTGTTGTAGGTATGTGAGGTGTATGCACTCCACAGGGAAACCTTCTACCTAGCTCAAGACTTTTTTGATAGATTCATGTTGACACAAAAGAACATTAACAAGAGCATGCTTCAGCTCATAGGAATTACCTCATTATTCATTGCCTCCAAACTTGAGGTAAGAAGCTCTCTTACAGGGAGGAGGATATTAAGTTTGGAATAACTGAAAAAACAGTGATAGTGTATTTATTTCTTCTGTCTGAATCTTTTGAACTTGGTGGTGTACATACAACACTGAAGGTCAGAAGGGGAATTTTTTTTCTCTTCCTTCAGTTGTGCATTTGTCAATCTCTTGGAGTATAGTCTTTGTCCTCCCTTTCCTCAGCAGCAGGGAAGGAGACCACATAAACTTAAAAGGTATGCAAATGTGCTAGGAGTAGTTTTGTTTTGTTTTGTCTTTTTCCAAATGTACAACAATTGGCAAACAATCTCAGGAATGGGTGTGGGACTTGAATAAAACCAAGCCTAAGCTTCAGACTGCCTGTACACCAGACTGTATCCCTTTAAACCCATTTAATTGAGTTTTTTTTTTTTCTTTTAAAGATAACGTGATCAGTGCAGTGATGGTGATAAGTTACATTACACCCTAAATCTGTGAGGCCAGAGCATATTTTTGTATGTCTCCTTTTGTAGATTATGGTTGGTTAGACTGAGAGGAAAATTTGCAATGTTAAGGTTTTATACTTGGAAATCCCCCAGTCTAGCTGTTGTTCTGAAAGCCAAGGTAGTGCCCTAGAAGCAATTGTCCTTCCTAAGGAAGCGTGTGGGGCACCAGCCCATGCAGCCAGCTGGTAGAGAAGGAGTTCTGTTGGCAAGTTCTCAACACACCTACCTACACGTGGCCCCAGCTGGCATGACTGTGTTGGCAAATGTCTTTGTTAACCATCTGTGCACCATGGATTTTGCCAGCTACGGTGGCTGTGGGGTTTTCTCATATCTTTTTCTAGCTTTTTTTTTAATCAATGAGACTGCATCAGCGCTAACTGACGTTGTGCATAACCTGTCTCAGCAAGCCTTTTCTAATTCCACAGTATACTGTACAAGAATTAAGATGGTGTATGTTTTTACATCAAATGCAACAGCTGAGTAGAAAGGGGTGTAAATGAAAGGCTCTTCTGCTTGTTCGGTCAGCATTTATTTCCCCAAAAGCTAAAAAAATTGCAATAAATCTTTTGTGTTTTACAACAGATAACATACAACCTATTTGTTTTTAGCATCTCCTCATCCTGTCAGTTTCAAGTCACTTCATATAACCAGAAAAACACTGTCCTAGTGTAAGAAATGTTAATATTCCCATATGGACTGAAAAGTATTTGCCAGTATTTTCTCAAGCTTTCTTAGAATTGTAAAGTACTCTAATCTTCACTTTTTCCCCTCCCTCCCTTTAAAGGAAATCTACGCTCCTAAAATACAGGAATTTGCTTACGTCACTGATGGTGCTTGCAGTGAGGATGATATTGTAAGAATGGAACTTATTATGTTAAAGGTAATAACTCTGCTGTGTTCTGAGTGCTGATTGAAAGACTGTCCAGCTGAGCCTGGTATTTTAGTGTCACCTATCTGCTTAGAAAAGGAACACGTTTAGTATGTCCCTCTTTCTGTAAAACAGTGAAACCTTCACTGGATGTGCAGTGGAAGTCTGAAATCCCTGTCTGGTAGAAAAGGACAGGCTTCTTGTTCTTGTACGAAAGTGGAGGCTCTTCACAGGCGCAGCCAGCCACGGGACAGGTCAGGAGGCTGTTGCTGCAACGTACTGCACTTGCCAGGGTCCTCTGCTGTCTAGGAACAGGGGCCTCTAGGAGAGCCAGGCAAAGAACTGGTACTACTCAGTGCTCCTTATGTTGGAAAGGATCCATCTCTACCATCGCAGAGCTCCGTATATGTTTATTCTTCATTAGTAGGTGCTAGTTGCAGGTTCAGGCGGCCAGCCTGAAGGCTTGGGGAAATACTCTCATTTCCCAGTTTCTGCAGAAGATCCATAAGATCCAGCTGCACAGGCATAGGAAAGGGGGTTGAGATGGACACATTTTTGTGCTGATTGTAATGCAGCCTGTACACAGAGTAGTGAGGATGCAATCTAAAATGAATGTTTGTACTTGAAATTGTGCATAGTATTTAGTGTCTTGTGAGGATCTGTGCAATAAGCTGAGCAAACTCAGAAGGGGAGGCGTGTGAAAAGAGATTAGAGCACAGAACTGTTGTGTGGTTCATGGTGCTTAACAGTTTAATATTTGCAGGCTTTAAAATGGGAACTCTGTCCAGTGACAATCATCTCTTGGCTGAACCTCTATCTTCAAGTGGATGCTCTGAAGGATGTTCCAAAAGTGCTGCTACCTCAGTATTCTCAGGAAAAATTCATTCAGATAGCACAGGTAGGTAAACTGGATCAGAAAATGCTTTTTTGAGTGAGTAAAGCACAACTGAACATTATGCCCCAAAAGCCATAAAAGAATGATTTTCCTTGTTTCACCTCACCTGTTACTTTGTTAAGGAATGTGCAAGTTTGGCTGCCAGAGAACGTCATACTCAGCTTTGAGAAGCACCCAAGTGTTTCTTGTCTCCCTGCTCTTGCATATTTTAAGCCTTTTCTTTACAGTGGAAAGATACAAAATCATCTTTTTTTTCATCATTGCAGCATTCTGCAAAGAGCAGGCAGTGGCTATAGCTCTGAGAGTGGGTAATTCAAGACAGTTAACTGTTTTTGCTTGTGTTACCTGTAACAGTGACTCTGGATTTGCCTAGAAGGCAGTCTGAGAAGTGGTTTTGACTACCTTGAAACTGCTGTGGTTCAGTTTTCATGGGCATTTGTTATGTCCAACCTCAGAGAGGCTTACTGAACAGTAGACATGTTTAAGTCACTGAGCTGCTAGGTAATGCTTTAATTTAAGAAAATACCTTCCTGGAGCTCTGCTAAGAGCTTGAAGGTGTAAGGACATTTGTGCAAGTGAAGTGTCTTGCACGGTACTGATAAAAGTGCAAATGGGTTTGGATCATAACTCTGTGAGACCCACTTTAACTGCAAGTGGTGCCAAAAAAAAAAATAGCTGCATGCAATGGATGCTAAAAAGCAGAGCCATGTCACAGAGCATAGACTGCAGGAGGACTGCTGTATGTGTAGCAGTGTCTCAGACAGGATTATACTAAAGTATCATCTTGTTAAAATTTGTAACTCTTATTGCCCCCAATCTATTTCCTCAGCTCTTAGACCTGTGTATTCTGGACGTGAATTCTTTGGACTTCCAGTACAGAACACTAGCTGCTGCAGCGCTGTGCCACTATACCTCAATCGAAGTAGTTAAGAAAGCTTCAGGTAAGAAGCCTTTGTAAAGCTTGGTCTTGTTAGGCAGGGAATTCTGGAAGTTATGTGCCTGAGGCTGCTAAGAATTAATTGGTTTACCAGGCTGCCAAAGAGGTGGATGCTAATAGTTTGATTTTCTGTTCTGTGAGAAGTCTGTGCCCTGCTCCCCTCCACCCCAGTTTTGCTTCCTTCCTACCACTCTTCCAGATGTTGCCAAAACTTGAAAGAGAAGGAAATACTTTCAGAAGCATAGTCTCAGCTAAGGAAATAAGCACATTTCTCCTTCTTGCTTTTGGGCTAATACTGCTGCTCGATGGCTTCCAGTTGTTTTGTGGATCATTGGCTATACATTTTGCTACTTTTGCTCCTAAAATGTAGCCAGCCACCAGTCATCCTCAGCTGTCAGCAGCATTCAATTAACCTTTGTGCTAATTCCTACAAGCCTAGCCCTTCCAAAGTGGAAGAGAAAAAAAAAAATCACTTAACTAAGGTCAGCACTTGTATGTAGCCCAAGGCACCACTAAGGACTGTGACAATAGCGTGTTTTTACAGTGGGAACCAGAATCTTGTGCTCAAGCTCAAAAGTAACTTCAGCCTCTCCTGCTAAGCCACAGGAACACTCATGGCTACAGAGCTGCTGTGCTCAGGAGGCCCATGCCTGTTCTCCTCTGCTTTTAAGTTAACAAGCAGAAGGAAGTGCTGGGAGTTTCTGGGAAGAGGTTTCTGGATTTTTTTTATCTGCAGTATTATTTATTGTTGGTTTTAAATTTATGACCATATTAGAAAATTATGTAACTCTTCTCTGATTGCTAAATCTATTGCTGTGTTCTACCCTCTAGGCTTAGATTGGGACAGCATTTCAGACTGTGTGGAATGGATGGTTCCCTTTGTGACTGTGGCAAAAAAAGTCCCTGTGAAGCTGAAGAACTTTAAGAAAGTTGCAGTGGAAGATCGACATAATATCCAAACACACACAAATTATTTGGACATGCTGGTAGGTGGTTTGTGGATTTGCAGTTTGCCTTCCACACCCCTTCTCCCGAGGCAGCTAAGGGTGGCCAGACACCTTCCTGCTCACACCTGGCCTGGCTCACCTCAGCCAGGGGGGTCAGTTTGTTTGTTGCTCGTGTTTGATGATGCTATAAACTGGAGATGTTTTACCATAACACAAGCAAAGACTTGGATTAGAAGTACTGGTGAAGTGTTCAAAAGATAATAATCTTTACTTTATTGTGCAACACTGCCTCCGTACTGTGGAGTACTTGAATTGTGAGAGGAAGTGCTGCTGAATAGTCCTGGTGAAACAGAAAAGTGGAACTTTTCACAGGTATTAACTGTCATCTTCTTCCCCTAATACACAGGAAGAAGTTAACAGTGGAGTAGCATCTACTGCCCCAGGTCAGTTATCACCCGTGTCAACAGGAGGAATAATAACCCCTCCCCACAGTACAGAGAAGAAATGAAATACAGACAACAAACATCATGAACAGTTTCAAACAGGAGTTGGTGCTTCAGGACAAGACCACACTAAAGGTGACTCATGCTCTTCACTGCTGTTCAAGACGTGGACAGTAAAAGACACATCAAACACCAGCAGCAGCTGAAACAGAGAGCAGTGTCCTCCTGCAGACCTGATAAAATATTTAGACCAAGCATCCCTCCATGCTATCACAGGAGCCCGGACTACTTTGGTCCATTCTCAGACATGACTTAGTTCAACTCCAACCATTTCTAACTTATAAATTTTAAGAACTTTTTAAACAAGGCTGAGTGGCAAAGTCTTGTCCACTCAACTTACATGTCAGACTTGCTTTAACTTGGCTAGGCATACAGGAGAACTTAATGACAGCTTGTACATAATACCTCTTCTTGTTTTTGTTCTTTTCTTGGTAAGGTCAGAGCTTAATGTCTGTCAGTTAGTCACCCACAAGCTCAGGTGCAGTATTACAGAGGTCTGTGGGTAAGCAGTTTACCTTTCTGAAACCACTTTGCCCTCGCCTTACAGTGCAGCCAAATTCTAGTTCCGCACAAGGCTGAGGAGTTTAAGATGTCCCTTTAGGGCTGACCTAAACTTCAGTTCTAGTGTGTCACTGACCTCAGGTAAGAGACCAAGCACAGACCCTGCTGCCAAAGTAACTGTAACTGGAAGAAGTAGAGTCCTTGAAGGAAGGGGTCCTATTATATGCACCCCCTTCCAACAAGAACTAACATAACAAAACAAAAACTGGAGAGGGTATGGAAAAATGTGAGCTGCTGGTACTCTACAACCACTCATGTGGAACAGTATTTTAAACTAACTGTGGAGCTGTATTTTATCAGTGTTTATGAACAGCATTAACTACTGCATTTTCCTTGGAATATTCACTACCTCTGCCTATGAGGTGCTTCACGTCTGTGATGAAGGGACAGTACAGGGAAAGGTGGGTATCGGTCCTCCTCCCGCTTTCAAGGTGCTCCTATCTGTGCCCTACATCCAGGGACAAGTTTTACATGACATTGAACAATCCACAAAGCTGCACTAGAGCATCCACTGCCATCCACCTTACACTCATGCTCTTAGCAAACTTGAATTAATTTCTTCTTCAAACAAGTCAGTGTGAACTAGCTGAAGTTGCTTCCTGCCTTCTGTACAGTTTGTAAAAATAAGGGGTTTATTATAAGATTTCATCTATTTCTAAAAAGAAAGATACTAGACTGTAAATGTTGTATAAAAATTTAAATGAATTTTAAAAATAAAGTCTTAACAGATTTTTTTCACTTCTACACATTTTATAATAGTCTTCCACCATTCGCCTAGAAGTAAAGTTTTGCCATTGCTTGGAGAAACTTCTTCTTCCTTCTCTGCGCAGCAAGCTGTAGGACTTCCTCGGGATTGCTGGCATTCAGCTCTGTCTGGCCAATGGCTTTTATCTTAAAACAAAAAAGAGAGGGCACTAGCAACAGTCGTTCTAGTAAAGCTGTTTTATTGCCTGTGCGTTGTCAGCACTAGTTCAATGGGTGACTTATGTCTTAACATTTACACCACCCCACCCATAAACCATCCCCATACAACATCATCAGCCAGACTTTAAGAATTACACAACAAAATTAAAATTGGAAGTGGTGACTCTTTTCAACGAGGATCAGCAGAGGGTTTCAAAGACACACTAAGGAAATCCCACACCCTCAAGCACCCAGTGTTCACTTACTGCTATCTGCCGCTTGTCTGTTTCACCTCTTTTGTGGTGGAGATCTGAGAGTGAGTCAAGAAAAGACACTTGGGTAGGAAACAGACTTTTTCCAGCCGTGGACATCCCGTACAGGCTTTCTGTAGTGGTAGTGCAGTGAAAGGATACATGTCAAATACTCCAAAATTGTGACATCCCAGATGTATTCATAGTAAGAATCCATGGCATCGTGACTGAAAGAGAATACAGGTTACATTATCTGACACATCCACGTATTGTGTGTGTGTATTTATAAACTTTGTTGTAACATTACCTGTTTTGTTCCTGCAGTGCTTTAAATGCAGTTTTATAGTCTACTTCTCTGAGGAACTGGCACAAAATAGCTACCTGTAAGGAAGGACGTGCAGGTGATTTTCACAGCCTTAGTTCCCCACAAACTGAACTCTTCCACTGAACACCTCAGTAATCCCACCCCATTTCTAGACCAAGTCAACTGCTTGTTTCCATGGCAAGCAAGTTCTGAGCACCTTGACTTTAAGAGCACACAACTCATTCTGAAATATCAACAACAGTAGTAGCTAAAAGGAAGAATACCTTGCTTCCATGTTTCTAAATGCATTTAGTAGCTCTGAAATCAGAGACTAATACAAGCCTTATTACTTCTTGAACAATCGCACTGAACAACACTGGCCGCACACAGTTATCATGAAGAACGAGGCCAGGTTCCCAACACCACCCCACAGATACCATACTCTATCTCAACTCTACCAAAAAAACAAAATCAAACCTAAATCTTAAAAGAAAAACAGGACAAAAAAGCCACCCCAGACTATTTCCATGTGTATGTTCATTTATTGTTAATTTGGGTCCTTTTAGTGTCCTAGAAGCAACAAAAACCCCACCTATTCTATGGCAGATTGCATCCATACAAGGTGGCTTCAGTTTTCCTTTTTAGAAAGTTCTCGCCCTGCTTTTAACTTCAAAATATAAATTAATGTTTTACTTAATGCCATCTTTCACCTCTTACCTGGGTGTGACAGTTGAGTAAAGAACAGCACTTGATCATTCTTTTTATCACCTACCGAATGGTATAAAACAAAACACAAGCTTTGAAATGCCATTATTGGAACACAAACAGCACCTTTTTTTTTTTTTTTCTTTAATACAAGGGACCAGCTAAATAAATACGTACATTCTTCTAACCCCCCACAACAATTCCTGGGTTTTAGGATGCTGACCGAATCCAAAGAGATACATCTCAATCCCATTTTACCTCACCTGGTCTGTGTACACATCTGGTGGTACCATCTTATTAAAGAAGTCTGAGCACACAGCTCCTGCCTGTAGGTAATAGTGAAGGGCTGCTGAATACTGATTTGTTGC
>WKFP01014219.1:1559887-1578893 GCA_011057875.1 Pterocles orientalis | reverse complement strand
CGTTCCCAGAAATCCGAGTAAGAGGTTTATGGTACATACTAACCCGAACATTATGAAGCTTGACAAACAAGGACAATATCGTGGTTAAAACCAATGGTTCCTGTAAGGAAAAAATAATAGTACTCCATTTAACAACAAAACTCCACTATCTTCCTTAAGTTTTAAAGCTATGTAAGAATTTCTGACATCATTATGATTTCCTACTGAAATAAGGCAATATTTTGTTAAGAATCCTGCAAGACAGTTTCTGTAGGAAGTCTTTAGTTACTTCAGATTTCCTGAATAACTGCTTGAACACAAACTCTACTTAGGCTTTACACATCTTCATGTTGTTTCTGTGGCTACTGTCCAGTCTAGACTTAATATAGGTATATTGCAACTTTCTATGCATTTACAAACCCACAAGATAAAACAACTTCCCTTCTTCTTACTTCTGCTGCTTAGTAGCAGCTGCTTTCTTCCTCCACAAGGAATGCTTTTCTTTGTGATAGATGGAATAAAATGAACTTAATGATAGCTGAAATAAAATATCCTCCTATTGTTAACAGATCTCCACAGTCAGAATTCAGGATTTTTTTTTTTTTTTCAAGCTATTCCACACAGCTGTATGGCAGATATAGCAAAACACCTGTATAGCTATCAGATTTTCTAAATTTAACAGGAAAGATCCAGAAACATACTACACCAATTCTGGCTGCAAACACATTCTCAGGATCACTATAACTTACCCGAAGCTTTTTGATGAAGGACAGCAATTCACTCCTAAATTAGGGGCACAAATATACATGTAAGTAATTGTCCACAGCAAAGAATATATGCAAACTTAATATCCTGGAAATAAGAGTCAGTAAAGAAAATTCTCCACCCACTATAATACTCCTTCACCTATTCATTTACAAATGCAGGGTACATAAGTGAAAACGCTCAGGCAAGTCACTCACTTTTGATACAGTCACCAGCAAACTTTACTTTTACATTTAAACCAGTTAAATAAGAGGCACCTGTTATTCCATGAAGCTATAAAAGGCATGAAAATCACTTTGTAGTAAGCCAACCATGGAATCTAGGCAATTAAACTGTAATTCTCCAAGCTGGGATTGCAACAGTGACCTACAGGCTTACAGAACAGGGTACACTGTGATCGTTTATAATGTACATTGATTTCCTTGTCATTCCACATCAGAAATTGTCACTATAAGACAACTCTGACAAGCACAGCCTGTTTGGAAAAGGTGTCACTGCTTCTTTTCCATAATAACAACAGGGTCACTGCTCTTTACTGTTTGCATAAGAGGGGCCAGAAAAGGCTCAGTATCCTAGAGCACACCTGTACTGCTTCCTTTTCCTTGCAAGAGTATACACCTGGATCCTACACCAATCACGTACCCTCTTCCACCCATCCCACAGCAGCCTGAGCAAAACCAGCTGGCCTTGAGGCACACATTAACCTTTGCTGCCCCAAGAAAGGCAAAGACAGTCTATAGTTTGACAGGGGCACCTTTTCCAAGTTTTTAACATGGAAAGCTGTTCAATATAACCATACATTCCAGCATTTACCACAATAGGCAACTTATAATCAGGCTTGGACTTCAGAACAGGCTGAAAAAAGGCACTGAGTCGACAAATCAGAGAGTTCTGAATCAATCAATCAATCAGTTAAGGCTAAGGCTGGCAGAGGTTAGGTAACCAACAGCGAAATCACTCCAGTCAACAATATGTTCTTCCTTTCCCTCTCCCCAGGGGCTCAGCTGAACTAAAATTTAATTTCAAGACTGAGTAACATCTAACTTTAGATTCAGAAACCTAAAGCTAAGCGTAGACACCTGTGCTGTGAGCTAGGTGTTTAATACAGTTGTAACGGTAGTTAACCGACAGTGTCGATGGAGTCTGCAGAGCAATTCTGTTTGCTGTACAGCAGACACCCCCAGCTGGTTAGCTAAACTGCCCTCTAGATGCCAGTGACTTTATTGGAAGCTCCACACTGATTACAATGGGAGCACAGGCATATGTGCTTTGCTGTCTGTACGTGGACCTGAATCACACACTCTTCTCCTCCCCCTGAAAAGGAAAGTCAACACATCACTGAAATACCCAACACCACCAGTCAGCAGATTGCTCCCTCAATACAGACCTTTAGCTGCTGCCACCACTTTGACAGCAGAATCCAGACAATTTTTGAAGGGAACACAGGATGAGATACACAATTCAAACAATCTTTAAAAATAATTTAAGAAAACACACCTGTACATAATGCCTAGTGTAGACTCCCTGTGCTTTATCAAGCTCACTCTGCCATCATTCCCCCGTTTGTGCTGGTTGGATACACTGCAGATTTGTACAACGACTTCCCAAAGGTCTTTAGCTGTCCGTCTGCTTTCTTTGGGACCTGGAAGCTCCTTGCACGTAGCAGCCAGCAACTGTCCCAGCTACACAACGCAAGAGAAAAAATACAGTAACTACAGCTTATCTGAATATTTACTACAGCAAAGGAATTATTGACATTTAAAATGGCTAAGCAAGTGATTTTAAGTTACAAACTACAAAGCAATGTGACTAAACTTGTCAGCAGAGGACACTGATGAGGAACCTAGAAGACAGGAATTAAACAACAGAAGATTTTTTCCTTTTTCAGTTTCCCTAGGGCATATTTCATTACTACAGGTTCCAGAAAGAAACCTTTCTTAAAGGTTTCTTTAAGTATAGATAGAAACCTATACTTAAATATATCTGGCTCCTTAGAACTCCCTTAACTTTCATATAATAATTAATCTGAACTGAAACTGGCACCCTCTGCTACACAGAAAAATTTGAACCTCAAAATGAAAATTAGGAAAGACCACAGGTAAGCAGAGCAGGCCAGAAATGAATCTGTCCGGCAATATGATCTGCATTCAGCTTCACTGCCTGACTTTGAAGTAGAAACACTACTGTAAAACAATTTTAAAAGTAGGCAGTGCTTGAATGTCTCCAGAAATTCAACACTGGTGTTGAGTCCAAAAATGGAACTATTACAGCAAATTTGGAAAACAAGTGTCTTAAGAACAGAAAAACAACCAGACACGAAGCCTGAGATCTGTACACTTCTCATACCTCCTACATGCATCTAGGCTGAGTTTCAGCTGAGAGGAGAATCCTTTACGGAAGTGCTACAGGGTTTCAATCAGCTTATGGATCATAACCACACATGTCTGATGCTTATGGAACCAACCTCAACGAGGGCTAAGATGCAGTTTGTTTCATCTGTTCTTGCAGCACAGCCTCCATGTCTTTTGTCAACCGTCAAATACACTTATGGCTTAGCTCTGCTGTCTTCTATACCAGACTTAATTCATTACAGTCCCAAATCTTGAACCTCTTAGACAGAAGGGCACATGCTTTTAAAAGTACAAAAGACTTGAACAGGAAAAAGTCAATTGCAGTCTGAAAAGGCTTTGAGACTGAGCACTCATTACCTTCACGTAAGGATTAGTCTGAACCAGAGGTAATGGAACTTGCATGGTCAAATACTCATTCTCACGCCAGTTTAACAGGAAGGCAACACACTCTTCAGCTATAACTTGTCGAAGAGGAATATCTGGAAGAAAAGGGGTTCTTCGCTTTACTTTTTTTTTTTTTGAGAAAACACAGCATTATACGAAAACAAACAAAACCCATTCCCTCTAATTACCCATGTTCTGTTTCTATCACAGAAAAACACGACACTTACACCTGCAGGAGACTTCAGCTCTGAAAATCAGGAGCAACAGCTTCCTCCAACCACAACAGTACTATGTTACTCCCTCAGTGCGAAACCACATGGACCACTTTAACAACTAGCAAAAGTTTCCAGGTAAAAATGCAGATATATTTATCCTGTTCAATTCCTTTAAGTGGCACTAAACAGAAACTGTCAGTGTTTGGCAGTACGTAGACATCATGATGTTGCTGTTCTCATTTCCTTCTAAAAACTAACCAAGCTTCTAAAGACTCACTAAACCCAGTGTCAAACTTCACTACAGTTTTTCCAATTACACGCCTAAATGGTAGATCTACGATATAAAGTTGTAGGTTTTTTTTTTCCTTTCTCTCAAGCTTTGTGCTTTACTGCATGCAAGGGAAGACAGCAATGTACTTACCAGGTACTCTCATTTCCAAATATCCTCGCACTCTGCTTATGAGATCAGAAGGAGGACGTTCTCCAGAAACACCAGGTCCAGCTTCATGAGTGTAAATGTCCAAAAGCAGCATTTCATTCAGCATGACTTGACGGAGTTTTGGAGAAAACTCAGTCACGAGCTCCAAACAAGCAGCAAAAAGCTGTTTTGCATGAACAAAATCCTGCAATAGAGACATTCCTGCAATTAATGGTTCCTAATGGATTTGCAAGGGAAAAGACTAAGAGTTAAAGTGCTGTTCAGCTCTAGCCTTGCTGAACCAGCCTCAGCATCTGCCATCATTAGTGTTGCTCCAGCATCTCACAATTACAATTTACATTTTTGAGTCCTTTGGACTTGCTATTAAACTTAGCAGGTCCAACCGTTCCAGATTTTTCAAACAAAACAAGAAGTTTAAGCAAAAACATACCAGTAACTACTGGTATAATTAAGTACTGGTATAATTAAGTACTTCAGTTTTACTTTGTAGCTTAGCAAACTACAGTATTGTCAATTACAAGGTAAATAAAACAGCACTCCAACAAATTCCTTATGTAAAACAGCCAAAAGAACAGCACTTCATATCCATAAGTCAAATCACCGCTGGCTTTAGATACAACATGATGTAGTACATCATAATCAAAACTTCGTATGAATGGTATCTCCAGGCCCAACTCACTGGAAAGCCAATGTTCTTGTTCTACTTGATGGAACTTTGTGAGACAGAAAGAGTTAACCATTGTATAATACACAGAGATTGTTACTACATCTCCCTCACCTCCCAATGATTTATTTTTTTTCCTCAAAAAGAGCTTTCCGTACTCTCAGTGTTGTTAAAATTCAACTGTCCAAGCTAACTTACCAGTAACTTCACATGGCTTGCTCACCTTAATTGCACAGCAGTGTAATCCCTTCGCCATAAGGATGTAGACCAAATCCCTAGTCAGATTGTCTTTGATTCCTAAAATAACATTGCTGTAAACATTTGGTACTTCCCACTGGGAGAGAAATACATGGGACATTTGCACAGAAACAGGTTTTAGAATTCATGTCACTGCTTAAAACATTAAAAAACAAAAATCAAATATTGGAACTTATCGAAATCTAAGTGCCAACTCTTTCACTTTTGCATCAAATCGGAAGTAATCTATTGTGTATACAGTACTATAATAAAAATGGCTAGCTACCTTACATTGTTCATACTGTAAATATGCAATAATTGGGAGAGGGAAAAAAAAAAAAAGCCTTTCTTAAAAAAAAAAATCTTCCCTCCTGCTCCCAGCTTTTAATGGCAGGAATTTAAACTAAAATGATATTGCTAACTAGTGAGAACACTGGAAAAAAAAAGCTACAGAAATTTGTTTTCTCACAAGGAAAGCTTGTGATATGGCTAGTAATTCCTTAAAACAAAGGTTATACATTTTGTTCTAATACTTTTCATAGAGAATGTGAGGTTAGATATGAATATCATTCTTAGTAAACCACCTTTATGCAGAGAGACGGGGCAAAAAAATAAATCACATTTAGGATCTATGACAATATGTTTACTGTTTATTTCAGTATAACACCTAAGCAGTTCTTGAATTACACTGTCATAACCATATGAAATAAGTTACCTTATTCGAAACTGTCCAGAATTGGCGTTCTGAAGTCATACCATGCAACTCAATTAAGATCTGGCGAATCCTCCAAGGATCTACCGACAATATGAGCTGATGTTCAAGCTGGCCAATATTGACACTTGCTGAAGCTAGAACAAAAGCAACCAGGTCTCCATCACATTCTTTCTTAAGGCAGATCATAGAATGGTTTGGGTTAGGGGGGGATCTTAAAGATCATTTAGTTCCAACCCCCCTGCTATGGGCAGGGACAACCTCATCTAGACCAGGTTGCTCAAAGCCTCATCCAGCCTGGCCTTGAACACCTACAGGGATGGGGCACCCACAGCTTCTCTGGGCAACCTGTTCCAGCACCTCATCACCCTCACAGGAAAAAAATTCTTCCTAATATCTAACCTAGATCTACCCTCTTTCAGCTTAAAACTGTTACAGGATATTCACCTGCTAAAAATGGGAAGTATTCTCTCTCAACTTTTTCTGAGAACAGACCTGCACACAGTAACCTCAAGCATGGAAACAGGTAACTGTCTGCATATAAGTTAATGGAAATGCCATGAAAACTACCTGGAATATCATAAAAAGAAGTCACAGGTTTTGTGCACAGGTTTATTCGAGGAGACCTCTTCCGCATTTGATCAATGAGCAGCTTCCGTTCATCATCTTTCAGCAGTTTTATGAACAGCTCATGAGATGAAATCATGAAGACAAGCTGAAGATCTTCCAAACCCAAACACAAGTTTCTAAACAAAAAAGTTAACACATAAGCAGGAAGAAGCCGCTTATTTTTCCTGTTATAAGTTCTCAAAACATTTCTTGTGCTGTATGATATCGCTTACAAAGTGTAAACTCATGTTGATACAGGTACGTACTTGAGAAATGCTGCCATTTTTCTCTTCAGTGCTTCAGAAGCATTTTCCAAGTTTATTGATCTTGAACAAACCTGGGAAAGAAAGCAGGAAATAATTAAGCAGCCCCTTAGAACTCTTAAAACATTTAGTTACAGACAGTGTTACTACCCAGTTTTCTGACCCACAATTACTATCAGGCAGTAACCTTCTCTCTCAAAGGAGGCAACAATGTGATCTGATAAACACTGTAGCCATCACAGAGATCAGTTTTTTTTTCAACCAGTACACAAGACAGGCTGTTTCAGGCAACTGTTATCTTTCCTCAGACACAATTCATATTCCTTCTTCCTATTCCTCTGATATTTAGTTGTGCTGATACTGAGTGCCACAGTATCAGTCAGGCTCACAACACCATTAAGTATATAATAAAGCCCTCTTACATGAGCTTAAAAATGAACCAACATTTGTTAGGGCATGTCCTAGTTTCGACCCTGGCTGGCAGCCAAACACCACAATCACTTGGTCACCCTCCCCCATCCCAGGGATGGGGGAGAGAATTAAGGGGTAAAGGGAAAAGAGACTAGTGGGTTGAGATAAGAACAATTTAATAACTAAACTACAATAATACTGAAAGTAATGATAATGATAATAATAGTAATATATACAAATATACAAATTAGTAATACACAGTGATACTGCTCACAACCCGATGACCAGGGCTTAGCTCGTTCCCAGCTAACAATCCCAGAGCAGGAGAGTCCTGAAACCGCAATCCCAGAAGGGAGATAAGAGCCCAAGAGAACAAAACTTCTCTGAGAGAAGGGCAACCCAGAGGAAGACAACCCGGAACAACAGAGAACACTTCCAGACAGATCCTCACCTATATACTGGGCATGATGTACAGGATATAGAATAGACTACTGGACAATTTGGGTCTCAATCCTAAACTTAGGTTTGAATCCTAGGCTAGTAACTGCAGCCCTGCTCCCTTCCAGCTTCTCCTGCCCCTGCAGACACTGGCACAGCAGAGAAGCTATGAATTCCTTGACTGTCCTGGCAGCAACTATAAACATCAGCGTGCGATCAGCCTTCTGCTCAGCACAAATCCAAAACAGCCTCACACTAGCTACTATGCAGAGTTAACTCTGTCCCAGATGAAACCAGGACAGGGCAAAAATATAAGACTCACTAAGACTAACATTAAAAAAAAACCCAAAAAACCCTAACAAAACAAATCACTAGTTGAAAGATAACTAGATAGTTGAATTAAATTGCCAGCTTGCAAGAAATAATTTTTTTTGAAAAATATGTTTAAGTCCTAACAAGAGCAGTTGATGGAACAGCTTTTACTTGCTCTGAAGTACAGTAGTCAATTTTTGCCACACACTTCAAGAGACAAGCAAAAGACAAGAAGATATGAAAATAACAGCAAAGCAACAAAAGGAGTAAGTTTAGTTTGAGCAGTAATAGTTTACTAAAAGTCTTCACTGAGGGCAACACCATAAGTCTCGCACATACAGTAACTCAGGATCATTTCACGGCATGTCAACTTTTACAAAAAAAAAAGCTATTAAGGGAAAGCAGTCCTCTTCAACAGATATTTCTTTTTCTACTGTCTCCCTCTGTCTTGGAGAATTTCTTTGTTCCTCGAAAACAAACGTTCAACAATATCTCTAAATAATTTAATACAGTCAGGAATCACAGCAACTTCAAATCCAAGCTGAAGCAACACGTCAACATTTGTTCCTCCTCAACAGATGGAAGCAGAGCTATGAACACAGATGCAAGATGGATTACAGATTATAATTGTGTTACTAACTGCAAAGAAGTTGAATAAAGTTTGAGAAGTTACCTTACAAAGTATTTTTCTCTGCTTCAGAAAATTGAGCATTACTTGCAACAGTAATTCAGTTATACAGGAGAAGAGACATCTCCCTAAATACCAGTTTCCCTTTTAACTTTAGATAATTTCTTACCTCAAGGAGGAAGTCTATCTTCTCTTTGCTGGGTTTCAGGAACAGTAGACAAAACTGAATATCAATTGTTCGACCCTGCAATACATCACAGACTGTGTTGCACACGCAGACTTTGAAACAAACTTCATCCAGAGCATCATTCCTGCATGAACACAAAACTGAAGATCACAGAACTTCTCCAACAAACACAGAGTTGATATCACAGCAAACCTACAGGTGTCAGATCCCAAGACAAGTTTGGAGCATAAGCCTCTGCCCAAGACTGCACTCTGAAAAACTTTACCCAGGATCTACTTAAGTTTACTTAGGACCTCACTATTTTTAAAAGACAATTCCCTCCCTGCCCACAGCTCTGTTTCACATGCAAACTTCATTATTGCTTCACCCTGAGTACCACTGGAACTCCAACTAGAGTTGCATTAGGGCAACTGACACAAAGGTGCATTGCAAGCATGCCCCAAGCATGGCTGACAGTCAAAAAGACTTCAGGAGTATTTATACACCTCAGAATACACAATCATTGGACAAAAAAAATCAAAACAATTAACTAGAACCTACGGCATCTTTCTCCGTGTGCCTTAACAAAGTCATGCTCCTCCATCCTTCTCTGTGTAGTGCTCATCACTGAAGGTGTTCCTCATCAGCCGTATCAGATATTAAAACATCCCCACACAGTGCTAAGGTACAGCCTCCAAGATCCTTTTTAAAGAGATGTTTGACTCCTCTCTGGCTGAAGTGAAAGCTGAATTCAGTAACTACAAAGCTCTTACACAAGAAGCTGTCACCATCAATACTTCTTTTTCCTCACACGTTTGTAAAACTGAGCCTTTCACTTCAGTGAAACACTTGTAGACACCTTCCCTTCAGAGAAGAACTATCATCATGATTATACGGAGATACTTTCCACACAGCCCTAATTCAAGTGCCTAAGCTCCACAGAAGGCTGAATTTCTGATGTGTCCATGTGCTCAGCATTTCTCAGTTGGGAGCCATCCACAAGGTGTCCTTGTAAGGTGCCTAATTCTCTCTGTTTATCACAATTTTTGTCTTTTTATAAATGTACCATACTAACCCTTCAGCCCTGGGCTAGTTCAGCAGTGTTCAAGGCTCCTCACCACAGACATCTATACTGCTCAATGTTCCAAACGAAGTGCACATCTCCTACAATATTACTGCTTAGTACCGGTTAGCCTGACCAGCTTTGACTTCAGGCTTTAGAAGACCTCTAAAGATGAATTAGTTACAATTAGTGTATAACCTAGTTATAAATTGTGTGTGTGTGTATATATATATAGGCACACATACGTATATATGACCATTTATAACTCTTATCACTTAATGTATTTTTTTATTTAGGTAAGTGCTAATATTAATCAAATTTTCCCCATATATGGCCACAGTGAAATATACCACAGCATAGCTCCTTAGTTGGAAGACATAGTTTGGACTATTGCTAACAGAAATAAGGGGTGATGTTTCCTGGGTGTAAGTAATTTGTTAGAAGATTCTGTTAGAAGATCATCATTGAACAGAACATAATTCAATGTCTCACCCTTGTTGAGCTTTTTGGAAGAGCTCTCTAAGCACGGATTGCCTGAACTGAACAGGTAAACTGAGGGTCACATTATCTTCAAGGAATATCTTCACTAAGTCCTATAACACAAACAGTTGAAATAGTAAATGGATAATGCAAAAGATACAACGTAGTTTTTTTTATCTGGTAAAAGTGATCAAACTAACAGCAGCTGCTTGCACCCATATGTAACACTAAAATTCATTAAACACCCAGAAAGGGACCAAACAACAGAAAAGTTCTGTAGCATCAGAGCATCAAAGAAAAAAAAACCAAACTTGCACATCTCAGCAGCAACATTCCCTGAAACCCAAAGAATTAAATTCTACCTGAAAATTCTATACATCAGCTAGTAGGAATTATTTACGTTGTATGGAATCCAAGATATTTTAATCTAATATGTATCAGATTATGTTATATTCCTATATATGTGTCTTCTAAAACAGTATGTTAATGGTTAACTGGAACACTTAAATTTATTCAAATCCCTATCAGTTCAGGTAGAATCATCACATGGAATGATATATATCTATTAATATATATATAGAGAGAGATTTATTTAAGCACCCTACCTGATAGTTGCCAGATTTCATACAGCTGTGGATTTGACTATAAGGAGTTGCCTGTTGAGATGCATCATCAGAAGATGAGGTAAGAACTCCACAAGCTTGACAGTACCCAGCTAACCGTTCTTCATCAATGGTAAAATGAAGCGATGATGAACCATTCTGAAAAGTAAGCATTAACCAAATCTTAGTGGCCAAAGTATTATGAAATAAAACTTTAATTTGGAAAAGCAAACAGAGACTCACAATTTCCCCAAGTAACAGCAAAACAACAAAATGTGTGTTTACATACTTCTTGTTTAATAGCACACTTTTATACGTGCTCTTTACAGCTTAGACCGTGTTTTGTCTATTTAAATAAAAATACAAGTTTTGCAGTTTGGGGAATATAGCTATGAAGCTAAATAAAGGAGGAGGCATACCTTAGTTGCAAATTAAAACTTTGTATTTTTTAAAAGGTCAGAACACAGACAATCCGGTTTCTAAGGGAAAGTCAGATAAAAAGAGACTAGGAAGTGCTGTACGGTTACCTTCCTCAAAAACACATCACCACAATCGAAACACGACAGTAGACACAGAATGTACTATTCAGTTGAGTTATATTAGCACTGGAGATGTTATTTTTGCATTTCTTACAGCAATACAATTTGTCTAAGAGAATATTTGTTACAAAATGTAGAGCAAAGCAGCAATATATTGCAGCCAATTAATATAATTTCAAACAAGGCACAATGTGAAAAAACAAAAATTGCTGTCAAAATCCCATGAAGTTTCTTTAAAAACCATGTGTACCACTAACAGTTATTAAATTGCTAAAGAACTTTGCAATAGATTAGACAAGTTTTTTTAGACGAGTTGAACACATGCTAATAAAACACTCACTACCTTTGCAATCAACTCCTTTGTTTTTAAAAACTTTTCTTTAGCATTTTCATGAACAGCTGCATTTGTAGCTCCTTGTTGAAAATAGATTGCACCCAAATCATAGCAAACCTGCAAAGAGCATTGATATAAAATACATTATTTCGGAAATTTGTATAACATTTTAAGTCAAGTTCAAGTATTTCAGCTCAAACCTCACATTCACTTTAAACTATTCCTAGTTTTATTTAATGTACTGACATACATCGCATACACCTTTCCCCACATACTTCAATTGTCCTCTTTAAACTATGATCTCAGTATGACTAATTCTGCACAAGCATTACAAAGTTATAGAACGATTTCCACATAATCGTTAAGAACAAGGCAGTAAGTTGTCCTTGCCATACAATGGTTTACTCTGGGTGGGGAGAGTGAAGGTTTGGGGGAAACAATATTTACAGCATTGAAAAAAGTTCTAAAAATGCAAAAATGTAGTCAATAGGATCTCACGGCATTAAAAAAGACCATAGGAAATATTAATAGAAAAATACTTCAATTTATCTCAAAAAATATTAGTTAACACTCTGTGTAAAGAAATAGATATAAATTGAAAGCTTTAGTACAGAATGTAAGGTACCTGGCACTGTATCTCCTCTGCACTGATTTTCAGTCCAGCTGTAGAACTCTCGGTTTCTCCATTCACCATACCAGGCTCCATGGCTAATAAATCCAGAGTTCTTATAGTGTGGACATAAAGATCCTTGTTTAATTTAAGCGCTCCTTCTAGGACCAGGATGGAATCAGCAGCCTGCTCTTTCAACTGCATTGGAAAAAATAACCTTTTGGTTTTGAGTTTAGCTCTGGGTTTAAATTAAGAGAAATGTAACAGTACAGTAAAAAGATAGCAAAAAAAAAAAATTGTCCTTATACACCTGTCTTATCGCTAGGTAGAATCTGCTCCTGTATTTCTTGTACAATAAGAAATTTGTGACTTCTGCTTCAGTTTCAGGTACTCAGAGAAACAGGATCAAACCCTCACTTCCACTTGAAACAAAACATTTTTCTCTGTTTCACCTACACCTTTTAGTCCCTTTTTTTGAGAATTAAGTTATGCAACAGACTGTAAATTTGAGTTATTCACAGCCGAAACAAAAGCAGCTCCTATGTGAACAGCAAGATTTTTTTCAAAAAATTTGATGAATTGGTAAAACAGTTAAATCTCATTCATGCTCACCTATTTGAAAAAAAAAAAGTAAAAAAATTATTGGAAATGGATAACACAACTTCTTTAACTGATTCCAAGTAGTACAAGAGTAGGAAAATGAACTAGCTACTTAAGTAGGTTTGCTTTCCTCTTTCTTGCCTCTCTCAAAGAGAAACACTTCAGGCACAACTAACATTCTGTTGAAAGCTGGATACAGAAAACACTTAGTTACTAAATGCTTAAAAACAAAAACAAAAACATTTAAGTGCTGAATTTTCCTGCCATATGATTTTGCAGCTCAGGCATGGTATTGTCTTAATTACTAACTACACACTGATTTTTTAGAGGTTTGCTTAATTCATATGGCTCCAGGGACCAGCTGATGAAAGAATACTTCAGCCACACAAAACACATTCCATACTACGTGCAGTGCAGAGACAACACTTTCCAAAACACAGTGGAACTGCAGCAAATACTAAAAGCGGCAAATACACTAGAAATGTACTGAATCCAACAAGACTGTGATGCAATTGTTCATTTCTTGTCCATTCCTATTCCTATGTAAATTCAAGCAAACAAAAAAAAAAAAGAGGGGAAAAAAGTCTCACCACTTTCAAAATATTTTCAGTTAGTTCCTTTTCTTGCTGCATCTGGGTCATCCTGGAAAATACAGAAAAGAAGTCAAGATCTCAATTATAAAGCAAACCTGCATGTCATTTTACTTCATGTTCTAGAGCACAACAATTAATTAATAGTAAGTTCTGCTTAATTATATCTGAAACATCATTATGCAGGACCACTGACTGTTGTTATCTATCCACACGTGAAATACAAAATTATAAAACAAAAAGATAGTTTTTGATGAGAATGTGGTTCAATAAAACGGAAGTTACAAAGCTTCTGTTGCTTTTTTCTTTAAAAATCAATTGTTAATATTAGCAAAACTATCACGTAGAAATCAGCTTCCACAGCCTCAAGGCTCTCGAAGCTTCACTACTTAATTCTTCTTGAGCATGTGTCAGGGCAGAAATGTGTTCACATGTTTTTGTAAAAATTACAAGTATTTTTAATTTATTTCCCCATACAGATATTTTTTTTTTAATTTAGGATCCAACTCTTGATTCATACAGGACAATACAAGATTTCTAGAAAAATGAGTAGTAGTGTTATTTCTAATCAACATACTTAACAGACTGTCTCAAACAAGTATGGCCTAATGCTCAAGTATAAAATTAGCATAAAACACATGAAAAGTACCATTGAGATACTACCAAATTTATCGGATAAATCTGTAACACAGAAGTCAATTTCAAGGACAGGTTATAACTAAAACCACAAAACATCTAGAACGCAAAATATATTCACTGACTTTAAATTACAATTTATTGCCTAATGAAGCAAATAAAAATACTTCCTTATTTCTCAGGCTATCATACATAATGTGGCAAATTGCCATGATAAAACCACCCTATTAAGCAAGACAGTAAGTTAAAACAGGATGCAGGAAATGTACCATGTTTAAACTAGAGAATAAGCATTCTGCCCAGGCAAATTGCCACCTCCCTTTCTCACATGATTTTTCATGCCTCTACAAAGTCCCAGAGATCATAACATATTACAAGAGTAGAAGGACAGACAAGTACACCTATCTATCAAGCATGTTTGACAGGAAAATAAGAATATACTTGAAATAAATGCAAGTTTTCCATGCTATAACTAGGCATTTTAAGCAACTGTATTTTATTAACGTGACTTAATCCAATTAGACATTAAATTTCTGACTACAAAATACACATGAAGTCCAAATGAATAATACCCGTAACTTACACATTTAACTGAGGTGGACCAGGTTTCACTTGCTTTACAGGAAAACTACTTTGAACTATGGTCCTTATGGCCCTACATTGGGAGAAAATCAAGCAAAGAATGGTATTAGCCTCAGAAGTGCAATAAGCAGATTACATGACTCTTTATAATTTCAGATACATTAAACCCTTAAAATACATCCTCTACTCATGATCACATCTAGTATTTAGCAAATGTTCTTATGTCCATAAAAAGCTAAAAGATAGCAAGATTTTTATGAGGCAACAGTTCAAACCACTGCCTTGACTATTTTAGGGAATACAACCAGCTGTACAGTAGCTTTTCAGACTCAGCTTCTCACTGTAACCATTCTACAGATCACAAAATTATTATTATTTTCAGATTCCTTCTCCTTCTATGTACAAGTTTATTGACAGAAGTTTTGTTCTATCATGATTTTAAGACTATTGCCTTAAAGTAGCTTACCATCTGTTGTAGAGTAGTATTGCCATTGCAGTGGTTGGGGGTAAGCTGGACAGGTCTACATCCACGTGTTTAGTTCCTGGGGGAACTTTGCTGATACACAGAAGTTCATTCAGTAGCATGTTCAGTACAGGAACAGACAAGCTATTAGGAAAAACAGAGAATCAGATACTTCACATAGTAATACTAGTCTAGTAATGTTTAAATAATATACACTATTATTCAGTACTGTATTATAACTTAACATCCCATATGTTTATTTAGCATAATGAAATGCCCTGTATCAGATGGCATTCTAGATCAGGTATGTAAAACAGTTCCAGTATTAGCAGCTTAAATTAAGCCGAAGTAGGTTGCCCTGACAGCTGAACTACTACTATGCACCACTGCGTTAGTCCACACAGACACATCCCCAGAATAATCCAGTCACCTGGAACAGCAGATCCCAACTAATAAGAAATTAATTTCAAAGTATTCCTAGATCATACTTCCAGAAGGTAAACAACCACATTTCCATTGCAAATGGAATTTCACTCATGAAAAGGGACCATTTTTCCGTGCTGTTACAGCTTATCTCCCTTCCTGCAGTATCCACTAGCAAACAGTGAAGTTAAGCCCAGGAACTGCAATCAACATTGTAAACTGTATTACGTAAATAAAATATGCATTAGCTGGGACAGAACCTTCCTTTATAAAATGAGAAGGCATGCAGGCTGGACAGCATCACTCCAAGCTTTTCAGGTGTAATTTAACACAACTGAAACACTATTACTAATTTAGACATCATTTGAAATTAGAACTGATCAGCTACTGCCAAAGCACCTTTGATCTTGGGAAAAAATTGCATTCTTTGCAACTAGCATTGAAGGCAACTTTTGCAACTAGAGCCAGAATTGCTCTTTAACAAATTCTAGCTCTTTTGCAGTATCAAACTCCAGATCTTCTATCAAGCTATAATTTTAAACTAACAAACACTGATTTTACTATGTGAGGTCCAGGAATCTTGGAATCCTGCCCCACAACACTTCACTATGGCAGATAAATACGACATAGCTTCCTTCAGGTGAAGGGGTGGGACTAGGGCCCACATTTTCCCTAGTCTTATTTTTTATTACAAGTGTACCTATAGAAGCTTTTGTTGCTTCTCTTTATGTCTGTGGACAGGTTTAATTCTATCAGGGCTTTAGCTTTCCTAACCTGATCCCTGGCTACTCCAACAATTTCTCTGTATTCCTTCCAGGCTACCTGTCCTTGCTTCCAGCCTCTGCAGACTTCCTTTTTGTGTTTGAGTTTGTCCAGGAGTTCCTTGTTCATCCACACAGGCCTCCTGGCGTTTTTGCCTGCCTTCCTCTTTGCCAGCGTACTCCAACAGATATTGGGGTGGCTGAGGTAGCCAGAAGCTCTCAGTCAGCTGGTCAACAGCTGGCTGAACGTGAGCTGGCTCAAGTAGCCAAGAAGGCCAACAGCATCTTGGCTTGTATCAGAAACAGTGTGGCCAGCAGGGCTAGGGAAGTGATCATTGAGTTGTGGACCCCTCACTACAAGAAAGGCATTGAAGTGCTGGAATGTGTTCAAAAAAGAGCCACAAAGTTGATGAATGGTCTAGAGCAAGTCTCACAAGGAGTGACTGAGGGGACTGGGGTTCTTCAGCCTGGAGAAAAGGAGAACGAGGGGAGACCTTATTGCTCTCTACAACTACCTGAAACGAGGTTGTAGTGAGGTGGGTGTCAGTCTCTTCTCCCAAGTAACAAGTGATAGGACATGAAGAAATGGCCTCAAGATGCACCAGGGGAGGTTTAGATTGGGTATTGGGAAAAATGTATTCACCAAAAGGGTTGTCAAACATTGGAACAGGCTGCCCAGGGAAGCAGTTGAGTCACCATCCCTGGAGGTATTTAAAATACGCGTAGATGTGATGCTTAGGGACACATGGTTTAGCGGTGGACTTGGCAGTGCTAGGTTAGCAGTTGGACTTGATGATCCTAAGGGTCATCTCCAACCTAAATGATTCTATGATTTTATGCAAGTTACAACTGGGGCAAGCATTGCCCCACTAAGATTTTACACTGCTGAAGTGCAGCTCCCTAATGTGCGTAGCATTGTCAGAGTAAAGAAGTTCTACCTCATCAGACCATTCAGCAGCTGAAATCATCTGCATTAAAAACATTAAGAGGAAAAATGCAAAGGTGGAGTTGGTCCGTTTCAACCACAGTCAGTTCAGTCATCTAGTTCTCAGATACATGGAGTGTTTTACATCAACAAAACTGGAGCCAGACCTCCAACTTCAAGTATGTCAGAATGGGGAAACTTAAGCTAGTTTTGTCACTGAAGAAAATAAAACCCAAAATTCATCTTTATGTAACTCAGATGCGCACCTTAATGCCTAAGGCCCACTGTTCTTCTTATCTAAATTACAAACAGTACTGATTTGCTCACAGACATTGCCTTTATCAAAACACTTTTCTAACTCACAGATTAAATCAAATTTGATTTCAGTTGTCACACTCAAGACTCTTCTTAATGTAAGGACAATACTGTCAGAAAAAGGAGCAAGACAGATTTCCATTTGTTAAAATAAACATCTCAAGCTACTTCAGTTGTTTCAGCATGAAGATGTACAGACTATACCTCTTCTCTAACACGTCCAAATCCCACTTCAGATGAGCAGCAACTTTAAGAGCAAGAAGTTTTAAGATGCGGTTTCTTTTGTTATCAGGTGGTGGCTGGACTTGGTTCTGTTCATTTACTGATGGTTTTGAAGCTTGTTCCAGGAACTGGATAATCAGCTGCACAGGCGGTGGATCTGCAAAAACACAGCCACTTTTCAAATTCTTTGTAAACCCAGAAATTAATTTCTTGTTGCAGCTCTTTACAGGGATCTTATGTCTTTTATACAGCTGACATTGTCACCTGGCAGATTCTAATCCCAAAGGGTATCTTTCTCATGATGGCTCAAATCAGACTATTAACCTATCTTTGTTTAACCTTCATGTTTACTTGACCACGATAACCATACCCTCATACTTTTATTTATTTTAATTATTTTGTATTAAATCAGTACTTGCATCTACAGAAAACAAGTGTTGCCTATTCAAATTACAAGTTAGCTGTTGTAAAAATATATACCTACTTGTAATTCTCCTCTGTACTTTAAAATATATTTACAAGCAACTGCTGGTACTTCTGAATACATTTAGAAGACAGTTTCAGACTAATAAAAAAAAAAGCCACCAAACCTCGCCCTTACAATAAGGCAATCTCTCCAGTACCTTTGAGCTATTTTGAAAGACTGAAACCAAATCATAACTATTACACTCTCACTGAACTTTGTGAAATATAAAGCTAGTATTAATCATTATTTTTAACTGTGAAATAGCAGTGTAAGATCTAAGCACAAAGATATACCCTGACTATGCTTAAATTTACTTTTTGTAGAGGCAACACTGTCGCACTGTTTCCTGTTTCGTCCACCTGCCTGTAGAAAAAAAATTCCCACTTACGATCCTCAGAAAATCAACTACTTTTAAATATACTCATTTATTTATAATACATCAGACTATGTCTCTGTTCCTTCCAGGTCTAAGCAAACAGAGCAATTTCAGGACCGAACCTTTAGGAGGACTGCAGTTCCTGATGCTAGCAAAACTTAACGGGAGAAAACCTGCTGGAAACTGTCGCGATTTTTACAAATAGCACTTCACGCTGTAAAAATAACTAACTTGTAACATTCCCACAAACAAAATTCACGCCTGTAAAAGGAAAAGTGACCTACCACACAGCAAAGATAGAGCAACGAAGTGATTAAATAGGGATGTTAATGTAAAACGAGAAAAATACACTCGTGTTTCCGCTAACTACCGCTGCACAGCCGCGGCTGCACACCCACACCCCTGGGCCTGACCTTCTGCATCACACCCTGCACCCCGACCTCCCC
>WKFP01014219.1:1504408-1559867 GCA_011057875.1 Pterocles orientalis | reverse complement strand
GCACCGCCCCTCTCCCCCTCACAGCCCCTCCGTGCCCTTCGGGCGGGGGCTTTCTGCCACTGCGCCACTAGCGCCAGGGCAGCAAAGTCCCGCGGCGCCTCGCCGGGGCAACCCAGAGGCGTGGAGACAACGGGGAGCGCGGGCGGGAGGCGGCGCCGGTGGGCGGCCAGCAGCAGGCCCGGGAAGCCGGAGGCAGCGGCCGAGCTGCAGGCCGCAGGGGCGAGGGAAGGAGCCCGCAGGGAAACGAACGAGCGCTTCTTTCCCGCGGCCCGCGAGGAGCGGCGTCAGGCCGCGCCCAAAGCCGAGGGGCGGCGGCCGCCCGCAGGACCGCGCCGCACGCACCGGGAGAAGGCTTCTGCAAGTGCTGCTCCAGCAGCCCCTCCTCCAGCAGGAACTCGAACCAGGAGGTCTGCGGCGGCGTGCAAGGCCGGCTGGAGGTGGCGGCTTCCCGGTCCGCCGCTTCCGCGCTCATCGCGGCCGCCTGCCCCGAAGGGACCCCTGCCAAGCACCCACGGGCGCCCAACCTGCACCACCCCCGGAGGAAGCGGCAGCAAGATGGCTGCTGGCCACCGCCCCCTCGCGCAGGCAGGGGGCGGGGATACGTTCGGCCCCGCCCACGGCGCAGAGCCCCCAGTCGATAGGGCAGCGCGGGGGCGGTCCTGTGGCTGAGGCCCCGCCCACTAGGGCGGGGAGGGAGCAGGGCGGGGTGGACGCGCTATGGTAGCCGCAGCCCAGGGGCTCGTAGCCGGTCCCTTCCCTCACCGCTCCTTCCCTTCTGCTGCTGCTGAGTCAAGTTTGTGGTGACTAGCAGAGGGCAAGAAGGGAGAGCTCCCAGGCGGGTCCTTCCAGCGTCCAGGGCAGGCCCCCGCAGCTCAGCCCGGGGTGAAGCGGCCGATCCTTTGTGTGCTTCTGCCACGCACACCCTAATTCCTGGTGAAATGGCAAAGAAATGAAGCCTTTGGTCCATGAATGAGGGTAGATTCAAGTCAAGTGGCAGGACCACCTGCTTCCTTTCAGCAGTAGCTCCCGCTGGTACCCAGATGCCCACGTCCACGCAGTCCCCGTCTGTCTGTGCCACCTCCAAGCTGCAACTAGCCAGGAGCTGGTTTTCAAGCTTTCCGCCAACCCCTCTTCCTAGGATGTCAGTGTCTGGGGGAGAAGCAGGGTGAGCAGCAGAAACTTTTAACTACATCAGTCATTTGACTGAATTTCTCAAATATTTTACCAAGAAAAGGGTTCACAGAGGCTCAATAGGAAATTTTCAATGTAGATCCACAACACAAATACCTTTTGCTCCACTCATTGGTGTAAGCAACTAGTCTGTTTCTCCTTTTCTACAGGAGTGCTACTCGTCTGTTCAACAGCCACAACTTCTGCAGGGGATACTGCACAAACTGGTGCCTGGTGTGGCCCTTTCTCGGTCTCAGTCCATCTAACTATGCAGCTAGACCTGCCAGCCATAAACATTCTGCATTTTGCTATATGTGACCCAAGGAAACAGGAGAACTTTCCTCTTTCTTGTCTTCCATGAGGACAAAAGTCCATTAAATGTCTTGACTACAGTGCAATGTTATCTTCTGCCATGCATATTCCTTTGTGTTTTCCATTTGAGGGGAAAAAAAAAACTACTGCTTCAACTTTCTTAAGTTATTGGTTAATGCATCCATATATTAAATTTTCAGTTTCAGACTATGAATAACAAAATAATCCTCTGCGAGATCCTAGCCTGTCAGCAATAGCTCCAGGACATTTTTCAAATTAGTCTCTTTTGGAAGAGGCAGTTTACCAAGGTCCTCAATAGGAAAAGTTGCAAACAAAACCATACTGAATAGAAACTTTTCCCAGGCCTTAAACCACTTTCAAGAGTGTACAATTGTCACACTGGCAAAGCGCTGTTCACAGCTAGGATCTTTCCACTCTTTTCCCTTCTTTACAGGTAATTAGAAAAAGGGTCAGACAGAAAGTCTCACACGGTTGGGCAGCCTGTAAGAGTGAGAGAGGTCGTGTGTGTGATGTCAAGGGAGATTACAGTTTAGGAGGATAAAAGCTGACAAGAAAAACAGAAGTTGAAGATGTTTTATATTTAACATTTGTAATAATTATTTCACAGTCTAAAATGAATGCCATTTTAAAAAAAATGCCCCACCCATTGTTACCCACCTGACAGATTTCCTATTAGTATTAGGGAGAAAATTATTCAAGATCTTGCATCCAGGATAATTCTAGTAAGTCACTTTGGTCTACACAAATAAAAAGGGATATTATCATGCTATTCTATACAAATCCTACTTTCGAAAGTTTTCAGGAGAATTCATGCTTTAAAAGTCTTCGCACTTCTACCATTCCATAACTGTACAGTGCATATAAAAATACCATTCAGATTATCACTCCTGGGAAAAGTGAGTATAACATACCACTGCAACTAAAAACTTGCATCAAGTAAATTACTTGATGTACCTTATATATAAAAAAGGGCATTTTTAAAAGTAGTGTCCATATGTCATGGCAATGCGTGAAGTTCCTTTAACTCCAGTTACAAATGTTCATTTGAGACCTTATAGAGTTCTTTAAGCTTGTCAAACTTTGACCCCCACTCTTGGAGACGATCATAATTGAGATCTTCATCACCACAAATGGAGTCTAAGGAACTAAGGCTCCCTGCTAGAGAGCATTGCCCTTCTAAGCAGTAAAAATGAATAGTATCAGCTGGAAGACTTTGTAGATCATTGTCTGCATCCCAGACAATTTGAGAAACGTATTCCTTGAAGTCTGTGATGCTGGCAACAGCTGAAGTTGATTGTCTCTGATGTGCATGTTTTTGGAGTGAGTCTCTTTTTGGGCCAGTGGGTGTCCTGGAGTGTGGAGCAGCTGCCCTCAAGGAGAAGCGGGGAATGGTATGGAGGGGTTTCTTCAGTTCATCTATATCATAAGCATTCTGGAAAAAAAGAATGCAAATATCAGAGAGAAGACAAAATGAAATGGATTCCAAAATATGTTTTAAAACTCAATGCAACACAAAACTGGATTCAGCGAATTTTCTACAATCTGAAGAAAATAGAGGCCCTAGTTCAGAGGGCTAAGTTCAGATCACACCAGATCCCTTTGCCTAATGATAGTCTCCTGCTAAAGCAAGAATGCCATGTTCAGAGCAGCCCCCTCAAAGGTGGCCACAGATGGCCAGCATCGTGAAAGGTACAGATTAGGTTGAAATAGAAGCCTCCCACTCACTTCAGACAAAAAAAAAAACAACAAAAAAAAACCCAAAAAAAACCCCAGAAAAAAAAAAGGCACCAATTGGATGAGGACAATAAGCTAAATAAAAGTTCTGGAAAAGGAAGGTGAGGAGAGGTGGGATTTGCAAAGACTGGACGGAAGCTGCATCATACCTGGTCATGTTCTCCACCTCCTTCTTCATTATAATTGAAGACATTTTCTCTAACATCCTCCCAGCTTTCCCGCTCTTCAGGAATGTGGTAAATTCCTCCTTTCCGAAACCCTGAGCTTCCCCATTGACTCCACACTGTGTAGGAGACCAAGAGTGCTGGAAGAAATAGAGACACATATTTGTTACATGACATATGACAAAGTATGATGTACAATAAACAAGTAGTTATATGACTCCTGAGATATTAAAACAACTCTTAATTTGACAACTAAATTCTCAGGTAAGAAATGCGTAATTGTTAATATATAAACAACTTATATTCAGGAATGTAAAGAATCATTTATGTATATTACATCATAAACTTCATTAAAAGAGTATTTTACTTACCTAAAGGAATCCATTTAAATAGAAGGCATTTTGGCCAATCTCTGGCCTTTCACCAATCCTGAGTAAATAAGATACCCAAAGTAAGTAAAACACTGTTTTAATGAAGGTTACAAGTGTAATATAATCATGAAGTCTCTACTATTCTGAGATGTATATGCAGTTTTTCTTTATCAATATGAGGAACAGTGTTACGGTGTTATTAACTTTTCGGCCAAAATGCGCCTGCAACTGGACACAGTATGAACATCTCTTCCTGCCCCACACTCTTAATGAGGCTTGCCTGTTAAGATCATAAACTTGCTAGAGAAAGATCTCTGCCTTCTTAGTATGTGAATAGCATGTACTAGCTGTAGATGGTACATAATATGAATGTAAGGGCTCAGGGCAAAGTGGGAGTTTCAGGTGGATGTGGCTGCACACAGATTTGCACACATAGATGGAAAGCTCTTATTTAGGAAGGACTGAAAATAAGTGATCCTAAAAGAGAGAAGTCCTAAATTTGCTTGAACTGGCTTCAAAGCAAGTAAACTGTAACTATGTGCTGATGCCTGTCTTTTAGCATCCTCAAATGAACTCCCAACTGGTGATCTCCAGAAAAAGTGAACCACTGATTACAACATCCAAGGATGAAACAGTCTTGATGTAGTGGAGCAAGGTACAAGATTAAAAAGAAAGGCAAAGGACTTGCTTTCCTACCTAGGAAGACAAGGAGGCACATGCTGATTGCCAGAATAGAGCCAGAGCTGAGTCCAACGGGTCTTCCAGCCTTCACCTGGCTAATTTCACACCATCTTCCCTTGTAACCATCGGGGCACTGGCAGATAGTCTTGTCTTGGGACTGAGCCACACAGGTACCCCCATTCCTACAGGTCCAGTGTCCACAAGGTGACGAGGTACAGTGTCTGAGCCCTGTAAGGTTGTCAGTCACTTCTACTTTCCCAGCTGGACACCTAAACAACAAAAGCAGAAGGTATCTTTTAGGCAAACAAAGCACCTGGAGTTGTACATTGTTTTGTACAAAGTTTCTTACTATTTCTTTAAAGCAAATAATTAAAGTCTTTTCAATCAAACCCCAAACCCACGTTGAGAGTATGAAATAGATGTAAACTCTACCATAGTGAGCCAGTAGGCTTATGAAAACACGAACATATGTTCTGCTTTCCCTATCCAGAAGATATGCAGAAGAGCTTCACTGCCTACTTAAAAAAGGAAGGAGACTGTTCAGCTTCTGAACAGACTAACCCTCTTTCTACAAACGTGTTCAAAAACCCTAGAAGTAAATGGATGCCCGAGATCAATGGGTTTAGTAAGCACTTAGTTTAAGCTTTGTAATGTTCATCTGGGCCTTGGGAAAAGAGAAGTCATTGACCTGCTCAGAATGAACCATCTTGTCTTTTAGGACTTTAATTAGCAGAGAAAGTGATTTCTTCTGATATGTAATTGGAGAGGCCCGAGCACAGACCTGCTTTCTGCAACACAAAGAAGAAATAGCAGTGAATAACTGGAAGAGCCTTCATATTGTTCTTTCACAAGTGGACTGAAGAAAGGAGTGTCCTCAGGCACGCTAAGACCATCTCACAGCCTCTTTCAGCAATGAATCACCAAGCCCCAGAAATGCCAAGTTCTGGCTGAATTGAAGGAATTCAAGTGGCTCCTTCTCCCAGCCCTGCATGTATGTATGTTTGGGTTTGTTTTTTTTTTTTTTAACAGAAATGTTTCTATTTTGATCTGCATATTTTAATATATATTTTGAAAATGTTCTTTAAAAACTGGATCTTCTCCAAGGAACTAAATGTGTAGGATACCAGCTGGTGGGCTTTAGTTCTGACCCTGGGCAGCCAATTTTAGACGCCAGTTTTGTGACAGTCTAATTTAAAAAGTCTCATTGTTTCATACAAATTATGACTCATTTCAATTTCTTTACTGAAAACATATGTAAATATATACTGTGTATGCAATAGACATATTTTTATATATATGGTATATCAGAATCTATTTTTTCACACAGAGATGGAGAGACCAAAGCTTTTGCAATCTGCCTTTTATCACAGGGCATTTCACCTCCTCACTGCCCTGTGATCTTCTCACCATGGGAACAAATGGAGTAAATAGGTTCCATATCAGACTTGGAGGAAAAGGCAAATTTGGTCCATGGTGGGAGGTGAAAGAGAACAGGATTTTTCCTTGGGATTCCCATCTCTGGCCAGCAGCAGTAGGGATTTACACTGTTAGAAGCAAGTTGCCTTAACTAAGGTAGAAAGAAAGAGCTTCCCAGCCACCCTTGAATGAAAACAAAAGGTTAATGTACCGGCATTCATATTTTCTCCACAGGTCTACACAAAGGAAAGGGCTGTAACAGGGCTGGCTGCTGCAGGCACTGGAATGGCATCCCATCGTGACACCTTGCCGCCTCAGAATTAAGCCAAACTCTGTGCTTTTGCCTTCCACAAGAAGCGGCAGACCATTCAGCTGGACATCACGCATACAACCTGCATCAAAGCAGGAGAATACACAGAGAAATATATTCAGTTAGCAACTTCCCCACCTCAAGCCTTGCCCCCAGTGCATATGCAGGAGACCTTAGAGCACTGTAGAAAACGTAAAACACTTTTTAAAAAGATCCTTATACTGCTTATCAGTTTTATTTTAGAAGAAGAGCTACAGAACATGTGCCTATGTGCTCTGGCTAATCTAGAGATTGACAATACTTTGTAATTGTGCTATGAACAGAACAGTTCCACTAAATTAATCTAGATTTAAAACAGAATCTTAAAAGTCAGGCTGAATGAGAAGCGACATAATTGAAAAAGTTGTCTTCTGTTGAGCCACAATCCCCAGTCCCAGCACCCCACCCCAGAAAATGAGGAGTGTGCCACGAATTGCCTTACAGATCCTTCTCCTCCTACCAAGAGTTGTTGTGTCTGTTCCTTAAACCCTTTTGAGGCAAAAAGGGAGTAAAGATCGCAGCATGAGTTCCCTACCTGGGGCCTCTGGCATGGGAAATAAAAAGCTGAAGTGCTGTTCTTTAACATCTATAGAAAATCTCATATATTCACTAGAACCAGCTAGTTCAACATAAAGTGTTGAACATCAGCTCTGAATCCTCTAGTAGAGGAATTGGCATTTCATAGGCATAAATGCCTCCATGTGAATTCTTATCTGGGTTTTAGACTCTCCGATACACTCAAAGATACAACTTCTAGGTTTTAATTCCCTCATTTTGGAAACCATCATGTCACTTTACCTTGGAAATCGCTCTCTGAATGATTGGGAAGGTGGTTTCCTAGCATGATGCTTGCCCAATCCATTTCAAACCATCTATTCGTACCCAACACAGAGGTCACTTCTTGATCACCTCCACCACTGTTAACCCGCAGGGTAAATTCATTGTTGTAGCGCTCCATGGTCAGAAGAACCCACTGGCCATTGTTTATACGTAATGTCCTCATTCTCAGAGAGTGATTCTTGTCCCCCAAGCTGAAATTAACACCAAAGAAACCCTCAACCACCTAGAGGAAGACAATAAAGACTTTCAATAACAGAAATGCACTTCTAAATGTTATTGCACAGTCCTGCCTCAAGAAATGGGCCTGATGAAAATGGCACTCTTGTTTTTAAGTGCTTTCTTCCCAGATAAAAATTACCACAAGAAAACTGCCGGTCCAGAAATTATCAGCTCTTTACAGGCCACTCTTCTAACTCACATGAACCTTTTTATCAGTCTTCTCCCTATTGATGTCTACCTCTAAGTCTTCCCAGCTGACCCCCCTGTTACAACTGTTAATACAGTCCAGACAGCTATTTTCAACAGCAGCAAAAACAGAGGGACAAGTTTTATAGCCAGAGATAGAGAGCAGCAAAGCGAAAAGGCAATGGGACAAAACAATCCATTCACGTGTATCACATGCATTCACCTGTACTTTCTGCATGCAAACAGATAGAATCTGTGGCATGCTATGAAAGCATAATACTGAGACGGACAACACAAATTA
The DNA here is from genome assembly GCA_011057875.1 of Pterocles orientalis. NCBI lineage: Eukaryota > Metazoa > Chordata > Aves > Pterocliformes > Pteroclidae > Pterocles > Pterocles orientalis. Next base: position 1,552,103 of record WKFP01014219.1, on the reverse strand, counting down.
GAGTAGTTACCCTCATGTGGAAAATTCTTGCTCTTTATTACATTACAGAATAGGTGCCCTTAATCAGAAATTGCATCTTTTTCTCTTTTTGGGGTACTCCGTGGCAAATTAAGAGCAGGGGTGTTTATGGACTGCTCACCTCCAGTCGGATGTATCCACTCCCATCTGCAGAGGCCAAGCTGAGGAGGGTGCTGCGGGAGATACGGGTGCGCACCATCAGCTGGATCTGAGTGTTGGGAGTGCTGAGGATGCTTCTTGGCTCGTAATGGATCCAACTGTCCCTTCCAAAAGCCCATTCTGGAAGAACTAAGCATGAACACATAAAACCAAAGCAAAAATCTCAGAAATTACTCAGATCTCTACTGCTTGAGAATTAACCAATTCTGAATGATTTTCAGTTCTTAATAAACTTTGGCAGTGGTGAGGGGTAGATGTTGTGATGAAAAGGACAAAACAACCCATCTGGCTACTTGCCTCCCCCACAGAGTAAAGTAGGTCTCACCAAGTCCCTCATCTGTGACATTATCTTTATTCAACAAGAATTAGAAGGATCACTGTAGATCTAAATCACTCCCAGAGTACAGCAGTGTCTTATTAGGCTACTCAGTTCAAACTCGTGGCAAATTCAGAGCGGTGTGCTTGGTGTTCTTCCCACAGATCCTCACCATGAATTTCTCCCTAGAACTTGCAGTACCTTTTTCACATGCTGGTCCAGCATATCCTGGGGAACAGTGACAGCGAAAGAAATCCCAACCACCAACACACTTGCCGTGGATGCCACAGGAGGCCACCCCACCACTCTGACACATTTCATCTGTAAGGACACAGCCAGGAGCACTGTTCAAGGACTCTGCAGGGTGCTCTAAATCATAGACCTGGAACAGGACAAAGAAAAGCATCACACCAGGTGTCTGCAGTTAACAGCAGTAAACCCAAGACTGGTCTTAGCAGCCCTACCTCAGTATCAACAATGACATTGCGGATGCAGCCCACAAACCCTCTGAAGCGCCTTTGTGAACTGTGGTAAGGCAAAGTCTTCTTAACTCCACCCAGCTGCAGGGGCTGATGGCCACTGAAGAGCCTACCCATGCTGAAGGGAAGGGAAGGAAAAGAAAGAGTTAGTGGCATGCAAAATACAGCAATTTTTTTTCCTTTTTCCTTAGCTATTTTGAGCAATTATGTTTCCCGTTCATGTTGGGTATTTTTACCTCTGAGTTCCCAGAGTCTCTGCAGAGGCTTCACAGGCAGACAGATCCGTTTTGGACATCTTCTTAAAGCCACCATCATCGTCTCGAACTGAGACATTTATGCAGTGGTCAAGAATCAGCTTCACTTTCTGGAGAAAGGCATTATTTAAAACAATTGCATCTGGGGATATGTGTACATTTTAATTACACATTTTCTTTCACTTAGCAGAAGGAAGAATAATAACTAGCAATTACAGTGTGGGAAACTTTATTAAAATAATAAAACACTTCCACATACTAACCTGGAAGGTTATTGCATATGGTGCATAACTAAGGAGCCACACAAAAGAAAGATCTGATTCTACGATGACCATGCCAACTCATTGACATGACAGAGAGACAGTGGGATTTTCTTGGTATTTTCTGCCAAATCAGAACCCAAAGATACAATCTAGCAGATCTGCCAGGCTCCCCATTCCAGATCCTGACACGCCCCCCAGTTTGTCTTTTGGGGGAGAGGAAGGGGCAACCTAGCAGATGCCTTCACATTTGTTATATCAGCAAGACATTCCCCTTACGCAAACACGTATCTACCTCCCTTATGCTGCACGTCTAATGTCACTTGGTGGGGCAGAGTTTCCCGCTTAGAGAAATTAAGGATGTTTCACTCCATCAGTCCAGGAAGCATTTAGACCCTGGATTATCACAGGTCTGTATCTACAGGTCTGTAGGTCTGTCGTGGGTTATCTCAATCCACGAGTCCTCTTTGCCATTTACCTCTTTAATTCTCTCCCCTATCATTGGGTGGGGGCAGGGACTGTGTGAGCGGGTGTGTGTGGTTTGGCCCCCAGCCAAGGGCCAACCCATCACAAGGTCTTGTTCTGCTTCACTGCTTCAAGACTAAGGCAGCATCTGAGCTGACAAACTTCAATTCCTGCTGTCGCAGAGATGATGAAAGACTGATTGATGAAAGTGTTCTACAGAAGGGAGGAAGGATCTGGGAGGAATAACTAAGTACATTAATTAGTGCTTCCCAAAGATTGTACATGTTTACACTTGCCTTTCCGTCGTGAATAATTTTAATATTGTGCCAGCGGCGATCTGCAACATTAATTTTTCGTGACAGCTGCAGGAAAAGCTCACCAGAGCTGTGTCTCACAGTCAGTGATGGGACGCCACCAGAGAGCTCTGCAAGGGAAAGGCTTTTACTGGGTATGCACGAACCACGTTCCCACACAAACCCAGTTGAAACGACTGTTACATTTTAGTTGGAGGAGCTCTTTAGCCAGATCAAAAAAAAATCCATCTCCTAACACGATACAAACTGGGCATGCTGGCAAATTATTCTGCGTTCTCCTTATTCTCCAAAACCAACCTTCTGAACCTTTTATTAAAAAAACCCCTAACAACAAGTACTTTCGACAAGTAGTATCTCACCTTTACACAAACACAAAGGACAAATGCTCTTTAAGTTGCTAACCTAATGCAATGAAATCTTCCCGTTCTCCAGGCTGCCCTGGTGCCACTGGTCCATGGTACAACAGAAGGCCATTGGCGACTTCGGTGATAAACTCTAAGGAGATGCGGCTCTCAAAGCAAGGCTTAAGAGGAGGGAACCAGGCATAACCATGGCCTCTGAAGCTGTGTTTTGTCTGCTGGCAGTCTGGTCCATGGAAATTTGGAGAACATTTGCATCTATTAAAAAAATAAATAAGAGCAAAAGTCCACAATCCAAGCAGAAGTTGTGAAGGGGTCCTCCCACAGCAGCACTTTAAACATAGGAACCCATGTTGCCCAGACCACAGCGCAGGTTAAGCACTAGCAAAACTCCCGTTATAAAACGTTCCCTGTTGACTTGTTTGTACAAATGCAATTTAGCTTTACTTCTAAATGATAATATGTCAATGCAAGAATATTCTGTGAATAAACAATGGAGCTGTTATAACATACAAAGCACATGAAAACCTCCAATCTCTTCAGCTGAAAAAAAAAGAGACCTGCTTTTACTAGGCTTAGTTATCAGCTTGTTTAAAGACTTATAATGTTGACAGGGAAGGCAAAGGAAGGGTGTGGGAAGGCAATATCACCCAGAAGAAGTGAGAAAAGAGATGACAGTCATAGATCTTGATAATTTCACTGCAAGCTACTCACTGGTTTATTTCCTTTACTCTAGCAAAAATAAATGCTTGGGATTCTTTCCATAATACTTTGGGGATTCTATAGAAAGGAGTAATCACAGCATGACAATAACAGAAACTGTAAGGAGGAAACCAAAGGAGCAACAGAAATGGCCAGGAGGACAGGGAGGGAAACCAGCTGGGCCCATATTTCTTAGTTTCTACTTCCCATAGTTTGCTAGTACCTACTGAGAGCAGAATGACAAGCTGGAAGAGCTTACGAAAGGTTTCTGGGCAGCAGAATTTCCCTGGTTGATTATATCTGAGTGGCAACATCAGATTCAGATCTTTACTGTGACCAGGGCTTCTGCAGCTTCAGTCTGAGTCCTATGACCCCTAGCAAGGGTTCTCAGAAGAGGCTGGCTAGCGGTTTCTGCTTTCTTACGTTGGCATGATAATTTTTAAGCAAACATGCTTAAGGCTTGCCTTCTGGAAGGGGACCAGCCTCATTCTGCACCAGAATAGTCCCATCATTTTTTTCATTCTTATACTACTCTATCTATGAGATGTCATTTTTGAGAAAAAATTAGGCAAGAAATGTGTGGAAGAGGTTATTCAGTGACATAAGAGATGTCATTTAAATGTTTAACAGCTTTAACGTAGGATGCACAAAATAAGAGCATTTTGCAGAGTGGCATTAATGGATCTGGTGCAGTCTGCAAACTTCACGAGGTTTTCCCAGACTATGAAGAAGCTAAGTACCTCCCTGAAAATAGAGGTTTGTTTGCAAGACCTGTGTGTGAAGTATAACAAAACTCAGATCAGCCACAATGAGAAGACACACAATGATACCTCCTCTAGCTCCCAGTCATCCTTACAGACTGAACTAGAAATATTTTGTTTGCACACCAGACAAAGCTTGACCAACCTGTAGCCCAAATCAGTATCCATGCATGTGCCACCGTTGAGACATGGGTTTGTCTGGTACGAGGAGCAGGAGAGATGAGGACTCTCCCGAGCCGCACAGCCACACAGGGCATGACTCAGGACTGTCACAGACACCAGTGAAACACTTCCAGCTGTGGTTATCGTTGGCACACGACTCTGCTCATGCTTGCTGATGCATCCACTGCTATGAGTACAGTTTGCAGTCACGCATTCATCAATGCCAATCTGGGTGATATTTATATCCAAGACATTTTCCAGCTGTGGAGAACAATTAATTGCATTCATCTGACTTTTCCACAGAGATGAAGCTCACAAATGACAGACATGAAAAGCCCGTCTTATTTATTCTTAAAACTGGTTGCTGTGCCACTTTGTTCCAACAGGGGGGTTGGAACGAGATGATACTTGAAGTCCCTTCCACTCCAAACCATTCTATGATTTTGTGATTCTATCTTAAAAATATTGGGGAGGGCATTGTGCAATGAAGAAATACTTTTCTGACACGAGTGAGTTAGTACCGCAGCACTGATTCTAAACATAACTCTTACTTCAGCCTCTGTGTACCATCAGACACATTTCCAACAGAGCAAACTGTTGAAACTCTTAACAAAACTATTTTTGCAAGAGGGTCAGGAATTTTACTACATTTTCAATGCACATTTCCAACCTGGTTTTCCACTGGAGAGTGGTTATTTTACTGCTTTGCCCTCTTAACTCAGAATGTTGAAACTTTTGACTGGTTTGTGAGTTTCAGCTACAGAACATTTCTGTGTAGAAGACTAGAAATTGAAACTTTAAGACACTGTGTAGAAAGGCAACAGCCAAACACATCCTTTATGTAGAGTTTTGCTGTCTTTTCAATAGGAAAAACAAGCTCACATTCCTAAAAACTAATTGTGTTTGGGTGACTTAATACGTATTTATAGGCTGGCTTTAAAACATTCATATCTGAAACTTTTAATATAAGTGCTAAAGGACTGTTTGACATGACTGATTAAAACTTTTCTCACACATTACTCCCTCAGTCATTCTAAGTATGCACATTCACTAGGCAATGGATATACTCTGAACAGACACAATGAGAAGATGCTGTAGTTTCAAACATCTTATGGATACTTACCCATGCTCTGGAGGCTGCTACATTGCCATTAAGTTTTTCTGCTTTATAATAAGGTGGACCATAAACTGCAAACCAAACATCAATTCCTTGGGCTTGACTTGGGCTATTTAATACACTGAAAATGTGAATGTTTTCAAGTGGGACTGATATAATTTCTGAAAGCAGGTTCTTCATCTGGTAGTATTTACTCTGTTTTTCAGGGGACTGGGATATGAACTCCTCCGGTGTGATATCTGTAATAGAAGTTAAAAGCCTGACAAACACATATCTTGCAATTGTTGTAGCAATAAAAGAGAGGAGCACCACAGAATTAATATTAAGGTTGCACAAAATGCACTCAGCTCCAAATTCAGAAGTATTTTCATTTTTAGGCTCTGAAATTTTCTGTGCTGGCTTCTGCTCAGGGTTTGTATTCTGAAGCTTTTTGACTCTTACTAATTTCTTTTTTTTTTAATTATTCTTTTAAATCAGAAACATGCAAACAGATTTTACTTTTCCACAAAGATTGAAAGAATTTAATGAATTTCAGGCAGACCTTTGCTCAAATAAAGCTTTTTTCCCTGAAACATAAATTACTCTTTTGTTTAAAAGTTGGTATAGAAATCTTTCATCTTTGTCTTTGGCATCAGACAAGCATTTCTTGCTTTTTTTTTCTCCATAGATGCACCTTCACATGCAGTGTCAGAGGACTATGCAAACAAAGAAGCATTTTCAAGCACTTACCTAGAAAACTTAACCCTCATCCCATGTCTAAGAGCATTACAATTCTAACACAGCAGTAACATTAAAGAGGCAGATTTCAGTATTATGATCCTAATGTACTTCATCACATTGCCTACCTTTTATTTGTATAGAGCCAGCATTAAGGAGGGCATCATCTTTGATTTCTTTCACTACAACCTTTACGGTTGAGACAACATCTGGCCAGACTCCATCAATGACTCTAACTTTTATGTTGTAAGTTCCTGGTGGGGTTCCTTCTTTAATAGTCAGCAAACCAGAGTTATCATTAAGGATGAAATACCTGTAACAAGAGTTAAGCCAAGGAACAAGGCATGAGAAGGTCAAAAGCTAAGTAGTAATTATCATCACTGATGGTTTTTCTGATCCACTTTATTTTGGGGAAGCTATCAAAGAAAGCAGATGTGTTCCCTCATGAAGGGAAAGGGCAGAACAGATTTTTTTTTACATTGCCTTGTCAAGAAGGTTTCTTCCTGCTTCTACACCATATTAACTGTGTAGGGAGACTCAGGCTACTATAGCCATAACTTTGGAAACAGTGAATACATTTTGGTGTGAATACATCCAACACAAATAAGGTCTTAAAACCAGCTGGGACACAGAAATACCAGTTCTCTGAGAGCTTGGATGAAGGATGGAAGCTAGTGGGTACTTTTTCTGCAGCGGCTCACTGATACTGATTATGGGTATGACTGTGAACAAGAATTTGGGGTGGTGTTCTAGCCCATTAGGCAATGGAAAGGGGACTGGTTTGGCACACAGCATTATTTACTGCTCAGAAGAGATTTTGGAGAGCTACACACAAGTGTCTAACCCGCAAAACGCTTTTGCACACTTGTTTTCAAAAAAAAGGCAGTTTAAATAATTTTTACATTTTTGCGTGTGGAAAATTTTCCCATACATTTCACCCAACTCCCATTTTTCTTTTTAAATACCTTGATGTTTTCCCTTCAAATTGGTAGATTTTGCGATCCCAGTCATCATCATCAGGGGCACGGACCTGGCCCAGTACAGTTGTGGGAAGGATACCTAAACCAACATAGCATATAAGTGGCACAGTCAGACCTCTCACACACACAAACAGGTTGGCCATTCAAGTTTTCCTGGCTTATCTGAAGGTTCTGCTTATTTGGTGTTTGCTATATGGCTACGTAGATTTAACTCAACAGGTGGCTGCAATGAAAAGCGAGACAAGAAGGAAAAAAGACCTGCCACCTCTGAGGAAAGACGTAAGAGAGATTCAGAAACAACGTCAGAATTTCTCATTTTCACTATTTTGGCTGCAGTATCCAACAAACTTACAGAGTGGTTTAGACAGGGATCGGGGTTTGGCAGGATAAAAAATCAATACGCTGACAGGGCTATAAAAGGCAAAAACCAATAGCAATTTGGAGGAAATTACAGGAAGACAGAGAGGATGTCCAAAATATAGTATCCAGTCTTATTTTGAGTAGAAGATGAGACTTTGGGGTGAGCTGGAAAGCAGCATGTATTCTGCTGGTTTTGCACTCTCTCAGCAAGGCTCACAAATTAGTATCCTTTTTGTTTTACAAAAGCTATTTCTCAAGGAAAGATCCACAGGTATCTGAATTAATATATCTACTGAGTAAAAAATCAAGCATACACAAAGAACAGGAAAAAATGTGACACTTTACCTTGTGAAAGGGAACAGCACATACCCTGACAACTGAGGGACTGCATCCAAAAAGGAGAGAAACTATACCTCTCCTGCAACTGTGGCAGCATTCATTGGATATTTTGCAGGAGAGAATATTCAGGATGCCCTGGTGTTTGTTTCCCACATTATACGAATGTAACATACAACATGATAGTAGCCTTCTGATTCTGCCTCTCCTCAATATTTTAAATAACCAAAGATCCGAAGACTTGAATAGTCCCTCCCAGAAATTAACAGTACAGATGAGTTTAACCTGTAAAGAGGCAACTAAAAGGGAATTTAGGCTTAACGAAAAGATCTGGTACTTAGGCTACAAGCAGAGTCTCTGAGCGAATAGCAACCAGACCTGGTTTCAACTTTACAATAAGCTTAACTTGAGCACACAACAGGCAGAATGTTTCCATACAAATAAATGGTCAACAGCGTCTACACAGAAGCTATTTCTAGCGTGCCCACAAGAGACAATCGATTTAATGTGCTATCAAACTGTTGGATACACAGCAGAGTAGAAGAGGAAGGAATGACCTGAGCCTACAAGGATGCAAGCATCCCAAAATATTTTTACCTGTGTGCTTTGTTTTGCTGTTGAGCTTATTAAGTGGAGACCCTGAGTCACAAGAGAACTGCTAGCTAACTGCCAAAGCAAGAAGAGAAAGGTGGCTTCTATCGCACTGCTTGCAGCCAACATTCACAGAAAATTTCCCCATTACAGCATTCGTCAGCTGAAGGCTTATATGAATGTCTCAGGCAGTTTATACATGAGTTCAGCTTAAGAGTATTCACTGAAACTGAATTCAGTATGGAGGAGGGAAAAGGTTTAAGGAGAAGTAAGAAGGTTCTCAGCATTCAGATACATCACTTCTCAGCAACGTTATGAATTTTGTTAATTTGTTTTCCCCTGAAATGTTAACGTTGTTGGAAAACTGCATCTGAAAACAAGAGACAATTACTCAAGTTTGATAGAAACATGCACAGAATAGCAGCCAGCAGTGCTCTTCCTTCAAGGCTGGCTCAGTGTCTTCCATCAACCAAGCGGCCCAGAGTCCTGTGCCCCACAAACCTACTGGTCTCTGGTGGGGCTTAAGCAAACTTCGGTAGCACCTCTACTAATATCTTAGTTTATGTGGAACAGGACATAATCCTCCCATTAAATTTACAGCTGCTCCTTTGACCTTACTGCCACACTTGGAAGAAAGCATCAAGGAGTGATTTACCATCATAACTGTAAATGAGACATTCCATGTAGCCAGCAGAATGTGGGTGGTCATTTTGGTCCCCAATATTCACCGTCAGTGTGTTGGTGGAGCTCATTGGCGGGATCCCACTGTCCGTGATGAGGATGGGCAGGTAGAACACCTTGTGCACTTCCCTGTCAAAGGTACGCAGCGCGGTGAGCAAGGCACTTCCATTGTGGAAGTCCTGCAAGTTGAAGTTCGTCAGACTATCGAAATCACTGAGAAGGTGAAAGGAGAAAGGTGCTCCATTAGCAGCAGTGTCTCGGTCCTTAGCGTACAGCAAAGTAGAGGTCTCATTCATTTGGACAACCTGTGGAGAAGCTGTGTTTTCCCAGACCACTGGGTTATAATGAGCCTCAAACTCTGGCCCGTTGTCATTTATGTCCTGCAGAGTTACTAAAACAGTGGCACTGCCAGTCAGAGGGGGCTGCCCCATATCAGTGGCAATGACAATGAGCTGGTACTGTGTCACTGTCTCATGATCCAGCAGTCCTGCAACCACCACCCACCCATCACTAGCCACAGAGAACTGGCCACGTGGGTCAGACTTGTTTAGCAGGTGGAAAGAAAACTTTCCATTCAGGCCAGAATCCAAGTCAACAGCAGAAACCTGAACAACTTTGGTGCCAACCGGTGCGTCTTCCCCCAGTGCAGCAACTTCATAGAACTGGGGATAGAAGACAGGGGCATGGTCATTGGAGTCCTCCACATAGATCACACAGTGAGCTGTGCTGAAGAAATCTGTGTCCTCTGCTTTCACAGTCAAATTGAACACCCTCTCATGAGGCTTCTCAAAGTCAATCCGCTTTCGTAGCCGGATAAACCCACAGTTGTTGACTTCATCTGTCTCTATGGAGAACTTGTGGTCATTGTCCCCATCAACGATGCTGAACGTCACCATGGCATTTTCTCCTTCATCTCTGTCCACAGCAGAGACCACTGCCACCTCAGCGTTAATACTCGCATTCTCAGAGACAAATGCTGTGTAGATCCTTTGCAGGAAGACTGGAGCATGATCGTTTACATCCGTCACCAAAATAGTGGCAGTGCCTGTCCCAGTGAGCCCTCCTCCATCTCTGGCCTCAACCACTACTAGGTACTTGTCTTCCTTCTCTCGATCCAGAGACCCAAGCACTGTATAGATGGTGCCGCTAACTGAGTCAATTGAGAACAAGTTCAGATTAATTTCATTTTGGACATTCTGAATGATGCTGTATGTCAGCACAGCATTCATACCAGCCTTTGGGTCATCAAGGTCCACTGCCGTCATTTCCATGACAGGAGTGTCTGCCGGAGAATCCTCAGGGATGTGGCCCATGAAACAGCCATCCAACACACAGAGGAAAAGGGGGGCATTGTCGTTCACATCCCTCACTTCTATGATCACGTCTGCAAAGCCAGTCAGTCCCTCTCCACTCTCATCCGTTGCAAGAACAAGAAAGTGCCACGTTGATCGCTTCTCACGGTCTAACCTTTTATTGGCGCTGATCTCGCCTGTGTTCTCGTTGATGCTGAATTCACTACTGGCCCCCTGTCCATGCAGGGAATAGTTAATGGCGTTTTGATCAGCCGCTTGGTCGGGGTCTGTTGCAGAAACCTGGAACAAGCCACAGCAGGTAGGTGTTTATGTAAAAGAAAAGGGAAAAGCACTATTCTTTTATTGATGGCAGTTGGTATTGTGCAGGCTAGATAAATAACATGCATCTTAACAGCAAACCTCTATTGGTTTGAGTCATTCAGGTCAAGTACTCTTTCAATAAACATCATGAACAGCCTAGAGAAAGAAAAATATCACGTTTAGACAGACTAATATATTCTGCCTCACGGTGTATTTTGGAAAGACTGCAGGAAGTAACTGCAGGAAGAACCAAGTGGAAGCAATAGCAGATCTGCTGAGCAAATGTTTCTTATGGAACTCTCTCAAGCTGGAATACAAAGGCAAGCAAGGGCTGCTTCTCTCTGAGTGAACAAAAGGCTGCAAGAGCGGAGTGGCCATACATCCAAGCTGACTGTCAGCACAGGCCAGAGAAAACTCCAAGCTCCTGATTTGTATCCAGAGATTGTTTGGGAGGCTGTTAGGTGGGCCAACCAAGTAGTCCACATGCCAGAAACTGCTCCAAGAACAGGATAATGAAAATGGTTGAGTTTCAGAGTCAAAGAACAATCCTTGGTAATGTTTATTTGTTAGAAAACAATGCAGCCAAAGAGTCTGTGACTTAAATGCATGAGGTACCCGTGCCAGCCACGCTATGCTTATACAGTTACTCAAAATATGCCAACTCTGCTTTGTAAGGGAAAGTCATCACATTTTTCAACATTTATGCTGGATGAGGGAGCCAGTCCATGACAGCAATTCAACCAGACTCTATTCCCTTCTTTACAGAAAGTTGCTAGCTAAATCTTAATACCAGAACTCACCCACCCTGGTTAAACTGTCTTTCTGGATTTGTGTGAATAGATGGGTGTATTGGGTTTGTGTGGCAAGGTTTTGGTAGCGGGGGAACTATGGGGGTGGCTTCTGTGAGAAGCTGCTAGAAGCTTCCCCTATGTCCAACAGAGCCAATGCCAGCCAGCTCCAAGATGGGCCTGCCACTGGCCAAGGCTGAGCCCATCAGTGACGGTGGTAGCACCTCTGTGATAATGTATTTAAGAAGGGGAAAAAAACCCTGTGCAACAGCAATTGCAGCCAGAGAGAGGAGTGAGAAGATGTGAGAGAAACAGCTCTGCAGACACCAAGGTCAGTGCAGAAGGAGGGAGAGGAGGTGCTTCAGGTGCTGGAGCCCGTGGTGCAGCCCATGGCGAGGCAGCTGTGCCCCTGCAGCCATGGAGGGTAACGGTGGGGCAGAGATCCACCTGCAGCCCCGGGGGACCCCACACTGGAGCAGGTGATGTGACCTGAAGGAGGCTGTGACCCCGTGGGAAGCCTGTGCTGGAGCAGGCTCCTGGCAGGACCTGTGGCCCATGGAGAGAGGAGCCCAGGCTGGAGCAGGTTTGCTGGCAGGACTTGTGACCCCATGGGGGACCCACAATGGAGCAGTCTCTGCCTTCCACTGCACCCCATGGAAGGGACCCACACTGGAGCAGTTCCTGAAGAACTGCAGCCCGTGGGAAGGACTCACGTTGGAGAAGTTCTTGGAGGACTGTCTCCCGTGGGAGGGACCCCATGCTGGAGCACGGGAAGAGTGTGAGGAGCCCTCCCCTGAGGAGGAAGGAGCAGCAGAGACAATGTGCGATGGACCGACCACAACCCCCATTCATGGTCCCCCTGCATCACTCATGGGGAGGAGGTAGAGAAATCGGGAGCAACATTGAGCCTGGGAAGAAGGGAGGGGTGGGGGGAAGGTATTTTAAAAATTAGGTTTTTATTCCTCATTACCCTATCCTGATTTGACTGTTAATAAATTAGATTAATTTTCCCCAAGTCGAGTCTGTTTTGCCTGTGATGGTAATTGCTGCGTGATCTCCCTGTCCTTATCTCGACCCACAAGCCTTTCGTTATATTTCCTCTCCCCTGTCCAGCTGAGGAGGGGAGTGGCCTCCAGCCAGAGTCAACCCACCACAATGGGATTGAGCTGAACAAAACATAAGGTTTTGTCCTGCCTTGTGCAAACTGCTTTACCTTTAGGACAAGGACAGGCAGATCTGTGAGCTCCTCCAATACACTGCCCTGATACTCGTTCTGAGTGAAGACTGGTGCTTCGTCATTTTTATTGACAACACTGATGACGATAAGAGTGTGGTTTTCCCATTTTCCATCAGAAGCTACAAGCCGGAGCTCGTAACGTTGTTCTTGTTCATAATCCAGAGGCTGAGCAATGAAGACAGTTCCAACCTCAGGTTCCACATCAAAAACTCCTTTCGCATTTCCTGATGTGATCTGATACCTCAGTTTGGCATTTGCACCTACAAGAGAAAGCAAACAGCCGCTGCCTGTCAACTCTCTGTATGCTCAATCCAGCTATACACAGTGGACATGTATCCAAGAGAAACCTTATTTGCCCAGACAGTTACAGTGTGTGTCGGAGATAAAACACAGGCACAGCCACAAACAGAACGATCCGTGTATGTAATTTGAAGGGATTGTGTATGGTAGATTGCAGGTTAGGTCTGCATTTATATTTACAATATAATTTCCAGTCGCAGACAAACACCTGTTTGTTGGTAATGAAGAAATTGTGTTTCTCTAATTTATTGTGCATTCATTTGCCAATGATAAAAAAGTAATGTAGAATCATGTAATCATTTAGATTGGAAAAGACCTTTCAGATCATCAGGTCCAAATGTTTAACCTAGCACTGCCAAGTCCACCACTAAACCATGTCCCTAAGCACCACATCTACACATATTTTAAATACCTCCAGGGATGGTGACTCAACCACTTCCCTGGGCAGCCTGTCCCAATGCCTGATAATCCTTACAGTGAAGAAATTTTTCCTAACATCCAATCTAAACCTCCCCTGGTGCATCTTGAGGCCGTTTTCTCTTGTCCTATCCCTTGTTACTTGGGAGAAGAGACCAACACCCACCTCACTACACCCTCCTTTCAGGTTTCCTGGGGACCACCACTTGCGGCTGTCTGCCAGCTGGGTTTAACTCCATTCACCACAACTCTTTGGGCCTGGCCATCCAGCCTGTTTTTTACCCAGCGAAGCATATGCCTGTCAACATACTATTAAAATACTAGAAGCTATTTTTTCTTAATGTTTCCTAAAATTCCCATTTCAAATGCCAGCATTCCTCTTTTTTTTTTTTTTTTTTTTAACCACTGGATGGTGCTAAAATGTAACAGAAATCCTCTATTTTGACCAAGAATTAATCTCAGAAGAACATTCCATCTCTACAACAGTTGTCTGATTGTTGCAAAACATTTAGGAATAAAAAAAATAAAATTGTTAGGTGCTTCATGTTTACTTATTTGAAAAGGAAAAAAAAATACATGACATTGCATTCCAGGACAAAAAGTCATTTCCCAAATTAAACAGGTGAACTACTGGGAGCAGGAAGAACACTCAGCATTTTCAGTCATGAGTCATCTGTTGATGAGAAGACTAGAGCAACACGGATGACAAGAAAGTGGAAAGGCTGTACTCAACATTGCTAGTGCTTGGAAGAGCCTGTCTGCCTTTGCAGCCTGCCTTTCAGCATCACTTGCTAGCTGCTTCTGCCAAATCCTCTCAAGTGCAGCAGATGGGTTTAAATGACCTCTTTACCTCGCCGCCACAGGCACCAAGAGGCACAGGCACTGCCACCGAAGGGAACGGTCAGCTCCCACCAACACATTTCTCTGGTGCTCATTTGGGCTCCATCACCAACACACCCGCTTGCTTTCTTTTTCACCAACAGGTTTGTGTTCCTCCAGCAAACTGAGCTTAACCAACTCATGAAAGGAGCAAAAAAAAGAAGCCCCAGGAGAAGCAAAGATGGGAAGTGACTGGTGGTGCATGCTGTTGGACTGGCTCAGCAAATCTGGTCTCACCACACTGCAGGGGCAGTTCCACGCCGTCAGAGCTGATGTAACACTTCAAGCCCAAAAAGAAGGCCTGGCTTTCCCTTTTTTCCTGCCTTGTCCCTGCCTTCCTGTCTGGCCATGTCATCCCACATTTTCCACTGTCTGTCAGAGTCTCCCACAAGCAGATGTAACCCACTAACTCACCAAAAAGCACACAGATTTGGTTTTCTTGCAACAGTAGTAAGTAAAACTGACTCCCAGGGAGATCTGGAAAGCACTGGAGTCAGCACAAAGCAAGAACATGCTCAGGAGTGAGTGAGATTTTATGTTACCTCTTGTGAAGTTACAGCAGGGTTGTGACTCCAGGTGATTTAATTCTGCCCCAAAGAGATTGCAGCAAAACTGAGCACCTAATTGCACTGTGAACCTGAGCATCTGATAAAAGAAGATGCTCCCGTGTGCCCAGAACTTCTCTCCTCACTTTTACAAATGCTTAATCGTCTCCTGAATGCAGGGATTTGTTTGCCCATGAAGGAAGCAGCCCTAAACACAACACACAGCAATACTAAGAGGACACAGAAAGACGTGCAGTGTCCACTCACCCTCATCTTCATCATCTGCTGTTGCTGTCACAACAGGACTTCCAACATCTCTGTCCTCATCTATGCTGACCTCATACACTGACCGAGGAAATGCTGGAGCGTTGTCATTCACATCACCAACAAAAATCCTTACGTAGGCTGTGTCTGAGAAGCAGATGCAAGAGGAACATGCAGACTTAGAAAGGGCAGAGGTGGAATACCTTGTCATATTCTAGACAGCTCACATGCCCATCAAGTCCAGAAAAGTTAAGGAACCCAATCTCTGATATCCTCTACCCAATATATAATTCCTTACTAGTTTTACCTGTGTTGGGCTGCCCATGAACACCAGGTCTAGCAGATTCTGAAGAGTCTTGGGACTGAACCTCAATCAAGTAAGAGGCTCTTTTCTCTCTGTCAAAAGATGCACGGGTGGAAATAATTCCTGTCTCAGGCTCAATGGTGAAGAACTGGTAATCCTCACTGGCATCTTTCAATATTAAGTAGTGAACCTAAAAAGGAAATAGTTAAGAGAGGTTGCATTTTCCACTTTGGTTTGTATGTCCAAGTGACCTCCCCTTTCTCCAGTAGCCTCCTGGGGCTGTCTGAAAAACAGCAACATCCTGAGGAAAGACAATTCATCTGGACAGAATTTTTCTAAGTCTTTTGACCGTTTTGATATAAAAAACCAGAATTCTCAAACAGAACATCTGTACCAGTGATATCAAGGTCCATCAAGCGCAGTATCTAATCTCCAACAGTGTCCAGTTGGAGCAGTTAGAAAAAATCACAAATAACAGAAGGATCAAGAAAGTATGGAATTACATCTTCCCTAGTTTCTAGCAACCCACTGTGCTTCCGATCTCAAAAAACTGGGGTTAACTGAGCATTTGGCTCCTAATTTGCTCAACAAGACTGAGCAAATTAAAACCTTCACTGCTGAAAGCTACCCAAATTTTCCCCTTTAACAAAGGTTTGGTTTTCTCCTCCAAAAACCCCATTTTCAACCCCCCAAGTCATTGCGAGAGCACTGCCAGGCAGTTCCATCACACAGATTACTCTTCAGAGGTTTCAAAATACCTTTTTTGCTGTTACAGGACAGCAAATCTCTGCTACCCATTGTACTCTCCCAGAAGAGCTAGCAGGATTTTTGGAAAAGGCTCAGGAAGATGCACAAAAAAAGTAGCAGTTTCCTTCATAATACTGCTTTTTCCTAAGGTTGAGTCATTATGATGATGATGGTCAAGTGTTTGTTTGAACAATCACTTGACCATTGATGGTCAAATTAAATGTTATTGAATTGACTACATTTAAATAGCCCTATTTAACTGACCATAATCACTGATGGTCAATTAAATAACAAGCTAAAGAGGCAAGAGTTTGGAAACATGTTCTGCAGCCACCTCCATGTGTCATATCATGGGGGCAACCCTGAGAATCACAGAGCACTGCTTTGTCGCGGTTGCTGGATCAGGATGAGCTGCTATGATGTGGGATCCCAAGATTGTGAACAGCATCTTCTCTGCCTGCATCCCATATTATGTACATCAGGCATATGCTAGACAAATGCTTGACAAATGCTGCAAGAAGTGTTTGTGGCTCATTACCCTGTCATCATCTGCTGTCTGTGCGCTCTCACTAATTACAAGACTAAAGCTTGACTATTGGGAGGAAAAGAATTGGATGTAAGGTCAAACCTCTCCATGTAGGCCAGAATCCAAATCTGTAGCTAACACCTGAACCACAGATGTGCCAACATCAGCTCCTTCTGGCACAGACACCTCGTAGTTAGAAGACACGAAGAATGGAACATTATCATTGACATCTGCAAAAGGAGGTGATGAAGACCATGATGAGAAAATGTTTGAAGACTTTTTTTAACTATATTTTTTCCCACAATCATAATTTTGCTTGGAGAAAGAACTCATAGTAAGAAGAAATGGGTCTTCCCATTTTCATGGCAGCTGCCAGAAGGTATTTTATAGACATTGAGCAGTTTCTGGGAGACAGTGGCCTAATCTCAGCTAAGATACTAGCAAATTTTATTTGACCAGAGATCTTCTTATAGTACGTCCACGAATGCCAGGAGACCTTTCATTCACAGTCTGTAAAAAGCTGGTTACTTACAGCAGTAGTTAATTCCAACATTTTATTAAGGGAACAATGTCAATTAAAACTGTAGAGTCTATAGAGCGGATGAAGAAGGTGTGTAAGGCAGTCTTTCCTGGCCTTTGCAGGGCAGTACAGCCAGAGTTATGTTAGGCTGTAGGACCTAATGATTATTCAGGATGAAGTTGCATGTTAGCCACATCTAACTAGTGGTCGATGTCCAAAGGACACATGCTGATCTTCCCCCTCTTGTCATCCTGCTCTAAGCCATGGGATCCTCCTTCCACAAGCTGGATCACACGGCCCTGTGTTGACAATGCCCGTGTTGTTGCTCTGAGAGAAGACTGACTTTCTGGAGAGAATGGGGCTAGCTGATCTGACACGCTCTGCAGCTGTGTAATCGCCAGACCCAACGCAAGGGACACGGTGAGATCATGCAGGGGAAGGAAAGGAAGGGCTGCCCCGGTAGCAGCCATCTGCAGTCGGGTCAGGTTAGGCACCAGGCAAAGTCACATTAAGTGTACACTAGTGCTGGTCTTGCTTGTCTTCCTTGCCTGACTCTTGTAGAGAGCTAAACTGGAAAAGGTACGTGCAGTGTTTTGAAGTTTCTGACACATTTTCTCCTTAAAAGTGCTGTGTGGGACCAGGTGGGCACAAGGGACAGGCAGGAAGACTACAGCAGCCCCGACTCGTTTAAACTGTTCTGAAATCACATTCTCCTGCTCAACCCACCACAAATCAGTCCAGTGTTCTCCTTTGTCTGTAAGACAACTGAACTCAGAAATGCTGCATAGTGCCCTACGCCTTTTTGTACTTGTTGCAGTTTAGCAGACACATTTCAAGGAAGCCACTTTCCTGTGTTGTGGCACAGTACCGGAACAGAGGAGTTGTAATGACAGTTCCGCAGATCCACCTGCCTTTATGAAGAGCAGACAAAATTCTTAATATCTCATTCTGCAAACCCTTAAGCCCACATTCAGTTTTACTACTGCCACACGACTCTGCTGATTCCGACACACAACTATTTGCTGGACCAATGTCTTAAATTACTTTTTTTTTTTTTAAGTTGTGGGTGTGGGCTCTCATAAATCCCAGTTTTCTTTCTCTCTTATATGCACGTTTGTCTGTGAAAACTTCTTTCCTAACAAGCTTTTTTTTTCATATTTTATAGAAGACAATATCTCTTGCTAGAGATAAGTTTCATCAAATTCATTGAGCAAGGTAAGGAAAATAAGATGCTATAAAATGCTTCATTTTCTGTGTGCTTGTGCATGAATAAAGGACAATTCTGCATATGAAACTTTCTGGTGGTTATTCCTCTCTTAAAGGTGTTAAACTTGCTTTTTTCTCCCTCTAATGCATATATGGGTGTGTAAATCTTTTTTTCGTATGGAATACTAAGTTATTGAAAAAGACTATTTGCCTGTGAGAAAAATGAAGTTCCTGCCAAATTCTGATACCAATAACTGCACTGTAGGGAAAATCTTTTGGGACGGGTTCCATCATCAACAACAAGACTCAGGCCCTGACTTGAAGCACTCTTGCTCTACAAACCTGAAGGGTTTTTGCATTGGTGGACTGTGGAAAGCCAGACAATGCTGTGATGAACTGAAGCAGGGAAGTTGGATTCCCACTCAGATTACCACTTGAGTCTCTCATTTCCATGGTGGTGAGCAAGACAAATATTTTTGCTGGAGACTTCACTTATTCATATTTTCATCTAAGTGTCTACATATCAAAAGTAACTCCACTAATGCTTCAAAAATCCCGGATTAAAGTCAGATTTATAGTTTTATGTGGATCTACAGTAGAGCCTTACAAAAAGATCCCTCTATACAGAGGGTTGGATCAAATCTTAGAAAACTGAAGCTATTGTAAGGACCCTTGCATTTTCATTTCTAGAATTTCAGCCTCAGTGTTCAATAGGAAACTCTGAATACAATGAAAACGCCTAAACACTTAGCAAACACAAACCCAACCTATCTGGGCTGTTTCTCTTTCTACAGTGCAGAATCTCTCCAGTAATACACATCCTTTCAATAGTTTGAGGACATTTACTAGATTTCTCTTCCTATGAAAATAAAATCTTTGCAATGTCACTTAAAAAAGCAGGCACCAGTGTTGCGTAGAGAGTCACACAGCCCATTTTTGCATTATTGCATTTCCACATTGATAGCTGTACTTAGAAATTGTCTCAAATAGACCTTTTTAATGACTGCACAACTTCCTTAGGTGGCTGGGTATTTCATGGATGTTACCTTCATTTGTGACGTTATACTGAAAATAACAAGAATATTGAGCTGTTCTAACAGCAGCAAAGCTTACCTGTTATGTTCACACAAACAGTGGTAAAGGAAGCTAAAGGAGTCATGGCAACGTTTTGCACCCGGACTGTCAGGGTGAAAAACTTAGTTGTCTCAAAGTCAAGTGGTTCAGCAACCAGAAGAGAAGCAGATCCGTCAGCTCTGTTTGGCTTCAGATAGAAACGAACTGGCATGTTAGTCTCCGGAACTTGACCCTCCTCCAGATTATACGTAACCCTGGGATCACCAAGAAGGGATGTGGCTTTGACGGTCTGAAGGAGAAAAGAGCCACCACATACGTTCATGAAGCACAGGCTTGCAAGTGTCAAATGTTCAGTTTGATGGCAAGAACATACACGTGTGTGTGTTCTCTAAGAACACATGCATGCATGACTTGGATAACAGACAGAAGAGAAACAGTTTACAGAGCTGAGATTTGTTTCATAACATTTAGGTTTGCTGCAGGGCTTCAATCACCAGTAAGTTTACCTGCCTGTAGATGTGCCAAACAAGAACTGCACCACTGGCTATAGGAAACCCCTTCTCTCTCCTCCTCCCAAATCAAAAGCAATTCAAAAGGCGACTGTTTCTCCACTGAGTCATACATTTTACCAGGCAAGATCCAGACAAAAAGCAAACTTGCAGGAGGACAAAGGCAGGAATTATCTGGCAACTTATGGAAGAGACTATCCTTAAAGAATAAGTCTGTACAAGCTAAAAAGGAATTGGTTTGGGTTAGAAGAGCCCAAAGCAGATTACAGCTGTTACATGCTGTAGTGCTAAACTGAGAAAAGCTGTAGGAAAGGTGCAGGCAGGCAGCACAGTCCGCTGAGGATGGAGGAGCAAGGAGCTGTCCCTTGGTGGGAATTCTCAAGGATTTCCCACGCAGGCAAGGGCATGGGTCTTGCTTCTGTGGGAGCACACCCTCACAGCCGTTGGTGTAAGAAGTCACTGGGAGAACTGCTGCCAGCTGAAATGCTGGCCTGTTCTGCTGACAAACACTAATGGGGTACACAGGTGTGAAGGCTGATAAGGAAACAGCACAATGCAAGAAGGTTGCGGAGTGGGCATCCACAAACCCTTGACATGGAGACACAGCACAACAGAGAAAGAAGTTGAAATGAAGAAGGAGTGAAGTAACTGCACCTCTAACATACCACTATCTTGGTGTCACGAATGGTGTTTTCGGGGATGGTTACCCAGTATGTGCTCTGCTCCCACTGGGGCGGCTGGCTGAGTGCATTAGTGACAGTCACCGTCAGCTCCACTGTGCAGCTTCTGTTCCCTCCATCTGTCGCTACAATATAGCGACTAATGCGCGTTGTCTAGGAAATAAAGATGAAGGATATTTGCAAACTATTCTGTACAAACCAAGAGATTGCAACTAACCCCCTGCAACGGATTTGGGGGGTCAGAGGGTGCTCTGCTCCAAGCAGGGTCACATTACCTGGGACAGCAGGCGGTTCACGTATACCCAGCCCGTGCTGGGGTTGATCTGGAAGTAGTCCAGCTGGTGCTCCAACATTGAGTATGTGACAGCAGCATTCACACCTTGGTCATTGTCATGAGCCACAACACGGAGGAAGCTCGTCCCCACTGGAGTGTTTTCGCTGAGGAAGTCTTTGAAAAACAAAGGTATCGTCAGCAGGTCTTGATTTACCAGGCTGTGTGTAACAGAAATACTTCTCTAGAAAAAACTCTCTTCAGGGGAGATTAAATGAGGCAGGTTATAAAGCACTGTCACTACCAGAGTGTCTACAGTCTGCTTTTAGCTTCCCCTTCCATTTCCCCTGACACGCTGGGTTGTTCGGTGGAGCAGGTTTACTGGCTATGCCGCAGTCAGCGCTTGTGCCTCTCCACGGCCATGCAGGCAAACCCCGCAGCCGCCCGCACGCCTCCTGCTGCCAACCACAGCCCAGGCTGCTGGGCTCAGCTCCTGATAAAAGCAGGTTAGCATCAAAAAGAATTTTGTGTTAATTGAATTAATCCTGTATGCGAGGGGTGGCAGCAGCATTGCCAGCGGGAGACAGCAGGAAATCGCAAAGTGTGAAGACTCAGGTCGTAGAGAAGATGCCCCCAACACCCCAGTGGTTTGGAGGAGCTGCCCAGGGCAAGGGTGCAATGATTGCTTTATACGTGCCCCTTTCCTTAGGTCTCACTCCCTGTTCCCAGCAATCCACCTGAGAAAGAGGCTGTGCCTCTGTGTCCTTAGTCCTAGACAGACCAATCCTTCTTTGAATTCCCTTTTGTAATCACCATTTAAAAATCTGGTGATAAAGAGCCGCATGGTTGAAGTACCCATTGCACAGACGAGTAATTCATTTTGTCTTCCTAAAGCCTGATTCCTGACAGGGACACCAATAAAATGATGAGAAATCGTGAGCAGTCACTTCCTACTCCCCTCTCTGTGCAAGGCACAATTTTATAGAAAGCTATCGCAACCCTGCCGTCTGCCTCTCTTCCACACCCCAGCCTTTAGATTGCTCTGATGTGACTTTGGTCCTGCTCTTCCCTCCATCCTCAGCCATCCAGTGCCAATTCCTCATCCAGGTAGCCACGGAAGCTTGCCTGATAGAGTCTCTGAGCCATTTCCATGCACTAAGGCTCCATCAGCTCAGTGTATTGAAAGTTCAGTTTCGGCAACCCAGTCAGCCTATTTAATCACTTCTTGTTCAAAAACCATTTCATATCTTTGATCTCCCTTGTATGTCTCTCCTTCAGCATTTTTGAGGTGGGACAATCATATTTGCACACTATTCATGAAGCAGAGTGCTCATGTTTTCTGTTTTGTTTTTCTCTCTTAATATCTACAGTCTGTGGCAGCAGGGCAGTAAAACTTTAAATCCCCATAACCGCTTTCTCCATGAACACAAATTTGAGCTTTAATTAGCTTTCCTCGTCCCCCAGGGCATTCAATTGGCCTAGGATTCATGTCCCTGCTATGTCAGTAACAGCCAAAGCTACTCTCAGAAGAGATTTACTGGCACTGAAATAGATTAATGAAAATTGAATTTATTGCTAAGAAACACTGTAAAATATCCTTTTTTGTGTGTTTGAATTTATGCTTTTGTAGTCAAATCCTGTTAAATCACATTGTAAGAAAAAATACAAAACTACTTGGAAGGGCTGTACGCTCTCATTTCATGTACTTCTGCTGGCTGCTGGCGAAACTCCAACACTTGCTATACCATCCTGCTGCACAGAGTTAAACATTTCCTTAATGTCTGTTCTGCGTGCACAAGATAAGATGCATGACTTAAATCAGGGATTTGACCAACATACGAGTGCAGAGGAATAAAGAATCAGCAGTTTCCAGGAAGAACAGAAACCTATGACTAATGGCATTTGATCTTGTTAGAGAATAAGCTATTTTTAATTCTGTGACGTACAAACATTGATCAGTTCTGTACAGATGCTGGAAAAGTGACCTCATTATCCGCTGTTTCCCCATCCCCAAGGGCTGCTTGTACTTCAGGACTTCTGCTGGTTCCCTGTGTTCGTGAGAAAAGAAGAAAATCTCCCCATTCCTCAGAAGTGCTGAAGTCACCATATGTGACCTCTCAGCTTCATTATTTTTGAAAAAAAAAAAAAATCCTGGACAGTTTCACCTGGAGGATATGTTTGAAGGTAGAAAAGAAAGGTTCACCTTTGCAAAAAAATTACCTTTACCTCAAGGACTTCTCTGTTCTGTCTCAAAATATTTCTCTCCAGTGAGATCACTACTACCTGGCTTCTCAGCACTGCTTCGGCCAGGTTTGCAGAAACTACTGGTAGGAATGCAGAAATGGCTATTCCCAATCTGCACATCTTAACCATTTGGCACTTGGAGACAGTCACTAGAAGATACTCCAAAAGGTGCAACACAATTTTCTTTCTGTCCTTGTGCATACCTCTGAAGTGTCGACATATATTTCGACTATTTTCTAGCAGGTCACTTCTCCTTGTTAGAATCCTGATGTGCAAGCATCCAGCCTCCTTCTAAACCATGTTAAAATGCTGGCCCTCTGTGATGCTAAAGATGACTTATTCACGAGCCATCTTCATTTTAGTAAGGCATTGATCGCTGCTTTGCCCTACATGACATTTCCATAGAACTGGCAAAACATCTCCGAAATGGAGTTGTTGCCACATTTTTTGCCATTCTTGGTGAGGCAATTACACAAGGAAGGGTCTGTCCCAATCCAGCAACTAGGGTGTACACTTGTCACTTGTGGGTGACATCAAGTGTAGAGGGTCCAAACGTGCCGGATTTTACTAGAGAAGCATCAACTAAAATTAAGTGGAAGACTGATGAAAAGCATGTCACGTGGGAATGAAAAAGGGAATGGCATCAGAGCAAATGGGAAAAGCTAGCTCAGCAGCACAGCTACAGCAAGCATCAGGGCTCACAGCCAATCTCAGGCTAGAAGCCATGGATTTCAAGCTGTTTGACAAGAGAGAAATACCACTCCAGCCTATTTGAACAGAGCTGCTGTGTCAAAGACACACAGACAACTGTTTTTCTAGTTGGGGATGATGACTTCTCAGCTAGGATGTCATGTTGTGTTTTGGGACGTTTAATAAAAATTCAGTGTGCAGAAAAACTAGGAAGGGAAGAGCCGCAAAGGGAAGGGATCAGCCCGATCCGTAGGAGTGAAGACTGTCAGTATTTTTAAAAGTACTGCAATGAACAAAGAGGGCAGCGATCAGTTCTGCGTATTTCCACTGATGCTGCGTTAAGCAGTAACTGGCTTAGCTGGCAGCAAGGGAAGACTGGTCACCTAAAAAACAGACCACTGTTACAAGGAACTGCTAACCAGGTTCATGTTGTGGTACTGGGACAGGTTTTTAAGACACACTCACACTGATAGCGGCTGTTCTCAAACTTGGGATCGTTGTCATTGACGTCAGCGATAAGGACGGTGACCTGACACACGCCGATCAGCGGTTCCTGTGCCTGGTCAGTAGCAGTGACAGACAGCGTGTACTCCCTCTGCTTCTCCCGGTCAAAACTCTGCGTGGTTGTGATGACTCCTGGGAACACAGACACCTCCTGTTCTGTGTGTCACAGCCTCAGGACTGAATTTGCAGAAAGGGACCTGCACATCTCCTGCACAAGAGGAAGCTCTGACCGCATGCAGCACAACCGCCAACACCAAACCCGCAACACGTGTCTTGGACAAGACCGACTCCAATTTCCCTGTCTGTCCTCTCCTCACATGTCACATGCTGCCAGCAGTCAACAGCTTCCTCTCCTGCTGCCCTGATAAGGAGCTTCACTCCGAGTACCTTGTTATCTCACTCCTCAGGCAGCACAGGGCTTTCTCCTCTTCACTCAGAGGCCTCTCTTAGGTTTACTCCAGTGATAGTCCAAGCAACTGAATATTTCAAAGACAGCTCATCACTACCTTGGAGAAGATTCACACTGCAGAAGGTACAAGTAATGTGACCAAAGCCAACTCTACTACAGAAGCTGAAGGCTGCAGCATTGAACAGATTAAAATACACATAGCTCCATTAATAAATCAAATAATTTTCTCCAAATCTTCAGTTTTTCCTCTCCACTAACCAAGTCTCTCCCTGTCTCAGCTCTTTTCTTCTGATTGGGAAACTTCAAACTGGTGTTCTTGAGGCCATTTCCTGACCTGTCTCCACTGTGCCAGGAACCAGGGCTCTGATGCTCTGTTGTCGGCCCTTCCAGCCTCCTGCACAGTCCCGGACATGCAAATAACCCATTTTACTGTTTTGACTACAGAAACATCAACAACTTTTATAACCTCTTCATCGGAAGTACATCAAGACTGTTTGCTACTGCCCTGTTCTGGTACAAGGGTTCTGCCTGTATACGCGCTGCACTGGACCTCCTGTTTGTGCACGAGATGAGAAATAAACTGTGGCCACACCTGAAGGGAAGAACCAACTCAAGCTGTTAGGGTCACACTTTCTGCTCCTCATTTTTATAGCTACACTTGATCCAATACACTTGATCCAAATCCTTGATTTCCGTACTTAATCTGTCATTTAAATCACTATAATCTTAATTTAATCTATGTGCACAGTTATCCATATACTCTGAATTTTTCCCAGTGTTTATTTATAAGCTGTTACAGCTAACCCTGCCATTACACTGTCAAAGCATGAGCCCACATGGACACAGTGGCATTTTCATTACAATACAACAGCATTTTCATTTTATCTCAGTAACCCGAAAGCTACTGACCTGTGTCTGGGTCAATGCTGAAGCCTAGGGAAGCTCCGTCTCGGTGCATGAGCCCATACTTCACCTCTCCGTTAACACCGAGGTCTGCATCGTAGGCTTCTACCTGTAGCACATACGTTCCTGGAGGCTGATTCTCCAGAACCCAGGTGCTGTCGCTGTAGTAAGCGCACTAAAAATACACCCAAACGTTCAATCTTATATGTTACACAGAGCCACATGAATTTGCTGCAGTGTCAATATTTTTTCCAGTCTGAGAAGAACTTGGCAGAAAATACCTTCAATTACTTATACTCACAAAGCAATCAAGCTCTAAGGGAGAGGAAGGAAAAAAGGAGAATGAAGGCTTTACACTTTAAGTATGAAGAAAGCTGGCTGCGTGTTCACTTACAGATTCATTCAGCTCTGCACACGCAGTCCCCTCGGCCCACCAGTAGCCAAGAGGAGTCTATAACCCAAGTATGGGTAGGAAAAGAATATCTGCAGAAAGTCATCTTACCTCTCTGAAGACAGGTTTGTTGTTATTAACGTCGTTAACTCCTACAATAACCTCAGCAAAACTGCTGAGAGGGGTGGGTCCCCCTGAGGCGTTGTCATCTATCGCAGTGATGTTCAGTGTGTACTGTGGCCCCTTCAGGCTGGGCGGCGGGTTTCTGCGGAGTTTAATGATACCTACATTTGGAAGCATAAAGTGTAATTTTATTGTATCGTGTAAACAAACAAACAAAATCAAGTACGCATCACATTTCTCTGTGACTGTATTGTTGGTTCTCTGTATTTTGGTTGGTAAAGCAAAGGAATCAGTCACCTTAGACTGCACAGTCCTTGGACCAGGATCCCAAGGTTTGGTTGATATTTGGAGAAAGGCAGTTAAATCACAGAGCTAATTCTCCTTGATACAAAGCATTCCCATTTGTAGACTATACAAATATGGTGCTTTCTTATGATTTTTTACACACAGGTGAAGAAGAGTCAATACATATTAGACAGTAAATAACTGTGTTCTGTAACCTCTTTCCTTACCTTTGTGACTATCTAGTTCAAAGTTGCCTTCCTCATTGCCTCCTGTGATTAGATACACCAGCCCATCTCCATCAGGGTCCTTTGCCTGAACGGTAGCCACTAAGGTGCTGGGACCAGCATCTTCCGAAAGGAAAGTTCTGTAACTGATGCACATAAGGGAGCAATGGCTGCACATCCAGTATCAGAATAACCATTACTGTGTTAACCATCAGACAAGATTATAAACTCATTATGAATGTATTTCTTTTAAGCTTTAGGCATGCAATCATGGAATCTATAAACCGTTTAATACAAGAATTTGATCATCTTTGTTCGGTGTAGGGTATGTATTTTAGAATTGCAATCCTGCATTTTTGGTATACAGAATTTCCAATGATCTTCTGGAAGATATCAATATACACCATAACACATTGCACTGCAAACCAGGATCCCTTATCTTCTACAGAGGAGAAAAAGGACTAGTATCTGTCATGCAGTGTTTCTTATGCCCCTGTATGCTAATGGAAAGCATCAGATACTACAGAGATGAATATAAAACCTTATTTCATTTTGTAAATGAATGTATGTACATTTTGTATTTAAAACATATCCATATTTTAAACTTGTGCAAAAAACAGAAATTGTATTCATTCGGGAAAGGAAAGAAGGCATTTTAAACCAACAGGGCCTCATGAAGTTAGTTTATAATACAATCTGCTGATGGTAAACCTAAGTTTTAGTGTTTGCTAACTACCATTTCCATCTGTCATATATTTATTGATTGATAATCACTTTGACACCTAGAAGTAAATACTGTAGAGTTAGATGCTTTACTCATTCTGCTCTCTCCATACAAAACAGCAGCTCTATGAAGTCAATATGCTGGTATCACAACTGGTGTATTTTTTTGATATAATCTAGAAATGAAGGTCTGACTTCTACAAAGTTCATACAAATTACCCCTCTGTTTCACTGGGACTTACAGTTGCCCAAAACGACAAGTGACCACACATTATTAAGGTTACACATATGAACAGCATCTGTGAAAACCAAAGCAGGTGTTCAAGCTGGCTTACATGGGCTGGGAGAAGACAGGAGCCTCATCATTCACGTTGGCCACTCGAATCCGCACAGACGCCGTCCCTGTCCGAGGGGGATGTCCTTTATCGACAGCTATCACCACAAACTCATACATATGGTTTGCTCGCTCAAAGTTCAGCCTCTGGTTAGAATTGATGACCCCGTGATGTGTGATGGAAAAATCAGTGCTCTGGATGAAATAAGTGATCTCAGAGTTGGAGCCAGAGTCGCAGTCTGTTGCCAGCACTGTTAGAGAACACATTTAACAGAATGGTCATGTTGCAGAGGAGGTCAACTTCACATACTTTTTTTTTTTGGGAACAGACATCACCAAAATCTCTTTTATCCACAAAAGCCTTATTTTTGTGGTAAGAGTCTGAGAACTCAGCAGGAGGCTGGGAGTAAAAAAGCAAACCAACTCTTCTCCTCCTCCAGCCCAGCTTGAGTGATCGCAACAAGGCGCCTTTGCAAGGGAGCCATGATCCCAATGGTCTCCAACATGCTTTGTACAAATAGCAGTCAACGCTGGTAATTACTGCACAATCAATATGCACATTGGTAGAACATTATCAGTCATAAACTGTGTCCTCACTCTCTCCAGGGATGCTGTTCAAATTTAATTAGCTCCCAGCTATGTTATAGCTAAAGTACTTTTTAATTACCTGGCGCTTCAAGGTACAAAGAGTGATTAAACATCCTTTCCCAGCAAGTGATTATCCAGTAGGCTGGGTGTCCCATCTGCTTAGAAGGAGCAAATCAGCAGAACAAAGAGCTAGAGCTCACAACTAACTGTCAAAAGTGATATTTAAGAGCAGGAGCTCACCTCCTTAATTACGCTGCCATTTTTCTAGCCAAACAAGAAGGCTTGCACTTATACCCACACCGGCATTAAACAAACTCCCTGTTCCACCAGGAGGATGCGGGTGCAGCCATCGCGGTAGAACACAGCCCTTCAGAGGCGGAAGAGTGGCTGCAGTGCATACCTGGCAGACAGCTACAGCGTCACCCAACAATGAGATGAAGAAACAAGGACACACCACTATCATAATATTAACTCAAAGGGGTTAATTCCCTTCAAAGTAGAAGAGAAAGTTTTCAAAAAGCACACTGAAATGCTGTGCTACTTAGCTGCAAAAAACTCAACTACCTCTGCCTGTCCAAAGCTACTCATCTTGGCTTAAAAGGACATTTAGGGTGGCTGTAACATTTCATTTAACATCTTGCAAAATCCTACCAGGAATAAATGTTTGGGTGTGTTACACACTACAAAAGCAAGGGCTTTAGAGTTACTCACTCTTTTGCTGTACTGAAAATCTACATATATCAAAAACTCAAGAAAGATTGAAATGAAAGTGACTTAAAACTGCTACCTTCAGTGGTCAAGTATTGTTTTTTAGAAAGATATGCGGAGAGCAAAACCACATTTGATTTGAAAAGTTCTGATTTAATCTGCAGAATCAGTACCAAGATATTGTAACCATTCACAAAAGTACATTTTATGTGCTCAACTATTACACTTTTTTTCCCACAGATGTTTTCTGGCAAATAGGGAACGTGATGCCTTCTTGTACTTGACAAAGATGTGCCTTACTTCACAATAGCAACTGGGAAGTCCATTCTCCTTCCATTTCATTCCATCCTGCAAACTGATTTGGATTGCAAAGGTATTTTGCAGATCATATAGCAACCACAAACAGGTCTGTGCTAGCTCTACCCATGCTCTAAACTAGCTTAGTGCAAGCTAACTCCAGCTCAAAGCCTGGCATGTTAGCACAAAGTCCAGCTATAACTCTGACCCCTGCTCTGCTGGCACAGCGGTGCAGCTGAAGGAGTACGTTAACCCCTGCTGAGAGCCCCCCTCCATGCTCTTCAGATCATAGCTTGTTTGCATCTAGACACCTTAAAGCACATGCAGTGAGCATGAATCTGCCCGTAATGACTAGACAGACCGACTCGGCTAGCATAGCACCAGCGCTACAACATGATACCAGCCAGACTGCGAAAGTCTTAAATTAAAAATGGTTAACCTCGAAAACCTACATTTACATCATCCACAGCTTTAACAAATGCCAAATATCACACTATCTTTTTCACTGCCATTGATAGCAACACAGTCAGGCACAGAATGGGAAAGGCTGTCTCAAATTTGCATTTTTTTTTTGTTTGTGGAACTTTTTAAGGTTACAGCATCCCACCCCTCTAGGAACTACAGGCAGGATAAGAGCTGCTCTTTTTTTTTTTTCTTTCCCCTGAGATGACATTTGCTTTGACAGTCAGAGTTAGTGGCACAGCACTCACCCAGCACAGGGTACAGGTGCCTGCACATCTCGCTTCCTTGCAGCCACTACCAACGCTGCTCAGCCCTTCCACACCACGTGAGTGTTCACCCACCTGTTTTCACTGACTGTCACTATACCTCCACCTTGCATTTTCTTTTCTAAGAAGGCTCTTTCTCTTCACACATACCCTACACGGCAAGAAAACCAAACGGGATGCATTTGCACAGCTTTGCCGTGCTGCCTTTCTGCTTGCTTTGGACACAGGGCATACAGTGTTTCCCCAAAGCGGGGTGACTTTTGATCAGCTTTGAAGGTCTTCTGGAGAGAAAAGCATTCATCTCTTTCAGGAAAATCATCTGCTTAAGAATTTTAGGTGTTGATTATTCCAACCAATTTATTTCAAGAGTGGCCTTGAAATTTTGGTTGGAATTTGTGGCTTAAAATTATTTCCAACACCTCTAATCTTTCCTCACAGTAAGCACATGAACGTGGTATGCAAGCTGGCAGGTCCGTGGCAGGACTGGAACAAAAGGTACCGGGCTGGTCCTCACCTTGCAGTAGAGACGTGCCGACAGGAATGGTTTCAGGAATGTTGTCTCTGCTGTAAATGGAGTGCTGGAATTCAGGAGAACAGTCATTTTCATCGGTGATATGGACCATGACCTGAGACAAAAAGACGTGCTGAGAGGAGACCTTGGTTTCAACACTTAGGAAAATGGGCACCTCGTTCTGGACACTGCCTGGGCTGTCATTGCTTCTGCTGCTGTCCTGTCCTTACACCTCTCATGCTAAACTCTCGTGCCTTCTGCCTGCACCATAAAGCCTCCTCCCTCCCAAGCATGGCCACGAGTTTCCTAGGCTGTCCCTGCGTGTGACTGGTCCCGTAACGAGGTAACGAAGGTTGCAGAGACAGTGGGCGGCAAGCGAGGGGATCCACCTACCTCAGTCACGCTGCTCAGAGTGCTCTCAACTTCCATGGCTTTCAGTAAGAGGTGATAGAGGTGGTGCTCACTCTCGTAGTCCACGGGGTGGGTCAGGCTGAGCTCTCCACTCTCCTGCCTCACCCTGAAGAGCCCGCTGGGGTTGGTCAAGAGAGTGTATGAAAGAGGCTGGCTCTGGAAAGAAACAGCCTCAACAACCGCTACTCTGTAAAGAATGAGAGAAAAACCCTTTGCTTCAAAACAACAGAAGCTGTCTCCTGAGCACTGGAAGAGGAAGATGAGGATGACAAAAGGTGAATTGCTGACTCTGTCAATGCTGGATCAGTTTTCTGTTCAGACTGGAAATTCCCATGCTTCAGGGAGCCCACCCTCTCACCAAATTGATCCCCTGACATAGCAGGGCTGGGACATTTCAACCCATTTCAACCCCTTGCTAACATGAAACATCTTTTTCTTCCCTTTCGTACCCTTACAAATACTTGAGAGCAGTTACTGGTTTAGCTTCAGTTACAGAGATAACTGAACTACTTTTGACTTTCTTTGAAGCTGTATATTCAGAAAAGGAACCGGTTTAGAGATGGATGGGAAACCTAGGAAGCACAGGGCCTTTCCAGACCCTGCCACCCCCCTTGTCAGGACAGGAAATTAATGTTTGCCTCCCTGCTGTGCCTTATGCTTTGAAGTTCCATCTCTCAGGGCAGTCTCTGGCCAGCGTGACAATACACTTTAAGCCCATCTCAGTGAAAGCTCCAGAGAAGGAGACAAATTTCCCTCCTCCTCCTCAGTCAGTCTCTTTTAAGGAGTAAGTGGCACATCTCCAGCATTTTTTCCTACTTCATCAGCTTATTTTGAAGCTTCCTACTCTTTAAAAGCCCTATGGCATTGCTCCACCTGCTACACAGTGCCTTAAAAGCCCAGGCTGCTCAAGCAGCTGAACAGCAACAATAAAACCAGAGCTCAGCAGCATCTCCCCACTGTGGCTTGGCCGCTCTTCATGCCCCTTGGAGACTGAGCTGTATCTTTTTGCACTTCACATGAGTTATCTCAAGAGTCTGGCAATGACTTGGCTTTCTAAAAATTTAAATACAAGTCAAACGCGATACAAACAACTCCAAATCTGGTTAATGAAAAGACAGTATTTTTCAAGCACTCTTGTATCTGAAGCGCTCCAGGAGATGCAAAGCCAGGACTTTGGTTGTTTTAATTCATGACGTAATGCAAGACCCCAAGAGCATTAAATTGATAATTTCAGCAGAATTCCAGCATCCCAGACTACACCATGTACCACACTGAAGACTCTCAAACAACAGAAAAGTCATATTTTTTTCTAGAAATCACAATGCTACTTTTAAAGCCTAATAGGCAAACGCATATGCACAGCACTGAGAAGCAACAACACACAGATTTCAGTTTATTATGCTCTGCGAAGTTCCTCTCAGACCACAGGGAGGGAGCTCACCTAACAAAGTACAACTTACTTTTCTCCTGCTGGAGTATTTTCAGGAACAAACACACTGTAGGACATGTTAGTGAACTGCGGAGGTCGGGAGCCCACCAGGATGGAAATGGAGGCATAGGGGGTTTTGTGTCCATACTCATCGGTGGCTTCCACAGTAACCACGTACTCCTTGTTCCACGGCAAAGGCAAGCCAGTCGTCATGATAATGCCAGTATCCTTATCTACTCGGAATCGCTCTTCACCACCTATCAATATGTGCACAAAGCTGGTGTGAACAATGCCCCACAGAAAGAATGTTTGCATCTTCCCTATTTTAAGGTGAGTGATCCTCAAATCATCTCCCTAGGCATGCACTGCTTTTTTCCTCTACAGTTGTGCACCTAATCTTTCACTCACATCATGCTCTGTTGACCGGTGCCGTGTAAAAGAGACGAGAACAGGTGAGAAATGGAGCCTTAAGCTAACAGTAAGGCTGCAATTGATTTCAAAATAGAAGTAAAGTAAAGATAGCGGCAGCAAGAAAATTTCCTACCCATATAACTAATTTTACTTAAAGCACCTCCAGCTTCTACTGGCTGTACCTGCTGTATCTCTAAGGATTCCCCAAGGGAAAAATCTACCAACGAAATGATAAAATGGGCAATTGTTACAAAAAACATGCAACTTAACAGAATTTTACAATTTTTTTCAGAATAGACCTACCTGCAATGAGTGTGTAAGTTATCTCAGCACTGGTGTTTTCACTGTTGCTGTAATATGCAACTAGCTGGTAGACAAGGGTGCCTTTTCGGGCATCTGGATCCACACGTGCCAGGTAGGGGTATGGGTACATGCCCCAGGATAGAAGTTCCTCTTCTGGGGCAAGGAGCGTCACGTGGCAGAGGTACCAGTCATTATCTGAAAAAGACAAATGAATTTCTAGACAGCTTGTTCACAAACTCAGGAATGTTTAAGACCTTATCCATTAGTATCTGTAAACAAACTGAATTGCCCATCACATTCATCCTATCGCATGCACAAAAAATCCAGTGCAGATGAAGCAGCTCGATGTGTGTTAAGTGCAGCTAACAACTAATGAAAAATACTTTCAATAATAGCTTTTAATTAGTTAGATATGCATATTAAATACTATGTCAGTTGCACCACTTACCATGACACAGTTTCAAGTGCATACTTATCCACACTCTGGTGAAATCTGACCTTTTTATTTTCAACAATTCAGCACAAATGTTGCCAGTTTTACAAACCAGGCTTAGGGCTTATTAAAATATTTCTCTTAAACATCAGTGGAAGTGGTAAGCAATCAAATCTCCTTAAAATTCTTCCTGTTCCAACACTAAGTTTCTCAAACCACTGGATATTCAAGGAAATCAGACATGCCTTCTTCTACTGGGTGTTTAGCCTGGAGAGAAGGAGGCTGAGGGGAGACCTTATCACTCTCCACAACTACCTGAAAGGAGGTTGTAGTGAGGTGGGTGTCGGTCTCTTCTCCCAAGTAATAAGGGATAGGACAAAAGGAAATGACCTCAAGTTGTTCCATAGGAGGTTTAAATTGGATATTAGGAAAAATTTCTTCACCAAGAGTCATAAAGCATTGGGACAGGCTACCCAGGGAAATGGTTGAGTCACCATCCCTGGAGGTATTTAAAATACGAGTAGATGTGGTGCTTAGGGACATGGTTTAGTGGTGGCCTTGGCAGTGCCTTAGGTTAACGGATGGACTTGATCTTAAAGGTCTTTTCCAACCTAAATGATTCTATGATTCTATGAAGAAAAGACTGTTTTAAAGGTCAGGTCTAAATTGGAGAAAGTTGCAAACTCTTTAAAAAGCAGTACTGAACACTCACCGGAGACTACCCAGAGGCAGTCAAACAGCGCTATTCTGCCCTATCATTCAGAAAAAAGCTGTTCAGAAGCAGCACTTCAAGCCTTCACTACTCAGGAGTATCAACATTTCTGTTCTGGTAGCTGCCTCCTCTTTGCACACACAACAGCCTTGAGAAACTCAAGGATTTTAAGTGGCAATCAAATACTATGAAAAATTATTGCATTGACTTGAAACAAGTCAGTGAAGCAAAACCAGTCTTGATAAAGTAGGGTTTTTTCCAGCAATGCATTGGTTTTTCAACTGTCATAACTGCAAAGGCATTAACAGATGAAGCCTCAGAAATCAATAGTGTTTTATTTTGTTCCACTGACACAACCGCAGCACCCTATTAAATCAAAATGCAACATCACCCAGAGATGTTCCAGCTCACCCATTTTGTCCATATGAATCACCCCCTGAAAGGAAGGAAATAATCAGGAAGCCAGGCTCTACAGCCTGCGAAACAAGGCTATCAACAGGATAAAACTCCTGGCCTCTGCACCATGCATTTGAAAAACAACTTGGTATGACGAATCTGGAAGAGAATATTAAGGGGCTGGTTTTGTTTGGGACACCAGTATATCCCCAAAGCCTCAGCTCTATTCCTAGTTTACATACAAGAAAGGCACATCAGGGATGGCATAAAAAGGTGTCAACCAACCACCAGCCGAGAGGAACCTAAGTAAAAGGTTTCTAACCATTGTCCTTGGCTAGCAACAGATATTTTTAAAATTTAAGCTGCTTTTGAACATTCCAGTCTTTATTTTGTAGTTATGGTCACACCCTCACTACCTGGGGATCAGACAAGATTGGGTCACTGTGTTAAGTATCTCATAAACTAACTCTAAAACATCCCTGTTCTCAAAGCACCTGCAATCCAGACTTCATCCACTACTCCATATCCTATAAACACTGAAGTATTCAATCTGAAAAAAAATTAAAATACATATGGACATGCCTCATGAAAACTCTCCCATGTGTATTTTTGTGCCTTTCAGAAATTTCCCTAAAACTAAAGTATATGTAGGAATAATCTACTTAAGAGTATTTAAACTTCCAACAAAAGAGTTCAGATGAACCAGAGTTCATCATCACTTTTAGAAATGCCTTCTAGCCTAAAGCAGTGATATTTACACAGTCATGCTGTCTGCTGTGCTCCCAGCTGCCCAAGTGGCTTTGGAACCTGGTGGCCAGCTTGTTCCGACAAGATTTATGAAAGTCAGCAGCTGGCCAGAAGATGGGGATCCCAAAGAAGGGTGCCCACTGAGGGAAAGGAAAAAGGAAAGCAGCTTTTGCTTGGTCTCGATGAGCAGACCTGTCAGCAATGTGCACGTGTCCGCACCAGCCACTGCACGTGCTGCCATCCCTCCTGGGAGAAGCACTGGGGGAAGCAGAAACTCTCCCAGCAAGGAGAACCTTCATGGCATAGGTCACCCCTCCATAACCAAAGGCTTAATTCGCTGAATTTCTTTTCTCCAACCCTCTGAAGAAAAGCTGCACAGGGCAGTTGTAGTACAGCTAGTGTTCTGTCATGAAAACGATGGGTCAGCTCCACCCCAAACACTGCTGAAAGATTCCTGAGGGTGAAGTTTTCACTAATTAACAGATTCAGTTTCAATAAATCCTTCTAAGGTTTGGACACAATGCTCAGGGGTATTGTATCCCCTTGTAACAGGCTAATGTACCAGCTGGACTCTACCGGACTGAGTAGAGAGGGCCGTGTCTTGAAGGCAGTGTAAAGTCCTCACCATCCCAGCTACAGAAATAGGTCTCTTTACTCTGTTGAAAGCCCACAAACCAGGACATTAGTTTGTGGATGAACAGCCCACAGCCACAGAACAGCTGGGCAATGTGACAAGTGCCTCATCTGAAGCTGTGTCAGTGGGTTTCAGTCTTCCCTCCTTGGTTAACCACAGCCAGCGAGTTCGACAGCCCAGCCTGCAGACATCACTTTGCTTTATTTTCATTAAGTACTTCTTAATATACACTGGCACTCGGACATGTTTTGTACCCAAACACCACCCCTCCAGTTTGAGGAGGCAAGGTCTCGCTTACCTCAGTACTACCTGCAGACTTGTCCAGTGGGACCATCAGAGCTAAAAGGTGGTTGCTACCGCACACATGGGCAGCAAAGGCAAATCTTGAGACAATTGCAAAGCTACAGCAGGTACCTCCATCACACTGCGTATCTGAGACACCTGCGGTATCTGTTGGGCAGCAAAGACATCTCTACAGGCAGATGTCTGTACATCACAGGAAAAGCTTCAGGCAGATGCAGGAACAGGACTGCAAAATCCATTGTATCTTTCCTGCTACCACATCATCTTGCCCTCACCTTTAAAGCTTGACTGTGGTGTCATCCTCTAGTTTTTAAAATGTTTCTTTTTGTTTGTTTGTTTCCAGAGGAAGGCTTGGAAGCATTGTCAGACCTGTGATTACAGAAGTAGCATCTTTGCCTCCACCCTTAAATCTACTGTATCTGGCAACAGCTGTCCATTACCACTCAGCCACGAGGATTAGGAGCCCTTCACAGCACGACAGCAAAGGTGGGAAGTACAATTATTTACAGGATCTCAAAAGCTCCCAGATTACAAGATTCATCATAAAACAATTTTTTTTATTACAGCTTGCCATATTAACAGCCTACTAATCACCATTAAAAGATCCAATTTAATACTATACAATTCATTTTTTTTTTGCAGGCACGCCAGTTGGTAAGGAAGTCAGACCATGCTGACATAGTAAGAATAGCTGAGGAGTCAGCAGCACAGAGGACATTTGGGGATTTTTTAATTATTTTTTTTTAAGAAGGAAAGTGCTGTAAGACACAGCTGCAATCTTGGCATTTAAAAGTTGCTTCTCTTCAGCAGATCATTCAGCTTTCACTGTCTATAGGAAGGCGAGGCATGTTCTTTGGGTTTGTTTCCATCTCTCACAACTTCATCTTCCATTCTCTGGTCAACGTTTCACAAAGCAGGTGAAACAATACAGAGAAAATAGACATTTGTGTCTACAGCACACTCCAAGACTGTACTTACGTCACTGAAGTGAAATTACCTGCAAGGTTTCTTGTCTGACAACAAAAAAGAGGCTCAAAACACATACTCACAAATTCTAGGAAGATTCCTAAACATCTTTTACAAGGGCAGCATCATTAAAGAAACCCAACATCCTTTGAGGAGACTACAACTGGACAAGCTCCCAACAGCTGCCTCTGCCTTCCTGTTGTCCCATGCAACACAGCACCTATTCTTCCTCATTTAAGTGGCACTTATTAAGTTTAAAGCAGTTTGTGTGAGGCATAAAAGAGGTAGAATCTGATTGCTGCATTTCCAGTCTTTCTGCAGAAAAGCTACAGGCATTTGTTCTTGTGTCAGCATTGTCCTTTAACATAAGTAAGTCTTCTCGAGGTTTGTTCAAACTATTTTCAAATAAAAAGTTGCTTGCTGAATGTTTATACAATAAACCATACTTTCAGTTTATTAACTTCTTTCCAAACACTTAAAAAATCAGTCACCCACAAAATACCAGGATTTTTTTTCAGCTGCAACAGCATGTTTTATATGTACAAAGAGATGTCAGGAAAAAAAAAAAGCTGTAGCAATATTTCTTATTAACATCATTGGATGCAACAGTAAGAGATGCACCTCAAACCCAGCAGCACACAGCCCTCTGGGAAAGGCGCCCAGCAGCATTTAGAGGCGTGTTTGGATTAACAAGAGCAGCAGCCTCCCAAGGAGCCGTGTGCCTGTTCCTGTGCTGTGTCTTAGGAAAGGAAGAGGTGGAGCTGACAGCCTACCTCCCACTTCTCCTTATATCTTCCATCAACAACGTGCAAAATGGAGATGTGTATAGTTACAGGAGCAGAACCCCCAGTCCTTTCCATCAGCCTGCTTCCTCAGGTCAAGTTTTTAAAGGCTTTTCTTAAACTTTCTGCTTAACTTTCTCTTGAATTTTGGACAGTTTCCCCTCACTTCTCAGGCTAAAACTCCAGTACTGTTGAGAAATGCACCAGCCAGGGTCTGGCTGCTTTAGCAAGTGAACACTGATGGCTGCTGAGGACAGTGAGGACAGCTTTCAGAGCCCATCACAGACACACCAACGGGAGCAAGCTCAATTCCCCTTCAGAGTCGGGCTCCCAAATGCGAAGGCTACATGCATGTCTGCCTAGGGATGCTTACATGAACAAACAGTGCAAACGCAATAGGTGTGAATTTTGGGCCTCCCAGGTGTAGTGCAGGTGTGAAAAGGCAGCTGCAGATCAGCCAGCTCCTGTCAGTACACAAAAATGAAACCCTGCCTCGCGCCGCACAGTGCTCTCAGAGTGTGAGGCAGCACCAAGTGTGTGCAGGGATATTTCTGGCATAGTGAAGCTTTGAGCTGGGTCCGAAACACATTTTTAGATGCCTTCCTGCTGTTGTAATGTAATGAAAGCTCAAAAATATGAAATCATAGGCTGTGTACAAAAATTTAAAATGTTAACATTAAGAATAAAGGGAGGAATATTCTGTTTTGAAGGTTTCCTATTGCTTTTATCTTTGTCTTGTTATGATAAAGGATTTATCATCATTTAAATAGCTTCTTACGTACATTACTAAGAATATTTGTAACATAAACTTTACATTTACTTCTTCAGTTTTTAAGCTCTTTGTTGGTTTCCCAGCTATAGACTTTATCAGACATTCTTACCACTTATTTATTGCCTCTGGGTCATTATAGATTTTTACATCTACTTTTTTTTTTTACTATAAGATTCTTCCAAAGCCACATCCAGGCAGGGTAACACAATAACCTTCATCCTGGAGCTTGCTGTTTTGTCTAATGATCCCTGGCCATTAAAATGGTTTCACGGTTTAAGTGAAGCAAGATTTGTCTCTGTCGGCACCTGAATTTGAAAGCATAGCAATGGTATTCACAGATGGTATTAATTAGTCTGATACCAGAACGGAAAAAAAAAATAGCAGTGTATAGTGTGACCTCCACATCTGATTGCCAGGTCAGATTTCTGTTTCTGGAGTCAGATTTATTTTGTTCTAAAAATGTCAGGGGGTGCCAGGAAGCAATGGGCCATTTCTGACTCCACAAAAAAATCCCTAAGCTATATCTTGATTTGAAATCATCGCCAGCAACATGTACGAATTACTTGTTAGGTTTTACAGAAGCTGTATTACGTGGACTGAAAGGTTTTCCTTTCCCAATAGGCATCCTGGTGGAAGATTTTTAAGCAAGTGCAAGGGACTCAAACCATGTAATGTTTCCATGTGCAGTCTGGGCTGTATTTTCAGGGATTTCAAGATTTGACAGATGCCTTTATAAAATGCAGTTTGCTTCCAGTGAGTCATAAGGGTTGAATACTGATCATATTCTACTGTAAGACACTCTACCCAAGGAACAGCATTATGCTACAGACTCCTCAGTCAGATTTAAGATCTGTCTCCTCGGAACTCAGTTACAGTAGTAAATAGTTGTTACCTCATCTGAGAGAGAACAGGGGATGAGAGATCCATCTCAATTCCAAAACGTGAAAATACTGAACAGTCTTGCAACTGCTTTATAAACCAACTGCTGGTGTTTACCTCACTTTTATGTCTTGAGGCACCCCGGATTTAAAGGGTTGCTTGCCTCAAGCTTACTTTTCAGAGCCCTGCAGACATGCTGGAGGGGAAGAGATTTGTCTTGCTGGGCTTTGGAGTCTCCCTTGCTGATGAAGAAAAATAACCTATGGAGATTGTGACTTCTTACCACGGGTGTTTTCAGTTTGGCAGCATGTGGGCTGTGTCTGCAGTGTTGGTGTGTACAGGAGTGCGGAAATCCCCGAGTGGGTCTCACTATTCCAAGCCAATGCAGCGTGTGCTCTGAAAGCCCTTTGTGGCAGGCTCTCAAGATTAAAAAAAACAACAAAAACCCAACCCAAAACAAAACCAAAAACAAAACAAACAAAAAAAAAACACCACAGAAAAAAACACCCAGAGCTGAACATCTACTAGAGACAAAGCACAGGGGCAATAAATTGTTTTCCTTCACTTTTCGAAACATGATAGATCAAGTCCTAAACATAAAGCTTCTACACAGCGTGCACCAGTATGTATCGCCAGCATCAGAAAGGACGGCTCTGGGCACAAGACTGCGGGCACAAGTCCCACCCTATGTAAGTTAGTAACAAGTGTGAGAATCAGCTGCTGGCAGGTGTGTATGAACAGTTAGACCTGGAAGGGAAAGGGAGCTGCAGCCCTTTCCACCCTGCCCCACTACCCCCAGCCCTTCCACACCCAGGCTATAT
This sequence comes from Pterocles orientalis, assembly GCA_011057875.1. NCBI lineage: Eukaryota > Metazoa > Chordata > Aves > Pterocliformes > Pteroclidae > Pterocles > Pterocles orientalis. The sequence continues at coordinate 1,511,531 of WKFP01014219.1, read as the reverse complement.
CCTGTTCTGATGGTGTGGTCAGTGTTTCCAGGATGTTAAATGTCCCAGAAGAAAATCTGGACAAGGAGATGGTGGGTTTGTAGCTCCTATCTTTGTGTAAGGGTCTTGTCTGAACTAGGTCCCACTCCCACAACTGTGCCCATGCAGAGCCCAGAACACCAAGGCCTGGAGTCACGAAGGAACCTGCCAGATTCCTGGAGAAGATGTTAACTGCTCTGTGTAGGTAAATAAGACAATTCACAGAAGTTGTGCAAACCTCTTTGCAATGTACCAAGTGTGAGCTTAATGGAAGAAGGACTGTATTTTCACAACACAGTCTACGATGTCCCCACAGAACAGATGGCAGCCCCACACACATCACTTCTACAAGTACTACCGAGCAACAGGTAGGATTCAGAAGGTTATAATTCCCCACACAGTATTTCAACCATGTAACATTGTCTCTCTAGGACTACAGTTGCAAGAGACAGTGCTCCAAATCACTATCTGATATCCTTTTTTATTTTTTTTAAGTCCTAAAAAAAAGCTTTTCTTTTCTTGAAAAAAACCCAAACCCCCAAGACATACTTCTCTGGAGAAACAGCACCTGTGAAATGTTTAAGTCCATTCACGACTTTTACGTAAGAGATGGCAATTAATAAGGGTCCAATAGTTTTGCTTTCCAATTAATGAGAAGATTAAAAGTTCGGCACATTTTCCATAATATTGATTACTGTGTGACCCACTGCTAATTATATTTAGTAAGAGGCACGATGAGAAATGAGAAGCAGACAAAAGCTAATTCTGCTTAGCTTTAGACAGTTCAATAGGTTTCTTCAGATAAAAACATGAATGCTCAAAGCCTTCCACCTTTTCATCATCTTCCTGTAAAACAAACAGCCAGAAAAAAGATCCCAAGTTCATTACTGTACAAAGTTATGAGATAGCTTTGATTTTAAAAGTAGCTTAAAGGAGGGTTTAAATGACCTTGTCCCACTTGATCATCGAATTCCTTTCTCCCTGAGGCTCATCTCTTGTCAATATGTTATCAGTGCATAGACAGTGGTAAAAACATGTTGTACAGCACCAGACTGGAGAGGACAACATGACTAATCATTTGTACAACCCTGCTCAAAAGGTTATTTGCTCTCATTATAAATAAGCAGGACAGTCAAGAAACACATCACCTTTCCAACTCTGTCTTTAGCTTGAATGAGAAGTGACACTTTTAGTGTCAGATTATTTGTTTAAAGTCAGTACCTAGAAATACTGTGCAGTTTTTTTTAATCATGCTAAATGTTTCTCACTTGCACGACACAGCCCGCTCCTGCAAGAGTACATCTCCCAGCCAGGCGGCTCTGGGATTCTCAGCCTGCACACAGCGCAGGACCGTAAGGAGATCACAGCCCTCAGCACGCTCCAACACATTTGTTTTCCTCCCAGCTCTATGTTTTGCATTTCCTGAGCACTAGGCTGTAAAAAGCATCTACAGAAAACTGTAAATGTTCCATCTGCAGTGAAGTTATAAAGGAAAAAAAAATGAAGAAAACAAGCCAATGATAACCAGTAACGCTATCAGAGACCTGAGCTACAGTTTCAAAGACACTATAAAACTTACTCTGAATAAGATGAAAGTAACACATGGAAAGGACAGCTCTTGTAGCCATAGCACCTGAAGGTTAACATTGTTTAAGAAGTTTAATTCTGGCCATTCTCTTTGCTGTGTTATTAGGAGAACCACATACAGTACACAAGCTATTGACGTGTAGAGGATTTACACACTGGTACAGCGGTATCTCTTAGCTCCCACACCGACTCCTAGGATTCCAGATACAGGTTATTTTTATTTTTCGCTTGTCCTAAGCCCACTGACATCTATTGCACAACAGCTTCTTTCCCTTCCCGTGCTCTGCCACCGCTGTCGCTGGCCCCAGCCCATTTCAGCGGGTCCAGGAGCCAGCCGCAGAAGGCGGCAGCGGGCGGCAGCTGCCGGTCTGTGAGCGCGTCCCCAGGGCACCGCCGCCTCTCCCCTCCCAAGCCTCGGAGGACCACAGTGAAGAGAAGAGGCTCTCTGGTAACTGCCCCGGCTCCGAGACCAGCTCTGTTGTGCTGTGCTCCCCCTTTCACCGCTGGCTAACCCATGAGCAGACCCCTGCGGCCCTACAGAAGTGAACCTGCTGTGACAGGAATTCCTTACATCAACCAAAAAAACCACCATCATCCTCATTTCATTTGTTCCTTCAAAGGCAGGCAGGAGGTGAAAGCTTGTGTCGGTGCCTGAGAAGAGCCAGCACACACACACCCACGCCACCAAACCCAGCCCGGGAGGCAGCTCCCACCGCCGCCGCGGGCCCCCACACCCCACGGAGGGCGGCATCACCGCGGCCACATCTCGTCGAGTGACCAGTGCTCGACACGGCCGTGTCCCCTCAAGCGTCCCCCCTCCCGTGGCGCGGCCCTCCATCCCCTCCCGGCCATTTCGCTGCCGTCCCGCCCCACCCGGGGCAGCGCCGCGGGGAGACGCGACCCCGGCCCCACCCGCCCCAGCCCCGTACCTCGTCCGCCGCCGCCGCCGTGCACCTTGACCAGCACCTCCGCCCGGCCGCCCGCCCGCAGCTCCCGCCGGAGGTAGAGCCGCCCCGACGCCCTGTCGACCCCCACGGGGGTGGCTCCGGGGGACGCCAGCTCGAACCAGCCGCCGGCCGCCCCGTCGCGGCTCCGCGGGACGATGAAGACGGTGTCGCCCACTCGCGCCCCGGGGGGCAGGCGGGCCGTGTAGCGCCGGGAGCCGGGCCCCGGCAGCCGCTCGGGCGGAGGCAGCGATCGCGCCCTTCGCCGCCGCCGCGCCCCGCCGGCCGCCGCCCGCCGGGCGCGCACAGCCAGGCGCAGGCAGCGCGGGGGGCTGCGCAGCGGCCGCGGCCGGCCGTGGTCGTGGGCCGCGACGCAGAGGCGGAGCCGGCGCAGCCCCAGCAGCGAGCCCACGGCCAACACCTGCCCGCTGCGGGGCACCACGAACAGCCGGCGGCTGCCAGCGCCCGGCGGCCAACGCTGGTAGGTGAGGCGCGCGTTGGGGCCCTCGTCGCCGTCCGAGGCGCGGAGTCGTGTCACCTCCGTGCCCAGCGGCGCCAGCTCGTCCACCGCCAGCGGCCCCGCCGGGGGCAGGCGCGGCCGGTGGTCGTTGCGGTCCAGGACCCGCACCCGCAGCAGCGCCTCCCAGGGGGACCGACCCGCCCGCCGCCGCAGCCGGAGTCCGTACTCGGGCCGCGCCTCCCGGTCCAGGCGCTCGGCCGTGCGGAGCAGCAGCAGCCCCCGCCCGCCGCCCGGCCGCCGCTGCAGGGAGAAGCGGGACGCGCCGTCGCCCTCCAGCGCCCACTCCCCCGCTGGCTCCCCGGGGCCCAGCAGCCGCCGCAGCGGCACCCGCAAGCCCCGCACTCGCGTCCCCGCCGGGCTGTTCTCGGGCACCCGCCCGGAGAAGCGGAGCGGCCGGGGAGCGCCGTCGCGCCCCAGCGCCGCTGCCCCGCAGAGCACCGACAGCAGCAGCAGCGCCGGGAGCCGCCCGCGGCCGCTCCGCCGCGCCCGGCACATCCCGGCCCGCGGCACGGCGCGGAGGGGAGCGGAGCGCCACTGCCCCACGGAGCGGCACCGCCGCCGCGCGCACCCCCGCCCGCCACGTGCGGACACGGCCCGCTCCCGCCGCCGCGGCCACTCAGAGCCGTGGGCGGGGCCGGGGCGGGCCCGTTCCCCCGGGGGTGCAGGCGGAGCCCCGGCCGTGGCGAGGTGCACACAAACTCCGGGCGGGTTCCTGGTTTCCCCGGTTCCAGAGCTTGCTGTCCGGGTTCCCTCCCCCGCAAGCGAAGTGGCCACGGGCGGAGGAGCAGCGCTTCCCGGGGGGGACGATTTTGGGGGAAAACGGGCAACCTGCTCTCCTCAGCGTGTATGGAAAGCTCCAGCCAAGCCAAAAGAGCGACAAATAAAAGAAACGGAGGAGAAAACGCTGTTGCGTAAAGGACAAAGCGATACTTGAATCGTCGACTAATAGTTGTGAGAAAGCAGGAGTATTTTTCTGCTGTGAGCTGGGATTGTCTTGGAAGCGCAGGCTCTCAGGAGCACATGTACGGGTTGCTGCTCCTTCAGGGAAGATGCGTTTTTAGCAGAAGTGGGAAGAGCAAACATGCCTCACCGTAATACATGAACAATAGCACCAATTAGGGCATGTAAAATTTCAGTCTTTGGGTGAAATATATTTAGGAACGGTGTGCACTGCTCTTGAGAGCAATACTGAGATGGTCCCGAGTTAGGCAAGCGAAGGCATCAGCCCTGCTAAACCTGTAAAACAATCTGTCCATGAGATTCAGTGCGCTGGTTATGACGTGGTCAAGGGAAGCGTGAATCCCAGCCAGACCCCTCCAGTGTCCATCACTCCCCACTACTTGTCATGCCAAGCACAAGTCCCAGCAGCATCTTCCATCCCTGCTAATAAACAGGAACATGTCCCTTCACACAGTGACGTTAACAACAGCTTAGGAAGAGCCTTTCGCTGAGCCTCTGCATCCAGCTGCTCAAACTGCGTTAATACATTTTTCAATTAGAAATACTCCCTCTTGCTGTTTTGAACACAGGTTTGCTAGTTTTAGTAGAAGGCTGTTAGCAAGGCAGGGGTTTCCTAACTTCGGTCATAACACATCTAGGCAGGAAGTGAAGCTTTGCTCAAGAAAGCCAGAAACCATTTCAATGGGCTTTAGTCAAATATCACGGGCAACAGCCAAAGGTGACAACCAGCTGCTACATCTACACCTCTGCCACCCACGGAATTCCCAGTTTTAAGGAGAGGTGATCACTGGGTCATCACGTCATGTTATTACAAGCTGTCAGCCTTTATTTTTACCCTAGGAAGGTGAAGGGATGATTGTTTCTAAAAATCAGCACAATGTGAGATCTCAGACTGGGAAGGCAAAAAGCAGAACCAAATTTTTAAGGAATGGTTTACCAGGAACAGCAAAGTAACCAACAGTTACTGTGCTGTAGCAGGCTTTGAGTGTGTTATCTTTACTCTTTGCCCTACCTAAAAATCAAACGAGATAATTCCCTGCCTCACAAAGGCACTGGAAAGTTCATCAATTTATGACACTTAATGAGCCAGCCAGACCACCCAAACGAGTGTCCAGTTTAGGACAAGTTTAGATCAGTACTGAGATACAGCGCAACATGCCCTCTTCTGAAAGATGATGTGTCCTGCTGGCCTTACACAAACCCTAGCCGAGCGAATTAAACCCTCTCAAAATCGAGTGCTCAGTTTTAACCTACATTGCAAGACGCGCTGCCCCTTCTATTCTCTTATATTCACACACATGCATTTAGAAACATATATTTTTGCCTACAGCCTGTCAAGACACGAGCTGGATTGTATTGACAGCGCTCCCTCGCACATATGAACCCACGTGCTGCTCATACGCTCGTTAACGCATCATTTTTGGTGATGTAAATTGAGGCTTCTACTGCATGTCACTCCCATTGATGGAATTTAGGGCACACCTTACTGAGCAGAACTAGTGACAACCTTGCCACCCTATGTACTGACTAGCACAACAAAACCAAAACCTGTGCAATGACAAAAAAAAAAAAGTATATTTGTGGACATACATCCTACCCTACAATGTAAAGAGGTGCAAACACACTTGAGGTGCGTTTGGCTGTGATTATAAGCTCTGCAATTACGTGAGTGCATCCCAGCCAGGCATGGCTGAAACACTGCTTTTACTGGTGTCAGGCGGTTGTATATGCATTAAATACCTGTTTTGAAATGGTAAAAGTTATTCATAATGGGCTGTTTGGAAGTTTTTTTTCAAGCTATAGCAAAAGGATGAAGTTGCATTGTTTTGCTGGAAATATGAAAGTACTGATGAAGAGTAAATGTCTCAGGCTTTTAAATGAAAACTGTTTTTCTCCGGGAATGATGGATGAAGAGGAAGGTCCAGTCATGCTGGCGGGGATTGGGGAAGTGAAAGCAACAGGCTGGTGTTTGGGTCTCTTTAGAGTCAGTGGCTGATATTCTGTCCTAGTAACCACTTTGTAAACCAGGAGAAAAAGTTTCCACTGTTCACAGTTGACTCTGCGCGCTCATCAGGGATCAACAGGCAGCTAAACAGTTTAAGGAACGGTAAGCCATTCTCAAAAGCTGTATTATACATGTGTATGTACATACAATATATATCGAAATGCTACAAGAGGGACCATTCTGGAGTAACCTAATTTCCCTCTCAGGACACTGCCAAGCAAACAGTATGTCTCTTTCTATGTAGCTGTATTTTCCAAAGGAACTTGACTCTTCCTGGGAAACCGAAGCATAAATGGGAGAGACTGAGGCAGCGTTAATCCAAGAGGGGATCTGAGTAAGGAGAGTGGAGATGGCTCTTGGCTCTGCTAGGAACAAATGTGGAGAAGGAATAAATAGAAAATAATTTAAAAACTTCCAAGATATCTTCAGGACACTGTCAGCTTCTATTGCCAAAGGAACACAGTGAAATTTATTTTTAGGATTCTACTCTAGCAAACCTTGTCTGGTGAATTGAGGACGGTGAATGGCAACCACTAAATCCAAGAATTGTGCTTTCACAGGCCAAGCTATCAGCAAGCACAACCGCCTTCCTCTGGCCCCCTCCTGCAGCTGGGACAAGTCCCTAGAATGCAACCAGCAGTTCAGACTACAGCTCAGACCATCATAAAATGGGCCAACTGGGAGGGGACAAAAAGGCAAAAAACCCCAACAAACCAAACAAAAAGAGCAGTATTTATCCAGGTGTTAATAATGTGGACATAGATACAAATTACACTGCTGGTGTGTGTTTCAGAAATAAGTTTTAATGATGAAATAAAAACAAATCTTGATTTTAATGTACCTTTCTAAAAATTGCATAAACAGGTCAATCACTTCCACAGCAGTGATTTTGTATTATTGTCCACAGTCGAAGTTAGATCAACGAAGGAACCCACGTGCTCTTTCCAGCAGCCAACAATCACTCCAGGGAGACCACAGCTTCTGCATTCTTGCTTGTCCTTTGTCAACTTTCTTCAGAGGGGAGAATGGCCTAGGGCATTATTTTATATTCAACCTCATTTTACAGAATCTGCTGGTACAGATTTAGTG